>SJYO01048061.1:31279276-31703073 GCA_006410555.1 Capra ibex | reverse complement strand
ATATATATATATATATATATATATATATACATAGATACATGTGTGTAGAACTTTTCTCGATCTTTTTCACTCACGAGTCAATAAATCAGTACAGGGTGAGAAACACTTGAGAACTTGATATCGGGTGGTCCGAGGTGAGACATACTCTAAGAGGTCCGTTCTTATTACCTTATCCAACGGTGAAGGAAGAGGTATCTTTTTGACTGTATAATGGATAACTATATTTTTTTAACTTTATAAACACCTAAAGAGTAGTCTTTATTACCTTCGACCTTCTGTTCTTGTAAAAATTTCAAGACTTTCCTTTTTGACAATTGTGTCTTAAGGTCTACGTCTTAAGGAATGATCTTTCTTTCCATTTAATTACAATAAGAACTACTTCTTTTTGATTCTTTCACATAACGGTTATATTGACGTAATTCTTTTACAATTTTTTTTTTTCAAGATTTTCGACTTTACTGTATAGTTTCCCTGTGCTATGATGTCGCTATCTTTTTCGTTTTTTTTTTTTTTTTTCTCACTGTAGACTCTTTTAAAAAATTTTTTTTGGATGAAAACATTAGAGTTCAATAAATTTTACATATACTCGTAAATTTCGTTTTAATATTTAACAATATACTTCATTTCTATGAATATACAAACTTCCAGAAGGTTTAAAACGAGGTTCAACGTTTATAATTGTTAGTCGATCTGACATTTTCAAAACTATACATATAACTATTGGGGATCTCCTTGGTGAGCCTCTTCCGTTACCGTGGGGTGAGGTCATGAGAACGGACCTTTTAGGGTACTTACCTCCTCGGACCATCCGACGTCAGGTACCCCAGTGATTGTCAACCTGTGCTGACTCGCTGAAGTGAAAGTGAAAAATGAAAGTACGTAACCTCTTCCTTTACCGTTAGGTGAGGTCACAAGAACGGACCTCTTAGGGTCCCTGCCCCCTCGGACCACCCGACGGTAGATACCCCAGCGTGTCTCAACCTGTGCTGACTTCGCTGAATCATCATTATCTCCTTGGTGATTCTTTCTTCCTTTTCTCTCACTTACTTCCTTCATTCCTTCTACGATTCTACTATCTACGTATATATATGTTTATATCTATACCTGTTTTTAAGTTATCAATATTTTATCTTATAATTTTTGTGACTTTATCTATAACGTTTTCTTCCGTCACTTTCCCTTTCAACGAGTCAACACAGGTTACGTAACGCTGGGGTACCTGATACGTCAACTACCTTTACAAGTCCGGTCCTATAACCTCACTCATCGGAAAGGGAAGAGGTCCCCTAGAAGGGTTGGGTCCTTAGTTTGGGTCCAGAGGGTGTAACGTCCACCTAAGAAATGATCGACTCAGTGTTCCCTTCGGGTTCTTATGACCTCACCGATCGGACAGGGCAAAGGTTCTCTAGAAGGAGTGGGTCCTTAGTTTGGACCCGGAGGACGTGACGTCCGCCTAAGAAATTGTTGACTCGATAGTCCCTTAGGGATTTTCTTCCGTTCCCTTCACCTTTTTTTCCTTTTTCCAGTGTCCTTTATATAGTCTCCTATTACTTTATCTTATGAATTTAGGTTGGTACAGTTATAATCTAATTTATACTTATCTTATTGGTATGGTCAATTTTTATGTCTAACATTTTAACACATTTTTCGTTTGTGGGTTATTACACAATAGATAATCTTAGTTGAGACTTTTATTTTACCATTTACTTTTAATTTTCTATTTGTGACATAAAGTGGTATATAAACTTGTTTTATTACGAAATGATCACTATTATTGTATTATGTTTTGTATGAAAAATTATAAGTTTTTTTCCTTGTTGAAATCCTTAATTTTGTGTCATTAACTTCTTTTTCTCTAGTTAAATTGTTCTTCTATATTACCATCATTTGCGTGTACGTTGAATATATCTTGAAGTTCTGTGTACCTCGTTTTCGATTCTCTTTACTTTTCTCTTTATCTGTTTAGGTGTAAACATGAACATTCTGAGGATGTGAGGATACACTTATTGTACAACTTTTCATATGTTAGTCGGTCCTGAACATGTTGTAGTTGTTCTCCTGGATTAACTTTTTACATCTGATGAGGGAGGTTTTACCGTCATCTATGTCATAAAAGTTTGTGTGTTCTCGAAAGAGGTTATTTCTAGTGTGAGACACAATATTATCCATGGAGTCGTATAAAACAAATTTTTATTTTAAGTGTGCTTAATAGAGAATGACATTACTTTACCCTCTTTTACGGTTATATCCTTCTATTAACCTTATAGATGTTTATAAACTTTTAGTCTCTAGTGTGAAGATTTCTTGGACATACAGTTTCTCCTTTAATATTTATTATAATCTTTTTTTAACTTGACTAACGTTTTTTTTCCTTTTAAACACCTTAGGACGATTTACAAATTAAATACCGTAATTTATAAAAATAATCTTCTCTAATAGTGTTTAATAGAATACACAAAAAAAATTATTCGATCTTTTACATTCCATTTAAACTAGGTCTCTCTCATCCTATTTTCTTTTTCGTTTAGACTTTTTATTTTGTTTGTTTGTTTTTTTTTGTGATATTTAGACTGTTATCTTTGTTCTTTGAGTCACCTTGGTTTCGATTTTAAGTAGTTTGTCTTGTCATTATATCTAGTTTATATCTGTTTGACTGTTTTCTCTTATAGATTACTGTTTCACTTCTTAATTTCTGGAGTCTTGTATCTTTAATTTCCTATTTAAATTGTTGGAACTACTATGAATCGGAAATAATTTCAATATTCGATCGTTTCAAATAAGTTCTTCTTTATCTTTTGAACTGAATAAGCAGGTTCCATTCCTCGTCGCCGACACGAAACGACCTCGTCGGCAATTCTCTATGTGGTGCGGATTCGATTCTCTTTGGGTTCATTCCACCATTCACAACGTTCTCCCGTAGTCTCCCGTCTGTGACTTTGGTATGAGTGTCTTTTGATCAGTTAGATTAGTATGATCCTGGTGTCGGAACAGATTGAGTTACTTTGATTCGGTACGGGCGTCTCGTTACGTTTTGTCCGTCCAGTACCACCTCTCCAGACTGTCTTACACCAGGTGACCTCTTCCTTTACCGTTTGTTAAAGTCATAAAAACGGGACTCTTGGGGTACTTGTCATACTTTTATTTTTTACTATTCTGTGACTTTCTCCTTGAGGGGTCCAGTCATCCACGGGTTATACGATGACTTCTAGTCACCTCTTTATTGAAGTCTTTCTTACTTCTCTACCTCGGTTCTGTTTTTGTTATGGGTCGACACCTACACTGACCACTATCTTCGTTCCAGACTACGACATTTCTTGTTATAACGTATCCTTGGACCTTACCGTCCAGGTACTTAGTTCAGTTTAACCTTCACCAGTTTATTCTCTACCGTTCTGACTTGCGGCTGTAAGATCCTTAGTCGCTTGATTTTACCTGACCTTACTCACTTAAATTGAGTCTACTGGTAAAATAGATGATGACACCCGACCTTAGGGAGTCTTCTTTACCTCATCGGTAATACCAGTTGTTTTCTCTGGTTTTACGTCATGAACCTACGTTAGAGTTTTACCTGTCTTACTAGAGACAAGTAAAAGTTTCGTTTGGTAAGTTGTAATGTCATTAGGTTCAGATATGGGGTTGGACATTGCGACTTCTTCGACTTCAACTTGCCAAGATACTTCTAAATGTTCTGGAAAATGTTGATTGTGGGTTTTTTCTACAGGAAAAGTAATCTCCCCTAACCTTACGTTTTCATCCTTCAGTTCTTTGTGGACCCCAATGTCCGTTTAAACCGGAACCTTACACCTTACTTCGTCCCGTTTTTCATTATCGCAAAACGGTTCTCTTACGTGACCAGTATCGTTTGTAGGAGAATGTTGTTGTGCTCTCTTCTGAGATGTTTACCTGTAATTGTCTACCCGTTGTGGTTTTAGTCTAACTAATATAAGAAACATCGGTTTCTACCTCTCCGAGATAAGTCAATTGTTTTTGTTCTGGTCCACGACTGATACCGAGTATAGTACTTGAGGAATAATGGTTTAAGTCTGAATTTAACTTCTTTCATCCCTTTTGGTGATCTGGTAAGTCCATACTGGATTTAGTTTAAGGAATACTAATATGTCACCTTCACTCTTTATCTAAATTCCCGGATCTAGACTATCTATCTCACGGACTACTTGTTACCTTACTCCAAACACTGTAACATGTCCTCTGTCCCTAGTTGTGGTAGGGGTACCCTCTTTTTTTCCGTTTTTTTGCGTTTTACCGACAGACCCCTCCGGAATTTATCGACACTTTTCTTCTCTCAACTTTTTGTTTCCTCTTTTCCTTTTTAGACGTTTTTTTAGACGTAGACTTACGTCTGAAGGTTTCTTTTCGTTCTTCTCTATTCTTTCAGAAGGAGTCGCTTGTTACGTTTCTTTGTCTCCTTTTCTTGTGTTACCCTTTCTGGTCTCTAGAGAAGTTCTTTTAATCTCTATGGTTCCCTTGCAAAGTACGTTTCTACCCGAGCTATTTCCTGTCTTTACCAGACCTGGATTGTCTTCGTCTTCTATAATTCTTCTCCACCGTTGTTATGTGTCTTTTTGATATGTTTTTTCTAGAAGTACTGGGTCTCTTAGTACTACCACACAGGTGAGTAGATCTCGGTCTATAGGACCTTATACTTCAGTTCATCCGGAATCTTTTGTAGTGATGCTTGTTTCGATCACCTCCCCTACCGTAAGGTCAACTAGATAAAGTTTAGGACTTTCTACTACGACACTTTCCCGACGTGAGTTATACGGTCGTTTAAACCTTTTGAGTCGTCACCGGTGTCCTGACCTTTTCCAGTCAAAAGTAAGGTTAGGGTTTCTTTCCGTTACGGTTTCTTACGAGTTTCATGACGTGTTAACGTGAGTAGAGTGTACGATCATTTCATTACGAGTTTTAAGTGGTTCGGTCCGAAGTCGTTATGCACTTGCTACTTGAAGGACTACATGTTCGACCAAAATCTTTTCTGTCTCCTTGGTCTCTAGTTTAACGGTTGTAGACGACCTAGTACCTTTTTCGTTCTCTCAAGGTCCTTTTGTAGATAAAGACGAAATAACTGATACGGTTTCGGAAACTGACACACCTAGTGTTCTTTGACACCTTTTAAGACTCTCTGTACCCTTATGGTCTGGTGGACTGGACGGAGAACTCTTTAGACATACGTCCAGTCCTTCGTTGTCAATCTTGACCTGTACCTTGTTGTCTGACCATTGTTTATCTTTTTCCTCATGCAGTTCCGACATATAACAGTGGGACGAATAAATTGAAGATACGTCTTATGTAGTACTCTTTACGACCCGACCTTCTTCATGTCCGACTTTAGTTCTAACGGTCCTCTATATAGTTATTGGAGTGTATACGTCTACTGTGGTGGGAATACCGTCTTATACTTCTCCTTGATTTTTCCGAGGACTACTTTCACTTTCACCTTCCACCTTTTCAACCGAATATCGAGTTGTAAGTCTTTTCCTTCTAGTACCGTAGACTAGGGTAACGAAGTATCCTTTATCTACTCCCTTTGTCACCTTTGTCACAGTCTGAAATAAAAAACCCCGAGGTTTTAGTGACGACTACCACTGACGTCGGTATTTTAATTTTCTGCGAATGAGGAACCCTCCTTTCAATACCGGTTGGATCTATCGTATAAGTTTTCGTCACTGTAATGAAACGGCTGATTTCAGGCAGATCAGTTTCGATACCAAAAAGGTCATCAGGACATTCCCACACTCTCAATCTGACACTTCTTCCGACTCCTGGTTTCTTAACTACGAAAACTTGACACCACAACCTCTTCTTAGAACTCTCAGGGAATCTGACGTTCCTCTAGGTTGGTCAGGTAAGACTTCCTCTAATCGGGACCCCAAAGAAACCTTCCTTACTACGATTTCGACTTTGAGGTCATGAAACCGGTAGAGTACGTTTCTCAACTGAGTAACCTTTTCTGAGACTACGACCCTCCCTAACCGTCGTCCTCCTCTTTCCCTGTTGACTCCTACTCTATCGACCTACCGTAGTGACTGAGCTACCTGTACTCAGACTCACTTGAGGCCCACAACCACTAACTGTCCCTCCGTACCCCACGACGATAAGTACCCCAGCGTTTCTCAGCATGTGCTGGCTCACTTGACTTGACTTGACTGTCCTTTGTATGAAGTCTGGATTTCTGTGAATATCTGACTTTCACTCTTCTTCCTTTTAATGTAAGGTACGTTAACCCTTCGTTTTCTTTTCGGTCTCATCGTAAGGAGTATAGTCTGGTTTATCTGGAATTTTATTTCTAATGTACTCTATACCGTCCTGAGATGTATTACTAGTTCCCTAGTTAGGTTCTCCTTCTCTATTGTTAAAATTTATAGATACGTGGGTTGTATCCTCGTGGAGTTATGTATTCTGTTTATAATCGTCTGTATTTGTATTTTTAAGTGTCATTACGTTATTATTATCCTCTGAAATTGTACGGTTAATGTTCCTACCTCTCTAGTGGTTTCGTCTTTTAATTATTCCTTTATGCTCAGAATTTACTATGTAATCTACTCTACTAAGGGTGTCTATAGAAGTCCTGTAAGGTACGTTTACGTCTTCTTATGTGGAAGAGTTCACGTGTATCTTGTAAGAGGTTCTACCTGGTGTAGAACCCAGTGTTTTGTTTGGAGTCATTTAAATTCTTTTAACTTTAGCATAGTTCGTAGAAGAGACTGGTGTTGAGATACTATGATCTATAATTAATGTTCTTTTTGACATTCTCTTGTTTGTGTACCTCTAATTTGTTGTAAAAGACTTATTGGATGTCCAATGACTTCTTTAGTTTTCGCTTTAAATTTTTTTAAGATCTTTGTTTACTGTTACTTTTGTGTTCTTGTGTTTTGGATACCCTAAGTGACTTTCGTCAAAATTCTCCCTTCAAATATCCTTATATTAGTATGGAGTCCTTTGTTCTTTTCGCAACTTATCTGTTGGATTGAAATGTGGATTTTGTTGACCTGTTTCTTGTTTTTTTCTAGTTTTAATCATCTTCCTTTCATTAGTAATTCTAGACTTGTCTTTATCTACTTTTTCGTTACTTTCTTTGTTATCGTTTATAATTATGTTGATTTTGATCAAGAAAATCTTCTATTTTAACTGTTTGAAAATCGGTCTAAGTAGTTCTTTTTCTCTCTTCTTTGTTTAGTTGTTTTAATCTTTACTTTGTTCTGTCAAATGTTGTCTGTGACGGCTTCATGTTTCCTAATATTCTCTGATAATACTGGTTGAATGCCGTTATTTTACCTATTGGACCTTCTTTACCTGTCTAAGAATCTTTTTAAGTTAGGAGGTTCTAACTAGGTCCTTCTTTATCTTTAATACTTGTTGGGTTAATCTTCGTGGTTTTAACTCCGACACTAGTTATTAGAGGGGTTTTACTTTTTGGGTCCTGGTCTACCGAAGTGTCTTCCTAAGATAGTTTGTAAATCTCTTTTCGATTACGAATAGGAAGATTTTTACAAAGTATTTTGACGTCCTCTTCCTTGTAAAGGTTTGAGTAAGATGTTCCGGTCGTAGTGGGACTATGGTTTTGGTCTGTTTCTGTTGTGGTTCTTTTATTTTGATATTTGATTATAGTGACTATTTGTATCTATTTTTAAGGAGTTGTTTTAAAATCGTTTGTCTTAAGTCGTTGTGTAGTTTTTCGAGTATGTTGTACTAGTTCTACCCAAATAAGGTCATTACGTTCCTAAGAAGTTATATACGTTTTGTTAGTTACACTATGTGGTATAATTGTTTAACTTTCTCCCTACCATATCCCTCCCTCCACCTTCCCCCCAAGTCCTAACCCTTATGCACATATGGGTACCACCTAAGTTCAACTACATACCGTTTTGGTTATGTTATAACATTTTATTTATTTATTTATTTATTTATATATATATATACTATTAGAGTTATCTACGTGTTTTTTTGAAACTTTTTTAAGTCGTGTGAAATATTAATTTGAGAAGTTTCTTACCCGTATCTTCCTTCGAAGGAGGTGTATCATTTCCGGTATATACTATTGGATGTCATTTATAAGCCTCTTCCGTTACCGTTGGGTGAGGTCATGAGAACGGACCTTTTAGGGTCCCTGTCGTCTTGGACCATCCGACGGTAGATACCCCAGTGTCTCTCAACCTGTTCTGACTGCACTGAATCGTGGTTGTCGTGTCATTTATAATAAGAGTTACCTCTTTTTAAGTTTTGTAAGGGGGATTCTAGTCCTTGTTCACACAGATGAAACTGATGATCATAAGTTGTATCAAAACCTTCAGGATCGATGTCGTTAGTCTCTTCTTTTTCTTTATTTTCCTTAGGTCCGACCTTTTCTTCTACATCTCGTGAGTGACAAACGTCTACTGTACTATGACATGTATCTTTTGGGATTTCTATTATACTCTTTTAATGATCTCGATTACGTACTTGAATTGTTACAATGTCCTATATTTTAGTTGTGTGTCTTTAGTGAACGTAAAGAAATACGATTGTTACTTTTTAGTCTTTCTCTTTAATTCCTTAGATAGGGTAAATGGTAACGTTGTCTTTCCTAATTTATAGATCCTTATTTGAATGGATTCCTCTACTTTCTTGACATATGTCTTTTAATATTCTGTGATGACTTTCTTTAGTTTCTACTGTATTTGACTACCTCTCTATAAGGTATAGGGAGGCATCCTTCTTAGTTATGAAACTTTTACTAATATGACGGTTTACTTTAGCTGTTTAAGGATAGTTAGGTACTATCGTTATTAGTTATAGGAAAGTTATAGTTATTACACTAGGGATAGTTTAATAGTTACCGTAAAATGTGTCTTGATCTTGTTTTTAAAAGTGTGAAGTATACCTTTGTGTTTTCTGGGGTTTATCGGTTTCGTCAGAACTCTTTCTTTTTACCTCGACCTTCTTAGTTGAAAGGACTGAAGTCTAATATGATGTTTCGATGTCAGTAGTTCTATCATACCATGACCGTGTTTTTGTCTTTATATATGATTTACTTGTTCTATCTTTCGGGTCTCTTTTGGGTACTTGGATACCATGGAATAAAAACTGTTTCCTTCGTTCTGATATATAATCCTGTTTCTGTCGGAGAAGTTATTTACCATGACCCTTTTAACCTGTCGAAATACATTTTCTTACTTTAATCTTGTAAAGGATAGTGATATGTGTTTCTATTTGAATTTTACCTAATTTCTGGATTTATATTCTGATCTTTGACATTTAGAGAATCTCCTTTTGTATTTGTCTTGTGATCTATTATATTTAGTTTCGTTCTAGGAAATACTGGGTGGAGGATCTCATTACCTTTATTTTTGTTTTGTTTTCATTTGTTCACCATGGACTAATTTGAATTTTCGAAAACATATCGTTCTTTTTGATATTCGTTCCACTTTTCTGTCGGGAGTCTTATCCTCTTTTATTATTGTTTACTTTGTTGACTGTTCCCTAATAAAAGGTTTTATATGTTCGTCGAGTATGTTGAGTTACGGTATTTTTGTTTGTTGGGTTAGTTTTTCACCCTTTTTCTGGACTTGTTTGTAAAGAGGTTCCTTTTGTATATCTACCGATTTTTTGTGTACTTCTCTACGAGTTGTAGTGAATAATAATCTCTTTACGTTTAGTTTTGATGTTACTCTATAGTGGAGTGTGGTCAGTCTTACCGGTAGTAGTTTTTAGAAGTGTGTTATTTACGACCTCTCCTACACCTTTTTCCCTTGTGAGAACGTGACAACCGTCCTTACATTTAGTTATGTCGGTGATGCCTTCTGTTATACCTCTACGGAATATTTTTGATCCTTATTTTGGTGGTATACTACTGTGTCGTTAGGGTGAGGATCCGTATATACACCTCCTTTGGTTTTAACTTTGTCTGTGTGTATAGGGTAACAAGTAACGTCGTGATAAATGTTTTCGATCTTGTACCTTCGTTGGATCTACAAGTGGCTGTCTACTTACCTATTTCTCAACACCATGTATATGTTTTTCTTTATAATGAGTCGGTATTTTTCCTTCCGTAGACTCAATCAAGACTACTCTACCTCCTTGGATCTTGGATAATATGTCTTACTTCACTCAGTCTTTCTCTTTTTATTTATATAAGATTGACAACGTACCGTGTCCTTGTTGACACTCCTTTATGGGGTAGAGGTTACCGTCTCTTCGGGGTCGTTCTACCATCCGTGACCTCGTCGTTGACGTGTCCCGTTTTTGTTATACAGTGACTTCCTACTTAAGGGATCCAGTCATCCACGGGTTATACGACGACCTCTAGTCACCTCTTTATTGAGGTCTTTCTTACTTCCCTACCTCGGTTTCGTTTTTGTTGTGGCTTAACACCTATACTTACCACTACCTTCATTTCGGACTACGATATTTCTCGTTATAACGTATCCTTGGACCTTACAATCCAGGTACTTAGTTCCGTATAACCTTCACTAGTTTTTTCTCTACCGTTCTCACTTACAGTTGTAAAATCCTTGGTCACTTGATTTTACCTGACCTTACCCACTTAAATTGAGTTTATTGGTAAAATAGATGATGATACCCGTTCTTAGGGAATCTACTTTACCTCATCGGTAGTATCAGTTGTTTTCTCAGACTTTACGTCATGAACCTACGTTAGAGATTTTACTATCTTACTAGAGACAAGCAAAGGTTCCGTTTAGTAAGTTATAGTGTCATTACCTTTAGATACGGGACTGGTCATTACAATTTCTTCGACTTCAACTTGTCAAGATACTTCTGGATGTATATTGAAGTTCGAGATTGTGAGTTTTGTCTACAGGACAAGTAATATATCACGACATTACGTTTTTTTTTTTTTTTTTCATCTTTCAGTTCTTTATGGACCACATTCTCCGTTTAAACCGGAACCTCATGTCTTATTTCGTCTCGTTTTGGATTATCTCAAAATAGTTCTCTTGTGTGACCAGTATCGTTCGTGGGAGAAGGTTGTTGTGTTTTCTTCTGAGATGTGTACCTGTAGTGGTCTACCAGTTATAGATTTAGTCTAACTAATATAAGAGACGGTGGTTTTACCTCTTCAAGATATGTCAGTCGTTTTTGATCTGACCCTCCACTGACACCGAGTCTAGTACTTGAGTAATAACGGTTTAAGTCTGAATTTAACTTCTTTCATGCCTTTTGGTGATCTGGTACTTCCATACTGAATTTGGTTTAGTGAATACTAATATATCACCTTCACTGTTTATATGAGTTCCCCAATATAGACTATTTCACGGACTTCTTGATACCTGACTCCAAACACTGTAACATGTCCTCTGTCCCTAGTTCTGGTAGGGGTTCCTTTTCTTTAAGTTTTTCAGGTTTGTCAACAGACTCCTCCGGATTGTTTATCGACACTTATCTTCTTTTCACTCTCCGTTTCCTCTTTTATTTTCTATATGGGTTGACTTACGTCTCAAGGTTTCTTATCGTTTCTCTCTATTCTTTCAGAAGGAGTCATTAGTTACGTTTCTTTATCTACTTTTGTTATCTTACCCTTTCTGTTCTCTAGAGAAGTTCTTTTAATCTCTATGGTTCCCTTGTAAAGTACGGAACTACCCGAGTTATTTCCTGTCTTTAACATACCTGGATTGTCGTTATCTTCTATTATTCTTCTCCACCGTTCTTATGTGTCTTCTTGATATGTTTTTTATAGAAGTATTGGGTCTATTAGTACTACCACACTAGTGAGTTAATCTCAGTCTGTAGGACTTTACACTTAAGTTCACAGTGAACTCTTTTTAGTGATACTTGTTTCGATCACCTCCTCTACCTTAAGGTCAACTTGATAAAGTTTAGGATTTTCTACCACGACATTTTCACGACGTGAGTGATCTGGTCGCTTAAACCTTTTAAGTCGTCACCCGTGTCTTGACCTTTTCCAGTCAAAAGTAAAGTTAGGGTTTCTTCCGTTACGGTTTCTTAGGAGTATGATGACGTGTTAACTTGAGTAGGGTGTGTGGTCATTTCATTACGAGTTTTAAGAGATTCGGTCCGAAGTTGTCACGTTCTTGGTACTTGAAGGTCTACAAGTTCGACCAAAATCTTTTCCGTCTCCTTGGTCTCTAGTTTAACGGTAGTAGAAGACCTAGAAGTTTTTTCATTCTCTCAAAGTCTTATTGTATAAGAAGACGAAATAGTTGATATAATTTCTGAAACTGACACACCTGGTGTCGTTTGAGACTTTTTAAGGATTTCTCTACCCTTATGGTCTGGTGGACTGGACGGAGAACTCTTTAAACATACGTCCAGTCCTTCGTTGTCAATCTTGACCTGTGCCTTGTTGTTTGACCAAGATTTGGTTCTTTCCTCATATAGTTCCGACATATAACAGTAGGACGAATAAATTGAAAATACGTCTCACGTAGCACTCTTTGTGACCCGACCTACTTCGTGATCGACCTCAGTTTGAAAACCCTCTTTATAGTTATTGGAGTCTATACGTCTTCTGTGGTGTGAATACCGTCTTTCACTTCCTATTAATTTCTCGGAATACTACTTTTTTTTTTTTTTTTCTCTCTCTTGTCACTTTTTCAACCGAATTTTGAGTTGTAAGTCTTTTGATTCTAGTATCGTAGACCAGGGTATTGAAGTACCGTTTATCTACCCCTTTGTCACTTTTGTCACTGTCTGAATTAAAACCCCTCGAGGTTTTAGTGACGTCTACCACTGACGTCGGTACTTTAATTTTCTACGAATGACGAACCTTCTTTTCAATACTGGTTGGATCTGTCTTATAATTTTTCGTCTCCGTAATGAAACGGTTGTTTCCAGGTAGATCAGTTTCGATACCAAAAAGGTCACCAGTACATACTTACACTCTCAACCTGATATTTCTTTCGACTCACGACTTCTTAACTACGGAAACTTGACACCACAACCTCTTTTGAGAACTCTCAGGGTACCTTACGTCCGTCTAGGATGGTCAGGTAGGACTTCATTTAACCAGGACTTACAAGTAACCTTCCTGACTACAACTTCGACTTTAAGGTTATGAAACCGGTAGACACTCTGTTTGACTGACCAACCTTTTATGGCACTACGAAACTCTCTAACTTCCAACCTCCTCTTTCCATGCTGTCTCGTATTTAACCAACCTACCGTAGTGACCGAGTTACCTGTACTCAAACTCATTTGAGGTCATCAACCACTACCTGTCCCTTCGCACCGTATAACGTCAGACTCACTCACTCACTTAAGTGAGTCAACACAGACTGAGAAACACTGGGGTCCTTGACATCATCGGATGTTCCGAGGAGGTAGGTACCCTAAACGGTCCGTTCTTATGACCTCACCCAACGGTAAAGGAAGAGGTCTTCTAGAAGGACTGGCTCCCTAACTTGGGTCCAGAGGGTGTAACGTCCATCTGTGAAATGACAGACTCGGTGGTCCCTTCAGGACGTCAGATACCCCTACGTTTATCAGTCAGGACTGACTCCCTGACTTCACTTGACTTGTGTATTATCTCTTAGATCTTATTACCATGACTTCTTGAATAAATGTTACGTCGTCCCCTCTTTGTCTGTATCTCTTACCCGAATATCTGTACCCCTCACCCTTCCTCTCCCACTCTACACATCTTTCTCATTGTACCTTTGGATGTATTGACATACATTACATCTATCGATTACCCTTAAACGATATACCGAGTCCTTTGAGTTTGTCCTAGAGATATAGTCGGATCTTACCACCCTTCCCCTCTCTCCACCCTCTCTCTATATAGGGAGAGTTTTCCCTCCCCTATATACATATTGACACCGACTAAGTACAACTCCTAACTGTCTTTTGTTGTTTTAATACATTACGTTAATAGGAAATTAATTTTTTTATGATTCTCTTTTTTTCTTAAAACAACTCATATGTTCTATGTCGTTAAATTTTTTTAATTTAACTAATACTTTAAAAGTAATTACGGGGAGTCTAAGATGTAAAATTTGTTGAACCTTCTTAGATAGTAAACAGTCGATTATAACCAACAATTTCTTTTTATATGGACCAACAGATTTTTATGAAAATTTTATGAAAACGAGTCGATGGACTCTTATAAAAAAGTAGACGAAGTTGGTTGTGTTATATTTTCTTCAACTTACTTCTTCGTCTATACTCTAATTTCGGTATTATATACTTCAATCCGAAATTGGTATTGATGACATTACATTTTGTTAAGTGTAAAAGAGTTATTAACAACAACAAAACCGTGTGTAGTAAAAAATATTTTCATATTATAGGTATAATTGTACATTCTCTAAATTGAAAAGTGTTTAAAATTTATATAAAACAATAAAGTTAAAATTAAATACTGTTTTTGAAAATATCAATATTAGACGTATTCAATTTAAAAACTCCCTTAACATTAAACTCTTTTGGTATAAAAAATTTCAACTTACTCTAAGAAACGAAATACAGACGGAAGATTACTTAACAAAATCAAAACTAGATTTTAATGAAAATAAAGTGAAAACAAGAATAGTCCTATAAAAAGGACTTAAACCTTAAGGTAATCCATTATACAAAATAAAGGATGTTCCTACCGTAACGAGAAAAAAAAGATTAAAATAAAGTTTATTTGACGACAAATAACTACTTTGACATAAAAAGGAAAAAAAAAGACTTATTATAATTAAAAAGAGAAAAGGAAAAAAAAGGGTGTCTTCTATATGATGTAAACGGACATACTTAAATAAAAATAAAGATAAAAGAACACAAATGTCACTAATCGTACTAGACCTTATTGTTAAAATTCTTTATACCTTTCCGAAGTAGATCCTGTGAAAGTTTATATACTATATCCGTACATTACAGGTATAAATTTTGACTTTATTATACACTATATCACATATACAAATACACGAATACTTATAGACTAAAAACTAAGACTTTAAAGTTTAAAAAGATATAAATTAAAAAAGAAGAATTAAATGAAAGTAGATCTAAAAAGACTCTATACTAACTGTATAACGTGAGATATTAAGTGTCTAAACTACATGTATATAGTACTTTAAAAATGGTGTTATTAAACCACTTGTAGGTAGTAGAGTATGTCTGTGTTTTAAAATTGTTAAAATAAAAAAGAACACGACTCTTTCAAATCCTAAATGATAGAATCGTTGAAACTATATATTGAATTCGTCACCATTAATATAAATATACATTGACCCTTAAACATGTAAATCTGGTGAAAGTAGGTTAAGGGCAATGGGGATGTGAGGGGTAGGTCATTCGTGTTTAGATTGGTAAAAAATAGACTCACACAGACAACTTAAATAGATGTTGCGATATAATCAAGGACCCGTTGTATCACTAGACTATAAAGATATGTAATGTTTTTACTAGTGGTGTTATTCAGATCAATGGTAGACAGTGGTATGTTTTTATATAATAATAACCGACATAAAGGATTCGACAGTAAAAATAGGGATACTGAGTAAATAAAATATTGACCTTTATACATGGAGAATTAGAGGGACTGGAAAGAGTGAGTAGAGATGTGAGGAGAGGGGAGACAGTTTGGGGACAAACAAGAAATATATATACTGAGACAAAGAGACATCAATACAAATAAATAAACAAAACGAAAGACCTAAGGTAATAAAATTTTTAACAAAGTGGATATAGGAAGAAAAACTACTTCAATATATAGATAGAAACAAAAAGTTACTAGGTATGTCTGAAATGTTATATATTTTAAATAGTAAATGAAATATAGTACAGTATTAGATTTTAAGTAACTATGGAAATACGTGTAAGACTTTCTAAGATCATTAAATATCAAAGTAAACAAGGAAGAAGTACACATAAGATAAAAAAAAAAGTTCCGTTTTGGGAAGAACGTAGAATCTGGGAGATTGTCTTGAGAAAGGGACAGAGACTTCGAATCGGGAATTTTAATGAAAACAACTTTTAAACGACTATCTTTATAAAAAATAACACCAAAGAGGACTTTAAAGAATTCTGAAAATAAATGAAATCTTGAAATTCTACGGTCTATTAAAGAAAATTGTATAACGAACGTAACACGAGTAGAATAAGAACTGCGAATGGAACAACTAAGTCACTCTAGTAAGTCAGATGGACTATAATAAAATAGAGTAAACTGCAAAAAAGAACACAAACTCTAACAAAGAATAATTAAAAGTATGAAGAGGGAACCACATAGACTTAAGATAAGATAAATAGTAGAAAATAAGTAGAATAAACTGTAAGAAACCTGTAGAAGTTATACATCTAACGACTAATAAACGATTTAGACAACTTTAAAATATAATATAAAGAAAGTCCGTAAGATTAAGTAGTTAATAAAAAAGTTTATATATCTTACTCTTGGATAAAAATATTAATCACAAACTATATAGACTAGAAACGATGAAATAAAGTCTATAAGTACAATATATGATGATGAAGGTGTACCAGTTAACAAAATTTAGGTATAAACCAATAAAACGAAGAAAAAAAAAAAAAAGGAATTCAGAGTCAAAACTGGTGAAACGAACTTTTTAATAATTGTCTGTATTAAATACCAGATTATAATTCTATGAAGGGTTGTCTAATAAGATCATGAAACGAGTCATGAAACCACGAGATATAAATATTGGATTCTAGAATTTTAACTTACAGACTCTCTTTTAAGATGAATTATTCTATATTGAAACAAAAGGAATGAATGTATTACCTAAATCGACAAAACTTACCTTTGAAAAATTGTCTTGCTGTGTCGAAAGGTGGTTATAAGGAAGGATATGTCGTACAAGTTAGGACCATTGTTAAAAACTATTTATCTTTTAAAATTGTCGACCTTCAACAGTAGTAATATAAGTAAGGTTCCGGACAGTAGTAAGACTCTTTACCACAGAAAGTAAATTTAATTGACCAGTCGTACGACATGAAAGTCCTAGTACTAAAGAAATTAAAGGTAGAATAAGTTTGATCTAGAAACTAGAATTGTAGTAGATCTTAAGAAAAGAAAGATGACGACGAAATGGTAAATCTTTAATTTGATAACGAGTATAGAAATTTAAAATTTTCATTTCTCGAACTAAAAGTATTACTTACGTTAAAGATTTACAATATATTGAAAAATCTTACTCACAAATAATATAGATTGAAATTTCTTTTATATTAAATGTATTAAAAATATCAACTAAGATTTTCATCCATCTATTTTGTACTCAAACTTCATAGAATAATATTATCGTATGTAAAACTCCCTCATGAAAACAAAAGTCCTTATTACAAAACTATATAACTAAATGAAGAATTTTCATATTCTGTTATCATATCAAACTCTTATTGATGACTTTCACCATATTTCGTTTTTACGATTATCAAAAGATTATTTTCTTGTGAAAATTAAAAACTACTTGTATTTATACTACTTCGATAATTAACTTTCCTTACGTGTTGGATTCTCGAGTCTTAATACAAAATAAACTGTCTGTTTGACTCCTGAATTCGGGTCCTGCGTCGGAGAGTCTATCGATACTCCCTAACGAAACTTCTCCATTCTCTCCATAGTCCTATACATTCCCAAAACGTTGTTCTTAGTCCTTGTATTTTGTTTTTTTATGACAATTAATTTCTTTTTATCTATGGAGTCAAATTACTTAAATCTCGAAAAGATGTATACCTTTCTACGTTCTCAGACCTTAGTAACTTTAGTAGGGAAACTGTTTGTAGAGTCGATAGACCTGGTCAATTGGACATAAAAGGAGACGACTCAAAAGGAAACTCGTGTTGAAACATCCACCGACGATACCTACTCCCGAACCGTCACCCGTCGGGTAAACAGAGTGAGTTTCAAGGGAGTCTCGAATGGTAGTACCCACCGACACCACCACTAAACTACCGATTTTATTGGAAACAAATGACTATTGTAAAAAATAATTGTCTCCTTTGATTATTTTTTATAAAAATATGAAACCTTACTTGTTATGCCACAAAGAAAAAATTTAGTTATTTTTTATATGATTTTAATTTTCTAAAACTCTAACTCCTTGTCAATAAAAGTAAATAAGTCCATAGTAAAGTATTTATATCCTATATATTTTATACCTTATAACAACCTATTTTTCTATTTTAAATCAAAATTTATACCTCTTACATATAATTAAATAGATTCGTTATTTTAATATACGTTGAATAAAAGTAGATATGTATACTTGAAAAGTCGGGGACCAATAAACATAAGAGTGGACTTTACAGAAAGTGAAAACACGGAGTAAGTATTATTGAATATTGTGTCGTTCGATAACGATCAGAGTTCCGTAAACATAATGTATAAGACTATTTGTAGAGAGGGGACCTGAGAAAAATACTTTACTATAAAATTTAATTTATATAAATAAAAATTAACTTTCTATTAACGAAATTTTATAACACAACAAAAAAACGGTTTGTAGTTGTACTTAGTCGGTATCCCCCTTAGTCGATAGTGGGGAGGGAGAACTTTTAGGATGGAGGAAGAGCTAGGGGGGGGGGGGTACAACAATATCTCGGGGTCAAACTCAAGGGACTCAGGATACCGTTTAAAGGTAACCGATAGATAAAATGTATACTATCAAATATACAGTAAGGAAGGAAAGTAGGGTGGGAAAGGAAGTACCTAAAGGGGTCACAGGTATTTAGATAGGAGATACAGACACAGAGGTAACGACTAGACGTTTAAATATAAAAATTTTAAAATAAGTTTAACTGAAGAAAACAATACCAAAGAGACTAAGGTTTTACATTTAATGGAGAGAGGTGGTTCGGTAGTATCATAGAATTGACGGTACTGTTTTGTAAACACTCAAACATACGTGCGACACGGTACGAGTCAACGAAGTCAACACAGACTGAGAAACAATGAGGTACCTTACATCGGGAGGTCTGAGGAGACAGGTACTCTAAAAAGGGTCGTTCTTATGACCTTACCCAACGGTACGAGAGGTCTCCTAGAAGAGATGGGTCCTTAGTCTGGGTGTAGAGGATGTAAAGGACGTAACGTTCATCTGAGAAATGGTGACATACACGACACGACAAGAATCAGCGAGTCAAAACGGACTGAGAAACACTGGGATACCTAACATTGGGTGGTCCGAGGAGACAGGTACACCTAAGACGTCCGTTTTTACGACCTCACCACACGACACGAGAGGAGGTCCATTGATGTCGTATGTGAATACATTTACTCTAGTCAGATTAATTGATTTCACAAAAAGACAGGGTATGTTTTGAATTTTTACTTCGTCAGTTATTTCGTAAGAATCTGTTTCGTATATATAACGATATAATAAAATTATTTTTAAATTTTGATAAGAGTTATATAATGTCCCTTATAAGAAGTCTTATCTAATACAATCCAGTGGTTTGTTGAGAATTGTTCAAATTCTTCTAAATTTGGTATCGGTTTTGTAAAAATCTGATGTTACCATATTTTTATTTTAGTTACTGTCCTTCTTTTGACTTTTTAAGTGTTTGCTGTTATAAATGTGATTTGTTATGTTATTACCCAGTTTCTTCTTTAGTTTTCTCTTTATTTTTTTTTGTTTGGAACTTTTATCGTTTTTATCCTTGTATTTTACATTATCTACTATTTTTTCATCGAGATTCTCCCTTCAAATTTCTCTATTCGTAGATGACACTCTGTTTTTACTTTCTAGAATTTGTTAGAGTGAAACATAGAGTTCCCTGTTTTTAGTTTTGTAATTTGATTCGGATTTCAATCGTCTTTCTTCTTTTATTGTTTCCAATCTCATATTTATTCCTCTGATTTTTCTGTTATACTTTTTTTAGTTGTTTTTATTCTCGAAAAAAAAAAAATTCAACCGTTTATAAAACGATCTGATTGATTCTTTATATCTGCTGACTTTGTTCATTTAGTCTTTACTTTCCACTTTCCACTCGGTAATGTTGATTAAGGTGACTTTTTGTCTGAGTACTCCGATGATACTTATAAAAAAGGGAATTGGTTGTTTTTGATATCATTTTTTGACATCATTGTCGTTATACGTGAACTTAAGTAATAAAAAGTTACTACATATTTCTAAAATCTAGACAAGCAATTTTCATTTTACATTGAGTTGTCATTCATAACACTTACAACGATGACCCTAATAAACCAATATCACAAACCATTTATTTTAGTAAAAAACAAAGTTCTTCTTAGATAAAGATTGTAAAACCTGAATTTTTGTAAAAAAAAAAGTTTATAGACTAATCAGTCTAATTTTGACTACGTATTTCATTGTGGTCTGTAGTTCTCCATAATTTGACACATACTGATAAAAAAAAAATTTAAGATTTTTACTTTGTCGTGTAACACATGACGTGTTTACTCATTAGAAAGGTATCCATAAATTCTGATTGTCGATTACAAAATGATATGTTCTTCTCAAAATTAAAGGGAGGACGGAGACATTAGGTTGATTCTGTTGATCGATTTCTCCCCTGTAATCTCATTATCAAAGAGTACTGAGATCTACCTCTGATAATGTCTCGACTACTGTATCTTCTTCTGTGTTATTTTCCTGTTTTTTCAGAATTATCAGTAAAGGACCGACATGATATCCACATCTTAACGGTCGTCTGGAGTCTTTTTTTGTTATGAGACTATTCCGACTCATGTCTAGTTCCACAAAGTTTGAAAAGGACCCCACCACTGTTCATCCCTGGAAGACACTAAAGTGGTAAGACACTCACCCGTCCATCGACTACATTTTTATTTTAGTGAGATTTCATTGGACCCTTAACCCTATTCGTGGTTATTGATTTCGTGTAGTCCCTTTTAATCCGTGGATACGACTTAATTCGTCTGTTTTTTACAATTTCTTCGGTAAAATTTATACTAATTTCGTTAGTTTAAGAACAATATAAATTTCGTCTTTCATTACTCATTCATCTGTCTCTTAGGTCGTCTTTTCACTTTTGTTCTTTTATACACTTTGAACTTGCCTTTTAAAGTTATTAAATCTACTTTTTAGGGACCTCTACCTTCTTTGACAATTGTTTACACTTCTAGTTAATTATCTTTAATAAGTCTTGTTTCTTGTAACTTTTATTAACTTCTTATTGGTATTCTCGATGTTACTGGACACCCTGTCATAGTTTGTCATATTGTTGACTTGAGAGACTTCCTTCCATCTCCCTCCGAACCCGTCTTTTTATTTCTTTAACAGTTTATAAAGTGTTCAGAATCCCTCTTGTAGTTGAGTATCTACGTTCTTCTAGCCGTCGGAGATTCTTTCTATTTACATTTTCTTTAGTAGTCGAATAAAATTTAAAACAGCTCTAAAAGGATACTTATTAGATGAGAAAATAACTTTATTTATCATTTTTGTTATGTTATTAACGTTATCTATATTATTTTAGTGACTCGTCTTAAGTTATGAGTAAACACTTAATTTTTTTTTTTCGTTTGGTTTTTCGTCTTGTGAATAAGATTTGATTTCGATATTTATAAAAGAAGTTATGCTATAACCGTAAAATAATATATAGTTTATTTAATTAACATACGTATAATAATAATTACGTAGATTGAAATATAAAGTTGTACTTAATGACTATGGAAAATGGATTCTGATGTGTCAGTCTCTATGTGATAGATTATATTGAGGAATCCCTAGTTGATATCGGACCACCCGATATCAGGTTTCCCAGTGTTTCACAACCTGTACTAACTTGCTGATTCGTATGTGTATTTATCTATCACTCTTTAATATTAAAAATCATATCTAATACGTAGGTAAAAAAGTACTTGAAGTAGGTAATAATAAGTATTAAAAACTCGATTTATTGAAGAAGTTTCCGTTAAGATATATCTATAGATCTGTTCGGACCCCTACGTACTTTCATAACGGAAAATCTTAGTCTATAAACTATGTGTGCACTTCACTTCTTTCCATTGGTCGTCAGAAATGTCTGGAGAGAAAATTGGTTCGATTTAACACTAATCTAAATGTATAGTGTAAAATAACCAGACAATATTGGAGTCACTGGGAATGTTGTCATTATTCAATTTTGTACCAACGATGATACTATTTGTACCGTCCATGTTAAGAGTAAATGTTTCGTATTGACTTATGATTAACGTTCATGTACCTAGTTTATTAATTAAAAATTAGAAACAATCACAGGAAATCTATCAGTTCATATACTTTTGATGATTTACTGGTAGCCATTTAACTTTTTCTTGTTCCACGAATTCAAAGATCACCTTATAATCTTTTGTTATACATTGTTAGGTCTAGATTGAAGTCCGTGACGAGAAGGTTTCACGTTTGTAAGTACTTTTAAACTAATAAAATAAAAACTTTTGTAATTTCCGATTCTGGTTTTCATTAAGAGATTTTATGTTACTTCACTCTCTCTCTCATAAAGTTTGTCTTATTCATAATTTTTCAATTGACCTCTCAATTCCTAGACTTCTTACCATCCGTCTACAAACGAGATGAATCTTTATGGTGTATATTCACTTTCTCCTAGCAGCGTTATCCTTCAGATTCACGACACGTCTTTTACCATTGTTTATAACAAAAGAACTCAAGGAAAGTGGTTCGTCTTAATTTTTCAAATTTACTGACTTCTTGTCAAAATAATAAAACTGAACTCGTTGGAATAATGTTTCTTTTTCTACATCAGGGACTTTTACAGATCTTTGGACCCACCCTCTGGAGAAATCAAAAACGGTCATAAAGGTCGACAGAAACGAAATAAAAATGTAGTTTTTAGAGTCCTTTACATAAATCACATTTTAAATGATTAGGATTATATATACATACGACGACGACGATTCAGAGAAGTCAGCACAGGTTGAGAAACGCTGGGGTATCTGCCGTCGGGTGGTCCGAGGAACCAGGGACCCTAAGAGGTCGGTTCTTGTTACTTCACCCAACGGTAAAGGAAGAGGTTACGTACTTTCACTTTTCACTTTCACTTCAGTGAGTCAGCAAAGACTGAGAAGTGTTGGGGTACCTGATACCGGACGGTCCGAGGAGACAGGTACCCTAAAAGGTCCGTTCTCATGACCTCACTCCACGGTAACGAAAGAGGACTATATATACATATATGTACACATATCCATATTTTATCTCTACTGGTAAAGATATACTTGTTCAGTTCACACAGAATTCTCAGGAAATACATTCCTTTGACTAATAAAGTAACAAACTAACTAAACCGAGGAGGGTTTGGGGTCTCAATAGAAGTAATTATCAAATAACAGGACGTCCTACTGACTTGTCGTCAAACTAGTAGAACATATTTTAGAAACTCCGTAAAATCGTTGATTGCAGAATTATCGTTGAAAATTCGAAACTAAATAAATGACGGTTTTCGTAAGTCAGTTTTGAAGTAAGTAGAATAAACCGATCAGATTAAAAAAACATATTTTTACTTTCAAGAGACTTTAAAGGAAACTTTTAATATTTATACGTTTTTCCAGTAAAGAGAACCGTATAAAACAACACTTATTTTCGACTCGACGATCCTCTGACAAAGATTCTGTGTAGTCACTCGTTTTGGTGATAGTACGACTCCAAACTGTCTTTTGTCGTTTTAAGACATTTCTTTGATAGGAAGTTATTTTTTATTTATGTAATTTTTTCTTCTATTAAGGGGTTTCGTTGTTGTTGTTACGATAGTATCAACCGATGTCAGAACTACGTAATCTCGAAAGTAGATTCTCTCGTCTATTTGTCAGTATTAACGGAAGTGATATATAGAGTTTCCGTCATCCTTTCTCCTTAATTGTTTAAATGCATACCAAATAAAGCTTATGATTTTGTGTTCAATTCATAAACTAAATTAATTATTATAACTTTGAGTTCGACAATAGTTCGACAGGAGTATTAACAAAGTACTGCGAACTTACTTTATATTCTAAGTAATAATATAAAGGGAAATGATTATTATGGATCAGATATGAAAGTATTTAATTCGTCTTGGTAAATACTTAAAAGTTTACAAAGTCCCTCTTCAGAGAACTAATCCTTATAAACCATTGGTATATACTACAACTGATAACAAAAGATTACGGATTGTATCACAGACCTTATTACTTCTATATGTAATATTTTTAAGACTAACTTAAATATTGATTTCTTCTTATATAAACATAAACCTTCGGTTTTTTTCTTCTTTAAAGTACAGTGATCATTTATTTGAAGACAAAGAAGTTTAACGGATAATTGACTATCTTTTAATTCGGACAAAAAAAATGGTAAATACAAATTATTTTATTTCGTCATTAAAGAGTTTTTTAAGTCGTTGGGTAGTGAGAACCAACAAGTGAAAATAAATACTGTCTAAAAGGGATTTACCTTTTTTTTTTTTTTTCTTTTTTTCTTTTTTTTTTCTTTACTATGAAAACAAAAATCGTCAATGAAAATATAATGACATTACAAAATCGTATCTTTATCATGATACCCATCTCTTTATTCAACGTTCTACAGTTTCTCTCGACCTCATCGGATACTAAGTGACACATTTCCTTAATAACATCACGGGAGTTACAAGATCTTTATTTTACAGAAGTGTTATTTCTGTAAACCAACAAAATGAAAATTAATTACACAAATAAAATTAACCTCCGATTAATGAAATGTTATAGTATCATCAAAAACGGTAAGTAACTGTACTCAGTCGGTACCCACATGTACAACAAAAGATTTACTCTATGTAAAAGTTATTTATAAGTATATTAAGTACATTAAAGGATCTATGATATATAAAGACCATCACAAAAGGAATGAGATTCAACAGTAAACTAGACGTATCGAACACGTACGTACGTATATAAGATTCAACGAGTCAGTACAGACTGAGAAACACTGGGGAACTTGGTATCGGGCGGTCTAAGGAGACAGGTATAATAAAAGGTCTGTTCTAATGACCTGACCGGTAAAGGATAAGGTCCCTTAAAGGGTTGGGTCCCTAGCTTTGGAACAGAGGTTGTAGAGGACGTAACCGTCCACCTAAGAAAATAAATAAATAAAATTAACCTCCTATTAATGAAATGTTATAACACTATCAAAAACGGTATGGAACTGTACTTAGCCAGTGTCCATATGTACACAGTGGGGGTAAGGACTTGTGGAAAGGGTAGAGGGATGGGTAGGATTGGGAGACCCAACAGGGTCTCATGACCGAAACTCACGGGACGAAGTAAGTACCTCTTACCAATCGGTCCCGTCCACCTAAGAAATGGTGGCACGAACAATTTATTCTTCAACCTTCATATAACTCACGGTACTTTGGTCTTTATTTTAACGTATAAAAGTTAAAAGTTACTGATATAAGGGTATCATAAATAGATCTATATAGTTATCTGGTAATTTTCAACGACCACATCACGTCAGTGTTATAACTATGTAAAGATAACTAAACTCAAAGATAATTCAAGTTAAATTCAGACTTAAACCATTATTCCTCAAGTACTAGACTCGGTGTCAGTCAAGGAACAGAACAAAGATACCTTATTTTATACATCGTAAATTTCAGTGATTATATTCCGTATGAATTTAAAAGAACCGTACTTTTTTTTTAATCGTGATGTCTGTTTTTGTAATTGTATCCCATTGTTACTCCACTTCACAATCAGTGAGTCAGTATAGGTTGAGAAACACTGGGATACCTGACATCGGGTGGTGTGAGGAGATAGGTACGTTAAGATGTCTGTTCTTATGACTCGACCCAACGGTAAGGGAAGAGGTCTCCTAGAAGGACTGGGTCCCAGTCCTTTATTGGACCCAGAGGTCATAACGGTAGTCCAAGAAAAATGGTCGACTTTGTGATCCCTATTGTTATACTAGTATATTAATGTGATAAAATTCAATGTTTACTCACTTACTACGTTTGTCAAAACTTCAAAGTATGGGAACCAAAAGTTAGAAAATTTCTATTATAACATTTTTTTTTTTCAATGAATGAAACGAAAGGGTGAAGGTTAAGTGAAATGTTGGTACAGTTTTATATATGTGTTAGAAAAGACAAAATAACGAAATCAAAACCTTTTATTGATCTTTAAAACATACCATTGTACATAGTCTAAGTGTTACAAATACTCCCTTCGAGAATGTGATCTTTTATATATCTATTTATTTTGTGTTTGTACTAAAACTTCTGATTTCTTATTATAAATCTATTAACTAACCTTTTTTATTAACCTTTTAATCACTTTATGATCTCTTGTACTTGTTCAATTAGTATTGTAACATTTCTCTTTACAACGTTTCTTTTAAAATATAGGTTATTTCTCTTTTATGTAGGTCTATTTTATGTAGTCAAAACTAGTTTTCTAAAGAAGTTTCTATTATAGTGAAACTTTTTGTAAAATTGAAACTATATAAAATAGGAAACGAATACCTAACTTTTACTTACCTTTCGGATATTTTAATACCGTCAAATATATAATTCTTATCGTTTACAAAATGTAATCTAATTACGAAAGAAGATCTCAAAGACTCATGATATACTGATAAAACGAGTTTTGGTTCACCAGTGTAATACTATGTTTGAACCTTTATAAGACATTATATTGTGAAATATAATGTAAAATATAGGAAAAATATTTGTAAATAGAACGACGATAGTTAAAAGGACAACATGATCGAAGGATGAAAAACAGGGAATAAAATCAAAAGACACTGAACCTGTTCACTCAAACTTTCGAATCGTTCAAGGGGTTTAGAGGTCTGTTTTTCATCCCCCATGTAACCAGAAGATAAAAGTTTTCGTATATACCAAACCATCGTACTTATCTTTACATTACTATATTTAACAATATGTACTTGTTAACGTTGGTGGTTCCAAAAAAAAAAAAAAAAAAAAAAAAAAAAAGGTGGTTCCACAAAAATCATAAACGTCTGTTCTTCATAAGTTTGTGTTTTCCCCGTAATACCCTTTTTTGTTTGTGTTTTATGGTTTGTGAGCTTAATATTTCTCTCGATTTCCCTTTATTTTTCCCCCCTTTATAGGGTCACTATGTTCTTCCACGTGTTGATTATAAAAATGTCCATTATAATCACCTCCGTTTAGAGTCATCTTTAGATAACTGCCATTGTTGTTTATTATACTTCGAACTCGGTCAAATGATCGTCCCTTATTTGGATTCGCAAGATTAAATTACATTTATTAGGGTCGTGTCTACCGTCCCAACCTTTTGTGGTGTCCACGCCGTTTTCCTCAGTTGATGTAAACCTGTTTACTTTACACTTTAAAGTGACACGTTAGGACTGACCCTGTCATGTCTTAGATCAAAGTTTAAAAGTTACCGATTCTTTATGGTAAACAAAGAGTCCACCTCCTCTTTGATTATTGAAAATTACGTGGGGAGGAAATACGGATTCACACACAAGATCAACAAGCCACCACAAACTGAGAAACACTTGGGTACCCGAGATCGAGTGGTCAGAGGAGACGGTACTCTAAGAAGTCCGTTCTTATGACCTCACCCAACACTCAAGGACGAGGTGAAAGACGGACACTTAGGTGAATTTGCCACAAATATTTCTGTACAAATGTAACTGTGAGAAGTCCTCTAGACAAGTTTGAGTTGTTTTGGTAAGAAAAGGAAACTTATTTTCACGATCAAATTTTAAGTAATTCTAAGTTCGAAACTTAGATTTAGATGTATCGTGAATTCTTTTGTAAAGATCCCTGGATTGATTTTTCTTTTTTCTTTCGTAAAGAAATATTATATAATAAAATCATTTACACTATAGAAGGAATTTACGAATATATAACAAAAAGGAGTCAATTTTAATTATTTATTTTCCAAGTCAAGTCAAGTCAGCGAGTCAGCACTGACTGAGAAACGCTGGGGTACTTAGCGTCGTGCGGTCCGGAGGTACAGGTAGTGGTTGAGGAGCTCAAGTGAGTTTGAGTGTAGGTAGTTCAGTCACTACGATAGGTCGGTAGAGTAGGAGACAGTAGGAGAAGAGGAGGACGGGGGTTTGGGAGGGTCGTAAGTCTCAGAAGAGGTTACTCAGTTGAGAAGCGTACTCCACCGGTTTCATGACCTCAAAGTCGAAATCGTAGTAAGGAAGGTTTCTTTAGGGTCCCGACTAGAGGAAGTCTTACCTGACCAACCTAGAGGAACGTCAGGTTCCCTGAGAGTTCTCAGAAGTGGTTGTGGTGTCAAGTTTTCGTAGTTAAGAAGCCACGAGTCGGAAGAAGTGTCAGGTTGAGAGTGTAGGCATGTACTGGTGTGCTTTTTGGTATCGGAACTGATCTGTCTGGAATCAGCGGTTTCATTACAGAGACGAAAATTTATACGATAGATCAATCCAGTATTGAAAGAAGGTTTCTCATTCACAGAAAATTAAAGTACCGATGTCAGTGGTAGATATGACTGAAACCTCGGGGGGTTTTTTATTTCAGACTATGACAAAGGTGACAAAGGGTAGATAAAGGGTACTTCACTACCCGACCTACGGTACTAAAAGTAAAAGACTTACAACTGGAAATTCGGTTGAAAAAGTGAGAGGAGAAAGTGAAAGTAGTTCTCCGAAAAATCTCGTCACGATTCTCCTTTCAAGTATCGTTATGTCCGTATGGAGTTCTTTGTTCTTTTTTTTCAGTTTATTTATTGGATTGAGATGTGGATTTCGTTGATCTTTTCCTTCTTTACCTCTTGGGGCCTTAATCATCTTCCTTTCTTTAGAATTTTTAATCCCGTCTTTATTTACCTTTTCTTTGTTTTCTCTGGTATCGTTTTTAATTGTTTCGTTTTTCGACCAAGAAACTTTCCTATTTATTTTAACTGTTTGGTAATCGGTCTGAATAGTTCTTTGTTTCTCTTTTTAGTTTATTTATTTTAATCTTTACTTTTACCTCTCTAGTGTTGTCTGTTGTGTCTTTATGTTTCCTAGTATTCTCTGATGATAGTCGTTAATATACGTTTACCTGTTGTACCTTCTTTACCTTTTTAAGAATCTTTTTATGTTGAAAGGTTTTGACTCGGTCCTTCTTTATCTTTTAGAATTGTCTGGGTAGTGTTCGTGCCTTTAACTTTGACATTAGTTTTTAGAAAGTCGTTTGTTTTCGGGTCCAGGTCTACCGAAGTGTCGACTTAAGATGGTTTTTAAATCTCTTCTCGATTGTGGATAGGATGAGTTTGAGAAGGTCTTTTAACGTCTCCTTCCATTTGAAGGTTTGAGTAAGATACTCCGGTGGTAGTGGGATTATGGTTTTGGACTGTTTCTATGATATTTTTTTCATTTGACATCCGGTTATAGTGACTACTTGTATCTACGTTTTTAGGAGTTGTTTTAAGATCGTTAGTCTTAGGTTGTTGTGTAATTTTTCTAGTATGTGGTACTGGTTCACTCGAAATAGGGTCCCTACGTTCCTAAGAAACTATAGGTGTTTAGTTAGTTACATTAAGTGGTGTAATTATTTAACTTTTTATTTTCGGTATACTAATAGAGTTATCTACGTCTCTTCCGGAAACTGTTTTAAGTTGTAAGTAAATACTATTTTTGAGAGGTCTTTCGTCCTTATCTTCCCTGTATGAAGTTATGTCATTTTCGATAGATACTGTTTGGGTGTCGTTTGTGATAGGAGTTACCACTTTTTAACTTTCGTAAAGGGGATTTCAGTCCTTGTTCTGTTCCCACAGGTGAAAGTGGCGATGATAAGTTGTNGGTGAAAGTGGTGATGATAAGTTGTATCAAGACCTTCAAAACCGGTGTCGTTAGTCTCGTCTTTTTCTTTATTTTCCCTAGGTTTAAACTTTTCTTCTTCATTTTGAAAGTGACAAACGTCTACTGTACTAGGAGATGTATCTTTTGGGATTTCTGAGGTGGTCTTTTAATGATCTCGAGTAGTTACTTATATCATTTCAACGTCCTATAATTTAGTTATGAGTCTTTAGGGAACGTAAGGATCTGTGATTATTACTCTTTCATCTTTTTCTTTAATTCCTTTGTTAAGGTAAGTGGTAACGTTACTTTTCTTATTTTATGAATCCTTATCTGGATGGATTTCTTTGATTTCTGGACATATATCTTTTTATATTTTGTGACTACTTTCTTTAGTTTCTCCTGTGATTATCTACCTCTTTATATGGTACAAGTACCTAACCTTCTTAATTATATCACTTTTACTCATATGATGTGTTTCGTTAGATGTCTAAGTTACGTTAGGGATAGTTCGATGGTCGTCATAAAAAGTGTCTTGATCTTGTTTATTAAAGTTCTAAATATACCTTTATGTTTTTTGGAGCCTATCGGTTTCATTAGAACTCTTTCTTCTTACCTTGACCTTCTTAGTTGGACGGACTGAAGTCCGAGATGATGTTTTGGTGTCAGTAGTTCTGTCATACCATAACCGTGTTTCTGTCTTTACATCTAGTTACCTTGTTTTATCTTTCGGGTCTCTATTTAGGTGTGTGGATACATGTGGAATAGAAGTTGCTTCCTCCGTTCTTATATGTTACCTAATTACTGTTAGAGAAATTGTTCACCACGACCCTTTTGACTAGTTGGTGGTGAACATTTTTGTACTTTGATCTAGTGAAAGATTGTGGTGTGTGTTTTTATTTGAGTTTTACCTAATTTCTAGATTTACATTCTTGTCTTTGATATTTTGAGGATCTCCTCTTGTATCCGGTTTGTGAGAGGTTGTATGTAGTGTCGTCCTAGGAGATAGTAGGTGGAGGCTCTTATAACCTTTATTTTCGTTTTTATTCGTTTACCCTAGATTAATTTTAATTTTCGAAGACATGTAATTTCCTTTGATACTCATTCCACTTTTCTGTCGGAAGACTTACCCTCTTTTATTATCGTTTACTTCGTTGACTGTTTGTTGATTAGAGTTTTTATATGTTCGTTGAATTCGTCGAGTTAAGGTCTTTTTATTTGCTGGGTTATTTTTTTACCCGGTTTCTTGATTTATCCGTAAAAAGGTTTCTTCTATATACCTACCGATTGTTTGTGCACTTTTCTACGAGTTGTAGTGAGTAATAATCTCTTTACGTTTAGTTCTGGTGTTACCCCATGGTGAAGTGTGGTCAGTCTTACCGACGCTAGGTTTTTAGACGTTCGTTATTTACGACCTCTCCCACACCTCTTTTCCCTTGGGAGAATGTGNTCTTTTCCCTTGGGAGAATGTGACAACCACCCTTACGTTTGATCATGTCGGTGATACCTCTTGTTACACCTCTAAGGAATTTTATAACGTTTATCTTGACGGAATCCTGGGTCGTTAGGGTGACGACCCGTATGTGTGGCTCCTTTGGCTTAACTTTCTCTGTGTACATGGGGTTACAAGTAGCGTCGTGACAAATATTATCGGTCCTGTACCTTTGTTGGATCTACAAGTAGTCGTCTACTTACCTATTCTTTCGACACCATGTATATGTGTTACGTCATAATGAGTCGGCAATTTTTATTATGTAAACTTAGTCAAGATTACTCTACCTACTTTGACCTCGGTTAATATGTCTCACTTCATTCGGTCTTTCTTTTTGTGGTTATGTCATATGATTGTGTATATATACCTTAAATCTTTCTACCATTACTACTGGGACATACGCTCTGTCGTTTTCTCTGTGTCTACATATCTTACCTGAAAACCTGAGTCTCCCTCTCCCTCTCCCACCCTACTAAACCCTCTTACCGTAACTTTGTACATATGATAGTACATTCTTAACTTAGTGGTCAGATACAAGCTACGTCCTATGTCCTACGTACCCCGACCACGTGCTCCTACTAGGTCTCTATACTATACTCCACCCTCCACCCTCCCCTTAAGACCTAACCCTCGAGCATATGTGGCCACCACTTAAGTACAGTTACATACAGTTTTGGTTATGTCATAACATTTCATTTTATTTCATTTTTATTTTAAAATTTTTTTTTTTCTCTCTCTCTCTCTCTCCGAAAAATCAAGGAGAAGTGAAAGACGGTATTCCCACCATAGTAGACGTATAGACTCCGATAACTATAAAGAGTGCCGTTAGAACTAAGGTCGAACACAAAGAAGGTCAGGTCGCAAAGAGTACTACATAAGACGTATCTTCAATTTATTCGTCCCACAGTCATATGTCGGAACTACATGAGGAGAAGGATAAACCTTGGTCAGATAACAAGGTACAGGTCAAGATTGACAACGAAGCACTGGACGTATATCCAAAGAGTTCTCCGTCCAGTGTACCAGACCATAAGGGTAGAGAAAGTCTTAAAAGGTCACAAAGAACACTAAGTGTGTCAGTTTTCGAAACCGTATCAGTTATTTCGTCTTTATCTACAAAAAGACCTTGAAAGAACGAAAAAGGTACCAGGTCACCTACAACCGTTAAACTAGAGACCAAGGAGACGGAAAAGACTTTGGTCGAACTTGTAGTCCTTAAAGTACCAAGTACATAACGACTTCGGACCGAACCACAAATTCATGGGTAATTATTTACAGGTTATACTCATGGATTCACCTATATTGTAATTTCATTTAATTTTATAGGGTAATAATTATTATAGTTCCGGGGGGACCTGAAGGGACTACCGATCCACATTTCCTAGGAAGACAGTTACCTCCTCTCTTATAAGGTAAGGACCAGGTCTTTATAGGATGTACGACGTCTCATTAATTCGGGTACACGGTATTGATGACTCTGACACGAGATCTCGGATTCTTCGTGTTAATGACTCAGGTACATGACGTTGAAGACTTTACGTCTACGGGATCTCGGGACGAAACGTTACTCTCTTCAGTGGAGTTATTCTTCGGATGTGTAACGCTCGTCTTATCGAGTACGAGAGACGTTGAATTTTGTTTGTTTGTTTGTTCGTTTGGGTACTTCGTTGGTTCTGTGTCGTGTCGGTTTTTATTTATTTATTTCAATAAACTTTTTCATTATTATTATGGTTCTGGGTTTGGTCTCTTTAGTGTTTCTATTTAAAATTTTGTATATAAAAACAAGAAAAACATATAAACACCGACGTACCCTGTCCTCACGGTTTTCCTCGATGAGTTGTAAGTTCCAGATCTCCCCACCACCACTCATCTATGGGGAGCACGTTACATTCCTCATTACCGACGAGAAACGAACTTATCGGTACTTCTCTATGGGGTACAGGTTCCATTTTCTTTGAGTTCATTGTACCATCCACAACGTTCTCCCGTAGTCTCCCGTTTGTATGACTTTTGTATGAGTGTCTTTTGATCAGTTAGATTAGGGTGATCCTGGTGTCGGAACAGATTAAATTACTTTGATTCGGTACGGAACACCCCGGTGGGTTCCGTCCGCCCAGTACCACCTCTCAAAACTGTCTTACACCAGGTGACCTCTTCCCTTACTGTTTGGTGAAGTCATAAGAACGGAACTCTTGGGGTACTTGTCATACTTTTCCGTTTTACTATCCTATGACTTTCTCCTTGAGGGGTCCAGTCATCCACACGTTATACGATGTCCTCTAGTCATCTCTTTATTGAGGTCTTTTTTTACTTACCTACCTCGGTTTTGTTTTTGTTATGGGTCAACACCTACTCTGACCACTATCTTCGTTCTAGACTACGACATTTCTCGTTATAACGTATCCTTACTATCCATTTACTTAGTTCCGTTTAACCTTCATCAGTTTGTCCTCTACCATTTTCATTCGCAGTTGTAAGATCCTTAGTCGTTTGATTTTACCTGACCTTACCCACTTAAATTGAGTCTACTGGTCATATAGATGATGACACCCGTCCTTCGGGAAACTTCTTTACCTCATCGGCAGTATCAGTTGTTTTCTCAGACTTTACGTCATGAACCTACGTTAACGTTTGTTTGCTGTTTTACTAGAGACAACCACAGGTTCCGTTTGGCAACTTGTAGTGTCATTAGGTTCAGATACGAGGTTGGTCATTGCGATTTCTTCTACTTCAGCTTACCAAGATACTTCTGGATGTTCTGATAAATCTTGATCGTGTGTCTGTGTTTACAGGTAAAGTAATTTCCCCTGACCTTATGTTTTCATCCTTCAGTTCTTTGTGGACCTTATTGTCCGTTTAAACCGGAACCTTATGTCTTACTTCGTCCCGTTTTCCATTATCTCAAAACGATTCTCTTGTGTGACCAGTATCGTTAGTGGAGAAGGTCGTTGTGTTCTCTTCTGAGATGTGTACCTATAGTGGTCTATCAGTTGTGGTTTTAGTCTGACTAATATAAGAAACGTCGGTTTCTACCTCTTCGAGATATGTCAGTCGTTTTTGTTTTGGACCTCGACTGATACCGAGACTAGTACTTGAGGAATAACGGTTTAAGTCTGAATTTAACTTCTTTCATCCCTTTTGGCGATCTGGTAAGTCCATACTGGAGTTAGTTTAGAGAATACTAATATGTCACCTTCACTCTTTATCTAAATTCCCGGATCTAGACTATCTATATCACGGACTACTTGATACCTGTTTCCAAGCGTTGTAACATGTCCTCTGTCCCTAGTTCTGGTAGGGGTACCTTTTCTTTACGTTTTTTCGTTTTACCGACAGACCCCTCCCGAATGTTTATCGACACTTTTCTTCTCTCCACTTTTCGTTTCCTCTTTTCCTTTCTATATTCGTAGACTTACGTCTCAAGGTCTCTTATCGTTCTTCTCTACTCTTTCGGAAGGAGTCGCTAGTTATCTTTCTTTATCTCCTTTTCTTGTCTTACCCTTTCTGATCTCTAGAGAAGTTCTTTTAATCTCTATAGTTCCCTCGTAAATTACGTTTATTTCCGAACTATTTCCTGTCTTCACAATACCGGGATTGTCTTCGTCTTCTATAATTCTTCTCTACCGTTCTTATGTGTCTTCTTGACATGTTTTTTCTTGAAGTACTAGTTCTATTAGTGCCACCATACTAGTGAGTGGACCTCGGTCTGTAGGACCTTACACTTCAGTTCACCCGAAATCTTTCGTAGTGATTCTTGTTTCGATCACCTCCACTACCGTAAGGTCAACTCGATAAAGTTTAGGACTTTCTACTACGACACTTTCACGACGTGAGTTATACGGTCGTGTAAACCTTCTGAGTCGTCACCGGTGTCCTGACCTTTTCCAGTCAAAAGTAAGGTTAGGGTTTCTTTCCGTTACGTTTCTTACGAGTTTTATGACGTGTTAACGTAAGTAGAGTGTACGATCATTTCATTACGAGTTTTAAGAGGTTCGGTCCGAAGTCGTCATACACTTGGTACTTGAAAGTCTACAAGTTCGACCAAAATCTTTTCCGTCTCCTTGGTCTCTAGTTTAACGGTTGTAGCCGACCTAGTACCTTTTTCGTTCTCTCAAGGTCTTTTTGTAGATAAAGACGAAATAACTGATACGGTTTCGGAAACTGACACACCTAGTGTTATTTGACACCTTTTAAGACTTTCTGTACCCTTATGGTCTGGTGGACTGGACAGAGAACTCTTTGGATATACGTTCATTCCTTCGTTGTTAATCTTCACCTGTACCTTGTTGTCTGACCAAGGTTTATCCTTTTTCTCATGAAGTTCCGACATATAACAGTGGGACGAATAAATTGAATATACGTCTCATGTAGTACTCTTTGTGACACGACCTTCTTCGTGTTCGACCTTAGTTCTAACGACACTTTTTATAGTTGTTGGAGTGTATACGTCTACTGTGGTGGGAATAACGTCTTTCACTTCTCCTGGATTTTTCGGAGAACTACTTTCACTTTCTTCTCTCACTTTTAAAATCGAATTTCGAGTCGTAAGTCTTTTGATTCTAGTACCGTAGACCAGAGTAGTAAAGTATCCTTTTTCTACCCCTTTGTCACCTTTGTCATAGCTTGAAATTAAAAACCCGAGGTTTTAGTGACGTCTACCACTGACGTCGGACCTTTAATTTTCTACGAAAGAGGAACCTTCTTTTCAATACTGGTTGGATCTGTCATATAACTTTTCATCTCTGTAATGTAACGGTTGTTTCCAGGCAGATCAGTTCCGATACCAAAAAGGTCACTAGTACATACCTATACTCTCAACCTGACACTTCTTTCGACTCACGGCGTCTTAACTACCTGTCCCTCCCGACCGTACGACACCAAGTAACCAGTGTTGTGCACCTTGTGCTGACTCGTTGACTTGCCTTGACTTCTTCGACTTATGTATGGGTATTGGTTCGTCAAAGAGTACGTCACTCATGTAAAGTGGTTAGTTATCTCAATACGATAAATCTGCATTAAGTAGTGCCAGAACCTGGTTCGGTTCTATATAGGTAAAACTCAAGAAACCGTACTCTGTCATTGGTCATCAACCGGTCTGAATTATAACTTTTTTCATCTTTTGTTATACAAAATCGTAATTATTGAAATTACTGATTATTGAAATTACCGAAAAACCCTCCTTTGTAACGACCACGAAAAGGACAAGTGAATTAGAAGGAGTTTCATATAAGTTAGCACAGACGACGATGTGTATTAAAGGGTTAAGAAAGGGTTTCGTCGTAAATACGACATCCCGTTATAAAGTCAGAATTTTCGGTAGTAAAAGAGTATTAATAAAGGATAAGGTCTCTTACAAAGTCCCTGACTCCACCCAAGAATTATACACTATAGAGTATCGAAAAATATACTTATAATCCATATCATAGAAACAGAGATCTTTTGTTTAGACTTGAAGTTTTTAACATCAACCCAATGAACAAGTTACAATATAGTGACCATTCAAAGTGGGGTCCAAAGAAGAATTTTTTTTTAACATGTGACCGAAAAATTAAACTAAAACATAGTGACACAGAAGACTCAGTCATATCAACTAGAACCTTATGTAAAGGGGAGTGAGAGTGAGAGAGAGAGTATGTGTGTTTGTGTGAGGAATGGGGAATAAGAAGAGGGAGGAGGAGAGAAGGGTGAAGACAGAAAGATGTAGGATGGGTAAAAGTTGTTAAAATAAAGATGTTTGAGAGAAAATTAAGAAGGGATCCTTATTTGAAAGTTATGGACGTAATCATGTTAGAGGTAAATGATGTTACCATGATAAGAGATACTAGAACCAAAATAATAATAGAGGATTTTATCGACTTTCCAGTGAACTTTGAGTTGTATTTTATTTCTTTCGACTCTAGAACCGTAGGTCGGGGTAGTGAAGTACCGTTTATCTACCCCCTTTTCACCTTTGTCATTGTCTAAAATAAAAGGACCCCAGGTTTTAGTGACACCTACCACTGACGTCGATACTTTAATTTTCTGTAAACGAGGAACCTTCCTTTAGATACTGTTTGAATCTGTTACATAATTTTTCGTCTCTGTAGTGAAACGACTGTTTCTAGGTATATAAGTTACGATACCAAAAGGTCATCGGTACATGTCTACACTCTCAACCTGGTATTTCTTCCGATTCGTGGTTTCTTAACTACGAAAAATTAATACCATGTTCTTTTCTAAGAACTCTCAGAGAACCTGACGTTCCTCTAGTTTGGTCAACTAGGATTTCCTTTAGTTGGGACTTAGGAGTAACCTTCATGACTATAACTTCTAATTCGAGGTTATAAAACCGGTGGACCACGTTTCTCAGTTGAGTAACCTTTTCTGGGACTACGACCTTTTCTATCTTCCGTTTGATTATTCCTCCGTGACTCCTACTCTACCCATCTCTCGTTGTGGTTAAGTTTTCTCTATATAAACTCGTTTAAGATCCTCTATCACTTCCTTTTTCCTCGGATGTATGACGTCAGGCATAACAGTGTCTCAGTCTGTACTGAATCACTTACTCGTCGTTGTTATATAATTACTTTGTAATTAGACTTAACGAGCATGTTCGAGACAGAGTCCGTACTTTCGTAGACACACACACAAACACGTACGTAAATTATTAAGATGACTTAATATACAATGTAATTTTTTACTTGAATAACGTACAAATCAAGTCACTCAAAACTGTTTACATACGTGGATATATTATTTGTGAACTTAATTTTATATTTCATATGGCTGGCTTGTTTTTATAAGGAAGTATAAAAATCTGTCAGTTTGGAAGAAGTGAAGGTAGGGCAGATTTTACTAGACTAAAGATATTACAATGTCACAAAAGGGACAACTTCTCAAAGTGTATTTACTTTATTATTGTTTACATTTATAACAAGGACCGAAATAAGTACATCGTATTATAAAAACTCTAAGTAGTAAAACAACACAGTTATAGTAATCAAACAAAGACAAAATAACGACCAACCTTTACGTAACATACGTATACGGTCCCAAACAAATATGTTTTAGACAACTACCCGTAAACCGAATGATGGTTACAAAAATACCTGTATACAAAAGTAAAGAGAACCCATTTATGGATTCTCACATTAAAACAACCTAGTTTTACCGAAGACAACCTAATTAATAAAAACGTAGATAGTCGAATAACCTATGTGGAGTAATAGAAACAAAAGATCGTCAACAAGATCCTAATGAATATCTCTGTGAAAAACACGATTAAAAATAGACATATCGGGTATATAAATTACGTCACGATGTCTCAAAAACAAACAAAGAAATTTGGTTAAAGTAAATATATTTTTTCTTCTCTCTGTTCTTTTTATCAATTGTGTTTATTTGAAACCATAAACGATCCATGTATTCATTCTCGAAAAGTACATGATTTTGTAAATTAGAATTGTTATATACTATCTAAACTCTGTCCGACCCTGAGTCCTGTGAAACGACGTCACGACGTTACAAATGTTAACCTGTTTGGAGAGAAGATTCGTTATTTCATTTTTTTGTAAAATACCTTGATTTTTATTGACACACGTACACGTCAACCCCGTTTAATATTTGTTTTCTATGTTTTTGTTGTTGTTGTTTGGTTGGCGGTAAAGTCTTGATGGACCTCTTTTTGTCGCAACACCCTTGTTTTAGTCCCATGACTCGTTCAAGGGACGTGAGTTGTGGTGGTCTCCCCACTTGTTTTTTGGATTCGGTCAGGAGACTGGGTTGGGGACCTGTGTGGGGTGGGAGTTGGGTATATTCCTTGTTCGAGGGAGATTGGGACGGAACCTCTCACTCACTCGTTCCCCTTGGACAATGAACAAGAGGGAGGGGATTGTTTCGGAAAGGACTTAAAGAACAAACCAGAGACCAGTTAAAGATAACTGACCTCTTCCGGTTCCTAGGACCAATCTTAGTCTAAGATGATGATAGTGACGGTAAATGTCTCTTGAACTCTCTGAACGAATTCTAGAATGTGAACGTGTTCCAGAAGGTGAGAAGATTGTTTCTCACCTTTATCCTAAATTTACTCCGTTGGAATTAGATTTCGACATACGAAATGGTCAGACATATACCGGAGGTACTGTAAGGTGATATTGTACATAGTGATAAATAACTTTTCATTTTCATATACTTTCCTTTCTGTTAACAATATCTCCTTGTTTCCTTATTAAAAACCCCTCGTCATAAATTAAAATTTTGTTTACAAAAGAGGGGACATGAAAGTTTACAAAACTTTATATTTTATAAAATAAGAAATTTTATATAAAATTTTTATTCATAATCACCCTATATTAAAAATAATTTTTACGTACATCCAATAGATATCAACATATAAAATTTAAACGTATATACGATATATATGTGTATATAAATACAAACATATATTTTTGGTGGTAAGAAGAGGAAAAATAGTGGGGACTTCAAAGAGAACATGAAATCGTAAAGTAAAAGAATTGAGAGGGGGTCTGTTAGTGGATAGATGTTAGTGATAGTGATATCTAATCTACACGAAAAAGATCTTTGAGTGTATTCACCTTATTATGTCATACGTATGGAAAAGGGATAAAAGTAAAGGGTTACAGTAAAAACTGTAATTAAGTAGAGTAACGTAGTATATCGGGGGAAAATAACGACTCATCATCATCAGAGAATGTACTTATATGATGTAAAACATATGTAAGTATACAACCGATAACTTTACTTCTTAATTACTTATGAGGTATGTTTATAAACACATCTTTACATGAAATTCACGAAAAACAATTATATATCCGTATTAAACATAACACACAGAGAGACACACACACGTGCACGTGTGTACGAGACAGTGGATCAGAAGATCCTGAGAAACGCTGGTGTCCCTGACACCGGGCGACCCGACGAGACAGGAGCCATAAAACGTCCGTCCTTATGACATCACCCAACGGTAAAGGGGATGTCCCCAAGTAGGGTTTGGTCCCTGACTTGGATACAGGAAGCTCAGAGGACGTGACCGTCCGTCTAAGAAATGTTAAAGTCAAGTCAAGTCAATTCAGTGAGTCAGCACATGCTGAAAAACACTGGGTTACTTAGCGTCATACGGTCCGGAGGGACAGGTAGTGGTTGAGGACCTTAAGTGATTCTAAGTGTAGGTAGCTCAGTCACTACGGTAGGTCAGTAGAGTAGGAGACAGTAGTGGAAGAAGAGGACGGGGGTTAGGAAGGGTCGTAGTTTCAGAAAAGGTTTCTCAGTTGAGAAGCGTATTCCACAGGTTTCATGTCCTCGAAGTCGAAATCGTAGTAAAGAAGGTTTCTTTAGGTTCCCAACTAGAGGAAGTCATTACCTGACCAACCTAGAGGAACGTCAGGTTCCCTGAGAGTTCTCAGAAGAGGTTGTGGTGTCAAGTTTTCGTAGTTAAGAAGCCACGAGTCGGAAGAAGTGTCAGGTTTAGAGTGTAGGTATGTACTGGTGTCCTTTTTGGTATCGGAACTGATCTGCCTGGAATCAGTCGTTCGGTTATAGAGACGAAAACTTATGCGATAGATCCAACCAGTATTGAAAAGAAGGTTCCTCTTTCGCATAAAATTAAAGGTCCGACGTCAGTCGTAGACGTCACTAAAACCTCGGGTTTTTTTATTTCAGACTGTGACAAAGGTGACAAAGGGGTAGATAAAGCGTACTTCACTACCCTGACCTACGGTACTAGAAACAAAAGACTTACAACTCGAAATTCGGGTGAAAAAGTGAGAGGAGAAAGTAAAAGTAGTTCTCCGAAATATCAAGGAGAAGTAAAAGACGGTATTCCCACCACAGTAGACGTATAGACTCCAATAACTATAAAGAGGGTCGTCAGAACTAAGGTCGAACACAAAGAAGGTCAGGTCGTAAAGTGTACTACATTAGACGTATATTCAATTTATTCGTCCGACTGTTATATATCGGAACTGCCTGAGGAAAAGGATAAACCTTGGTCAGACAACAAGGTACAGGTCAAGATTGACAACGAAGGACTGGACGTATGTCTAAAGAGTTCTCCGTCCAGTCCACCAGACCATAAGGGTACAGAGAGTCTTAAAAGGTGTCACATAACACTAGGTGTGTCAGTTTCCGAAACCGTATAAGTTATTTCGTCTTTATCTACAAAAAGACCTTGAGAGAACGAAAAAGGTACTAGGTCGTATACAACCGTTTAACTAGAGACCAAGGAGACGGAAAAGGTTTTGGTCGAACTTGTAGTCCCTAAAGTGCCAAGTACATAACGACTTCGAACCGAACCCTTTAAAACTCGTAATGAAATGATCGTACACTCCACTTACGTTAACACGTCATTAAACTCGTAAGAAACCGTAACAGAAAGAAACCCTAACCTTACTTTTGACTGGAAAAGGTCACGACACCGGTGACGACTCAAAAAGTTTAAACGACCGTATAACTCATGTCGTGAAAGTGTCGTAGTAGAAAGTCCTAAACTTTATCGAGTTGACCTTACGGTGGTGGAGGTGATCGAAACAAGTATCACTACGAAAGATTTCGGGTGAACTGAAGTGTAAGGTCGTACAGACCGACATCTACTCACTAGTGTGGTAACACTAATTGACCCAGTACTTCTAGAAAAACATGTTAAGAAGAGACATAAGAACGGTGGAGAAGAATTATAGAAGACGAAGACAATCCAGGTCTGGTAAAGACAGGAAATAGCTCGGGTAGAAACGTACTTTATAAGGGAACCGTAGAGATTAAAAGAACTTCTCTAAAGATCAGAAAGGGTAACACAAGAAAAGGAGATAAAGAAATGTAACTAGCGACTTCTTCCAAAAGAATAGAGAAGGACGATAAAAACCTTAAGACGTAAGTCTACGAGTATAGAAAATAAAAGAGAAAACGAAAAGTGAAGACGAGAAAAGTTTCGACAAACATTCCGGAGGGGTCTGTTGGCAAAACGAAAAAACGTAAAGAAAAGGTACCCCTACCAGAACTAGGGACAGAGGACATGTTACAGTGCTTGGAGTAAGGTATCAAGTAGTCCGTGAGATAGTCTAGATCCGGGAAGTTAGATAAAGACTGAAGGTGACATATTAGTATTTCCTAAACTAAATCCAGTATGGACTTACCAGATGGACAAAGGGGATGAAAGAAGTTAAACTCAGACTTAAAGCATTATTCCTCAAGTACTAGACTCGGTGTCAGTCGAGGACCAGAACAAAAACAACGGAAATATCTTGAAGAGGTAGAAACCGACGTTTCTTATATTAGTTAGTCGGGAATAAAACACAGTATGTCAGTTATTTTAGAATTGATACATTCTTACGTAGTTTGAGATAGGTAAGACCACTATTACAACTTGTGACGGATTCTAGACAAGAGAGTCCCCTTTTTTTTTTTTTTTTTTTTTCTATCTGATTCTTCAGTAGGAAGTCCCCGCCAGGATTCTACCGTCTCCTTATCCTGCCCTTCTGGTGAAAGAGGGATTGTTTAAGGAGTTTTCTTGTAAAGTTGCGACTCGTTTGAGGTGTTTTGTTGAAGACTTACGACCGTCTCCTGTAGTCCGTTGGTCTTTTCGTCTGGTAACAGAAGTTTTTGTCCATCCTTTTTTATATTTTCTACTTTTCTCTCTGTTTCCTCCACCCCTCCCTCGAGGTAGGGCCCTTCCCTTCGGACAGGACCCTTCCCTTAAAATTCTCCTCTCGAAAGGTTTGTGGTCCTTTGTGAGAGGGACGGCTCAGACACCACTCGGAACCTTTGTGTCTCCCGTTGTATTCTCCTTCCTTTTTATTTATTTATTTATTTTGGTTGTCTAATGTTCGGGTTGTCATTGAGAGGGTCACCTTTTCGTCGTGTCTGCGGACGTAGGTGGTGATCGTTCACCCCCGTCCCGTCCCTTCGTGTCCTCCGTGCCCGACGTCTCCAAACATTCTTAGTCCGTCCTTGCGGGGTACTCATTGTTCTTACTAGATTGAACCCGATCGTTTGGTCTGACACCCTATTGATGGTGCGCTTTTCGAACTTGTATTCTGTGGCGGTATCGACCGACGTCTGGTAGGGGGCGGTCCCTGTCCGTCGGTCTCGACTTTCCCGATCTTTCCCCGTTAACGTCCGGGCCTCTCTGAGATGGATGGTTTGACGTTCGTCCGAAGAAACGATTCTGAAGTCCCCCACGACCTGTCAGTGGTAGACGGAGTTTTCCCCGTGGTCACCATGTGGGTCTTTTGACTCGTCGTCTCTGTCTTTTCCGCTGTTCAGTGTCGGTGGCGAGAGTGGTTTGAGGACTCGATGAGCCTGGACCCTTCCCGTGTTTTGCGTCAGGGTCATCTTAGACACGGAGACTCCCGATGGACTCGCGGTTTGGACTCGCCGAATCTGGCGCCTCCACGTGTGTCGGATCCCGGCCGGAGTCTACCAAGGGCCGACTCGTAGTATCTTGGCCTCACCAAACACGCGGCGCTCTTCCCTGTCCAGGTCACCCCGACTCTGTGACACACGTGTGCTGTCACGATAAACAAACTCGTAGGGGGGAGGTGTGTCGCGCTGACTTTAACACTCGGATTTTTTGGTCGTTTGTCTTCTTTAATTTGTCTCCTTTGACGGAACCTTCACTGGGGTGTGACGGGTGTTGTAGTCTCTTCCCGGTCTTTATGGAAATGATAAAAATGTTAGTAAGGAAAAAAAAAAAAAGGGGGAGAAAGAAAAAGAAAAAAAAAGAACGAAAAAAAAAAGGATTGAAAAAAAAATTAACAATTCAGAAGGTAAAGAGGAGATTAAAAATGAAGATATTGGATGATAATGAAAAGTTTTTTTTTTTTTTTCTGATTAACAAAATTCCGTTTGTGGTATACGTCAGAAATACACCAACAACAACCTCAAAAAAATTATTAAGGACACCGAAAATAATAAAAAAAATAAAAATAATAAAAAAGAAAAAAGGAAGACGAAGAAAAGAAATTATAACATAAAAACTTTTAGGTTGGAGATGAGATCTAAAAATTAGAAACGAAAAACCAAAAACAACAGTTAAAACATGTAAATTTTTGGGTTTGAAGTGATGGGTTCAAATGGACTCTCGCTCTAATGACCGAACTGGTGAGAGAGGAGGAAACCTGAGAGGAAAAAGAGGTGGTCCACCGGAGACAGAGAAAGGAGGGGGTAGAGAAGAGATAGGTTGAGACATTTAGAGAGACACAAGGTCTACCACCTCTCGTGGATTCCTTGACCAATGACCGTCCAAAACAGAGAGAGGAAAAGTAAGGAGAGAGAATAGGAGGACCGGTGGAGGCAGATGAAGGAGGGAGAGGAGAAGGGACATATTGAGGCATTCATGGAGACTCGTAAGGTCTGATACCTCGTGTGTATTCCTTCACTGATGACCGATCGAACGAGAGAGGAGAAAACTAGAGTGGCGTAGAGTAAGGTCAGTGGAGATTGATGGGGGAGGGAGAAGAGAAGAGGTACATTGAGTCACTTGGAGAGACCCACAGGGAGTTACACCTCTTTGAAAATTAGAAATTGGATCTACAAAATAGTAGTCACGACATATCTACCTCTTTAGAACTCCGATGACATTTTTATTTTGACTTTTGGTCTTCGTCTTCCGAATTCAGGTTTCGGACTCTTGTAGTCTCTTGAGGACTTAAGTCCTTTGTAATTCGTTATCCTGGAGTAGTTTACGGAGGTATGGATGTGACTTTGGTTCGAGGTGGGTTCCCGGTTGTTCAAGGTCTCGTACTGTATGGTGTGTTTAAGAGGTCGTTGTGTCCTTGTGTGGGGACTCGAAGTTATATATCTGTCGAGTTTCGATGAGGTTTTGGAAACTACAGAGTATTGGGTAATGACCAGTGAGGTGACATGAGGTCTCTCTTCTTTGGGTCGAGGTGGGTGGTCTTGAGGTTGTGTTCGGAGGGATTGGTCCTTTGGAACTGTTCGATGACTATCTTGGGGTGGGTGTCACTCCTTCGAGGTATTATTTATCTTGAGGTGTTTAAAGGTCTTATAATTTTCCGGTGGGGTTTGTGTCGTTATATTGGTTCTACTTCTCTGTCTCCTTATGAGTCGTCCAATTCCTTTTCCTCTTTACAGGTGGTTTGGTTTGTTTTCTCCTTCTCTATCCCTTAGATGGACTCTTTCTTAAGGCTTATGACTATCACTTTTACTAGGTTTTAGAACTTTAGTTTTACCTTAGTGTCTATTTATCGGATCTCTGTTCCTACCTCTTCTAACGGTCTTTCCAAATTGCTCCTGGATCTTCTTTATTTTTTCTCAGTTATATATTGCTTATTACGTTATTTACTCTAGTCTTTGTGAGACCTCCGTTGTTTATCATCTTATTGTCTCCGTCTTCTATCCTAATCACTTTATCTTCTATCTTACCATCTTTATTTACTTAGTCTCTCCTTTGTTCTTTTTGCTTAATTTTCTTTACTCCTGTTAGAGTCTCTGGAGGTCCTGTTGTACCTTGTGAGGTTGTAAGCTTAATATTCTCAGGGTCTTCTTCTTCTGTTTTTCTTTTTGGTACTCTTTTAGGAACTCCTCTATTATCAACTTTTGAAGGGATTTTACCCCTTCCTTTATTAGTGGGTTCAGGTTCTTTGTGTCTCTCAAGGTTTATCCTATTTGGGTTCCGCTTTGTGGGGTTCTGTGTATAATTAGTTTAATTGTTTCTAGTTTGTGTTTCTTGTTTATAATTTTCGTCGTTCCCTTTTTGTTGTTTATTGTGTGTTCCCCTAAGGGTATTCCTATTGTCGACTAGAAAGTTATCTTTGAGAAGTCCGGTCCTCCCTTACCGTTCTGTATGAATTTCACTACTTTCTTTTATTGGATGTCGGGTCTAATGACATGGGTCGTTCCTAGAGTAAGTTTATGTTTCCTCTTTGGTTTTCGAAATGTCTCTTCGTTTTCGACTCTCTGAAGTCGTTGTGGTTTGGTCGAGAGGTTGTTTAAGATTTCCTATAAGAGATCTGTCCTTTGTGTTTTTCCCACATATTTGGGCTTGGGTTTTGTTATTTCATTTACCGTTGCCCTAGTATGAATAGTTATTAATGGAATTTGTATTTACAAGACTTACGGGGTTGGTTTTCTGTCTCTAATCGACTTACCTTTATTTTTGTTCTGGGGAGATATACGACGAATGTTCTCTGGGTGGAGTTTTGTTCCCTGTGTATGTCTGACTTTCACTTTCCGACCTTTTTCTATAAGGTGGGTTTATCTCTGGTTTTCTTTCGTCCTCACGGTTATGAGTATAGGCTATTTTATCTGAAATTTTGTTTCCGACACTTTTCTCTAATTCTTCCGGTGATGTATTACTAGTTTCCTAGTTAGGTTCTTCTGCTATATTGTTAATATTTATATATACGTGGGTTATATCCTCGTGGCGTTATACATTCTGTTTACGATTGTTCATACTTTCCCCTTTAATTGTTATTGTGTTATTATCGTCCTCTGAAATTATGGTGTGAGTGTGGATACCTGTCTAGTTGATTTGTCTTTTAATTGTTTCTTTGTGTTTGAAATTTACCATGTAATCTGGTCAATCTAGATTAACTATAGATATCCTGTAAAGTGGGGTTTTCTTACTTAAAGCGGAAAAAGAGTTCACGAGTACCTTGGAAGAGGTCCTGTCTAGTGTAGGACCCGGTATTTAAATTGGAACTATTTAAATTTTTTTTTTTTTTAGCTTTAGTAAGGTTGGTAGAAAAGACTGGTATTACGTACTTCTAATCTAGAGTTAATGTCCTCTTTTTGATAATTTTTAAGGTTGTATACCTCCAACTTGTTGTGTGAAGACTTATTGGTTGTTTAGTCTCTTCTTTAGTTTTTTCTTTGGATTTATACGTATCTTTGATTACTTTTACTTTTGTGTTGTTGGGTTTTGGACACCCTGTGATATTTTCGTTACAATTCTCCTTTCAAGTATCGTGACGTTCGTATGGACTTCTTTGTTCTTTTTTCAGTTTATTTATTACATTGAGCTGTGGATTTCGTTGATCTTTTCCTTCTTAACCTCTTGTGGTCTCAATCATCTACCTTTCTTTAGAATTTTTAATTCCGTCTTTATTTACGTTTTCTTTGTTTTCTCTGGTATCGTTTTTAGTTGTTTCGTTTTTCGACCAAGAGACTTTCCTATTTATTTTAACTGTCTGGTAATCGGTCTGAGTAGTTCTTCGTTTCTCTCTTTTTAGTTTAGTTATTTTAATCTTTACTTTTACCTCTCTAGTGTTGTCTGTTGTGTCTTTATGTTTCCTAGTATTCTCTGATGATAGTCGTCAATATACGGTTATTTTACCTGTTGCACCTTCTTTACCTGTTTAAGAATCTTTTCATGTTATAAGGTTTTGACTTGGTCCTTCTTTATCTTTTAGAATTGTCTGGGTAGTGTTCGTACCTTTAACTTTGACATTAGTTTTTAGAAAGTCGTTTGTTTTCGGGTCCAGGTCTACCGAAGTGTCGACTTAAGATGGTTTTTAAAGCTCTTCTCGATTGTGGATAGGATGANTTGTCGATAGGATGAGTTTGAGAAGGTCTTTTAACGTCTCCTTCCATTTGAAGGTTTGAGTAAGATACTCCGGTGGTATTGGGATTATGGTTTTGGACTGTTTCTATGATATTTTTTTCTTTTGATGTCCGTTTATAGTGACTACTTGTATCTACGTTTTTAGGAGTTGTTTTAAGATCGTTAGTCTTAGGTTGTTGTGTAATTTTTCTAGTATGTGGTACTGGTTCACTCGAAATAGGGTCCCTACGTTCCTAAGAAGTTATAGGTGTTTAGTTAGTTACATTATATGGTGTAAATGTTTAACTTTTTATTTTCGGTATACTAATAGAGTTATCTACGTCTCTTCCGGAAACTGTTTTAAGTTGTAGGTAAATACTATTTTTGAGAGGTCTTTCGTCCTTATCTTCCCTGTTTGGAGTTGTATTATTTTCGATATTGCTGTTTGGGTGTCGTTTGTAATAGGAGTTACCACTTTTTAACTTTCGTAAAGGGGATTTCAGTCCTTGTTCTGTTACCACGGGTGAAAGTTGGCGATGATAAGTTGTATCAAGACCTTCAAAACCGGTGTCGTTAGTCTCGTCTTTTTCTTTATTTTCCCTAGGTTTAACCTTTTCTTCTTCATTTTGAAAGTGACAAACATCTACTGTACTAGGAGATGTATCTTTTGGGATTTCTGAGGTGGTCTTTTAATGATCTCGAGTAGTTACTTATATCATTTCAACGTCCTATAATTTAGTTGTGAGTCTTTAGGGAACGTAAAGATATGTGATTATTACTCTTTCATCTTTTTCTTTAATTCCTTTGTTAAGGTAAGTGGTACCGTTGCTTTTCTTATTTTATGAATCCTTGTCTGGATGGATTTCTTTGATTTCTGGATATATATCTTTTGATATTTTGTGACTACTTTCTTTAGTTTCTCCTGTGATTATCCACCTCTTTATATGGTACAAGTACCTAGCCTTCTTAGTTATATCACTTTTACTCATATGATGGGTTTCGTTAAATGTTTAAGTTACGTTAGGGATAGTTCGATGGTCGTCATAAAAAGTGTCTTGATCTTGTTTATTAAAGTTCTAAATATACCTTTATGTTTTTTGGAGCCTATCGGTTTCGTTAGAACTCTTTCTTCTTACCTTGACCTTCTTAGTTGAACGGACTGAAGTCCGAGATGATGTTTCGGTGTCAGTAGTTCTGTCATACCATGACCGTGTTTCTGTCTTTATATCTAGTTACCTTGTTTTATCTTTCGGGTCTCTATTTAGGTGTGTGTATACCTGTGGAATAGAAACTGCTTCCTCCGTTCTTATATGTTACCTCATTTCTGGTAGAGAAATTGTTCACCACGACCCTTTTGACCAATTGGTGAACATTTTCTTACTTTGATCTAGTGAAAGATTGTGGGGTGTGTTTTTATTTGAGTTTTACCTAATTTCTAGATTTACATTCTGCTCTTTGATATTTTGAGGATCTCCTCTTGTATCCGGTTTGTGAGAGGTTGTATGTAGTGTCGTCCTAGGAGATACTAGGTGGAGGGTCTTAAGACCTTTATTTTCGTTTTTATTTGTTTACCCTAAATTAATTTTAATTTTCGAAGACGTGTTGTTTCCTTTTATATTCGTTCCACTTTTCTGTCGGAAGACTTACCCTCTTTTATTATCGTTTACTTCGTTGACTGTTTGTTGATTAGAGTTTTTATATGTTCGTTGAAGACGTCGAGTTAAGGTCTTTTTATTTACTGGGTTAATTTTTTACCCGGTTTCTTGATTTATCTGTAAACAGGTTTCTTCTGTATGCCTACCGATTGTTTGTGTACTTTTCTACGAGTTGTAGTGAGTAATAATCTCTTTACGTTTCATTTGGTGTTACTCCATGGTGAAGTGTGGTCAGTCTTACCGACGCTAGGTTTTTAGACGTTCGTTATTTACGACCTCTCCCACACCTCCTTTCCCTTGGGAGGATGTGACAACCACCCTTACGTTTGATCATGTCGGTGATACCTCTTGTCACACCTCTAAGGAATTTTTTAACGTTTATCTTGACGGTATACTAGGTCGTTAGGGTGACGATCCGTATGTGTGGCTCCTTTGGTCTTAACTTTCTCTGTGTACATGGGGTTACAAGTAGCGTCGTGACAAATATTATCGGTCCTGTACCTTTGTTGGATCTACAGGTAGTCGTCTACTTACCTATTCTTTCGACACCATGTATATGTGTTACCTCATAATGAGTCGGCAATTTTTCTTAAGTAAACTTAGTCAAGACTACTCTACCTACTTTGACCTCGACTAATATGTCTCACTTCATTCGGTCTTTCTTTTCGTGGTTATGTCATATGATTGTGTATTTATACCTTAAATCTTTCTACCGTTACTACTGGGACATACGTTCTGTCGTTTTTTCTGTGTCTACACATATCGCCTGAAAACCTGAGTCTCCCTCTCCCACTCCCACCCTACTAAACCCGTTTACCGTAAGATTGTACATATGATAGTACATTCTTAACTTAGCGGTCAGATACAGACTACGTCCTAAGTCTTACGAACCGCGACCACGTGCCCCTACTGGGTCTCCCTACAACACCCCTCCCTCCACCCTCCCACCAAGTACAAACCCTAGCGTACATGTGGGCACCACCTAAGTACAGTTACATACCGTTTTGGTTATGTCGTAACATTTCATTTTATTTCATTTTTTTTTTTTTTTTAATTTTTTTCTTTTTCTTCAGTAGGAAGTGAAAACAAAAGGTTTAAGAGATGGGACCGGTATAGAAACACAAAATCTTTTTAACAAGGAACTAGAACATTTAGTACTTCTTGACGATTATTATACAAATACACTATACAACGATGATAACTCAATATAAACTTCACAAGAATTTGTCCTTCTCTATGTGTCAGAAAGGGTGTAAAACAAAGATACCATTTAACAACGATTACATTTATAAATTCTTTAACACATACCTTTTACAGATCGTTTAACAGTCACGAAGTGTCAAATATATACCAAGGTAAATATTCTCGAGATTTCGACGAAACTGATTTTAGTCCGTTGTCATATCACAATACAGTATTAAATTCAAATTGAGGAAGAGTCATTCATCAAAAGGAGACCCCGTGAGAGTAGTCAATAAATTCCTCGAAATAAGTGAATGTCTATAATTCGTGAACGAAAGTTACGTTATATGAATCAACTATAAGAACTTTTTAAAACGATAAAAAGATTTATACACGAATAATACAAATTAATCCAGAAGGGAACACCGAATCAGCTATTTCTTAGGTGGACGTTACGTCCTGTGATCGCAAGATAGGGAAGTAACTCTTCTAGGGGATGTCTTCCCTTACCGTTGGGTGAGGTTATAAGAACGGACTTCTTAAAGTACGTGTTTTCTAGGACCACCCGATATATCAGGTACCTCAGTGTTCACAGTTTGTTATGGATCACTGATTGGATGGTTGTGGTACCAATTAATCCAGAGTCCTTATATAACATAGACTTCTAAAAAAAGAGACATTTCTAACATTAATTCATAAAAATATTTTATCTACCTTAGGAACCTTCTTTTAAATACTGGTTGAATCTATCATATAAGTTTTCGTGTCTGTAATGAAACGGCTGATTCCAGCCCGATCAGTTCCGATACCAAAAAGGACACCAGTACATAACTACACTCTCAACCTGACACTTCTTCCGACTCGTGGCTTCTTAACTACGAAAACTTGACACCACAACCTCTTCTGAGAACTCTCAGGGAACCTGACGTTCCTCAAGGTTGGTCAGGCAAGACTTACTCTAGTTGGGACCCTAAAGAAACCTTCTTTACTACGATTTCGACTTCGAGGTCATGAAACCGGTGGAGTACGCTTCTTAACTGAGTAACCTTTTCTGACTACGACCCTCCCCAACCCCCGTCCTCCTCTTCCCCTGCTGGCTCCTACTCTACCGACCTGCCGTAGTGTCTGAGCTACCTTCACTCAGACTCACTTGAGGTCCTCTACTACTACCTGTCCCTCCGGACCACACGACGTTAAGTAACCCAGAGTTTCTCAGCCTATGTTGACTCACTGACTTGACTTGACTTGACTTGGGAAAAGAAATTTTTACACAATTAATAATGTAAGTCTTTATTATAACCCCCTCTAAATGAAAACAGAATGTACGATAGTAGTAATGGTAGTGTGTACGAGTCAACACAGAATGAGAAACACTGACGTATCTGATATCGGACGGTCCGAGGAGACAGGTACCTTAAAAGGGCCGTTGTTATGACCTCATCTAATGGAAAAGAAAAAGGTCCCCTTCAAGGATTGGTTCCCTAACTTGGGGGTGAACAGTACGTAGAGGACGTAACCGTTTCTCTAAGAAATGGAGACTCGGCGCACTCTTCACACAGTACGTTTCATGTCTTAAAGGAACGGTCAATATGATCGGAATAATACTTTTGAGTAGTTAGAAAGTGAAGACTTTTACTATTTAATGTTTAATCAGTGTCAGTGAAATTCAACAACAGTACATTACTGTTAAGTATAAAATGAAACTACGTAAGGACTTTTAAGAACGTCAGTTGACATCCGGTTTGACGAAGAAAAAATTGTTTCTCATTAAAGTCAAAAGGTACCTTTCTTGATATGGTCCATTGATACCCCTGTGTGTAACCTCCCGTATTAACATTTGTTCAGTCTTTGGTATGTACACCTGACTCAGTCTTAAAGATTTGAAATCACTTATTGTTTGACCTAAGTACTCTGGTGATTGGGTTGTACCTCATCTTGTTTCTATTAATGTGTCCTGAGTCATTTGATTACTCTTTGACAACACCAAATATAAACCGTATAACAACAACTAAATCACAAAATAAAAGAAAAGGGACTACGTAACGGGTTGTAAGTCCTAGAACCAAGGGACTGGTCCCTAGTTTAGACACGGGAAACTTCGCCCTGGTCCTTCAGAATTAGTGACGTGACAGTTCCTTCAGATAACAAAATAAAAGACATATACTCTTTAGAAGGAGAATTTGATAATTTTGAGTATCGTTAAATTAATTGATTCGGAAACTTTTATATTCAAAAACATTCACTAGATAAAATGAGGGTTGGACTGTTGAGTCGTACCGTGACTTACTTCTCCTTGATTCCTCGGAGAACTAGTTCCACTTTCTCCTCTCTCTTTTTCGACCGAATTTTGAGTTTTAATTTTTCACTCATAGTACCGTAGACCATGGTAGTGAAGTACCATTTATTCACCCATTTGTTACCTTTGTCACTGTCGGAAATAAAAGAACTCGAGGTTTTAGTGACGTATACCACTGACGTCGGTTCTATAAATTTTTTGTGAACGAAGAACCTTCTTTTCGATAATGTTTGGATCCGTCGTATGTTTTTAGTGTTTGTAATGAAACGGTTGTTTTCAGGTAGATAAGTTTTGATACCAAAAAGGTCATTAGTGTATACTCACACTCTCAACCTGGTATTTCTTCAGACTCACGAACTTCTCGACTACGAAATCTTGACACCACAACTTCTTCTTAGAACCTGACGTTTCTCTAGTCGGTCAGTTAGGATTTCCTTTAGTCAGGACTTATAAGTAACCTTCCTGACTACGACTTCGACTTTGAGGTTATGAAACCGGTGGACTATACTTCTAAGTTGAGTTATCTTTTATGGGACTTCGTCCCTTTCTATTTTCCGTCCCTCTCTTCCCCTGTTGTCTCCTGTTCTACCAACCTGCCGTAGTGGCTGAGTTACTTGTACTCAAACTCGTTCGAGGTCCTCTAACGCTTCCTATCCCGTCGGACCGCATGACATCAGATATCCCAGTGTTTCTCAATCTGTACCAACTCACTTGTTGTTGTCGTCGGACTGTCGAGGTGTTAAATCTTTGAGAGTAACTCATAAAAATTAAGGTACTTTTGATAGGAAAAACGTGTCTTTCTTAGACGTAAAGAAACAATTATCCTGTACTAACCCCGTAATAAAAACTTTGGTTCTTGAAGAGACCTTTCAATATAAACTCTTACTATGAATAAATCACTCGATACTAGTCTATTAAATAAAAAAGAGATAAAAAAAACAATGAAATGTTATAACATAACCAAAACGGTATGTACTTGTACTTCGACGGTGTCCCATGTGCACAAGGGGTAGGACTTGGGGGAGAGGGTGGAGGGAGGGACATGGTAGGGAGACCCAGTAGGGTCACGTGGTCGGGGTTCGTAGGACATAGAAGGTAACTTAGACCTGACCGCTAGGCAAAGAATATACTATCATTTGTACATTGTTACGGTAAGAGGGTTTAGTAGGGTGAGAGAGGGAAAAGGTGTCTTAGGTTTTCTGACAAGATATGTAGACACAGAGAAAACGACAGAGCGTATGTCCCAATAGAATCGGTAGAAAGATTTAAGGTATATATATGTAATCATATGACATAACCACAAAAAGAAAGACCGAATGAAGTGAGACATATTATCCGAAGTCAAAGTGGGAGGAGTAATCTTGACTAAGTTTACATAATAAAAATTACCGACTCATTATAAGGTAACACCATATACATGGTGTCGAAAGAATAGGTAAGTAGACGACTACCTGTAGAGCCAACGAAGGTACAGGACCAATAATATTCGTCTCGACGTAGAGAGAAAGTTAAGACCAAAGGAGCCATATATACAGGTCGTTACCCTAACGACTCAGTATTCCGTCGAGATACAGGTCAAAAAATTCCTTAGAGATGTGACAAGAGGTATCACCGACATGATCAAACATAAAGGTGGTTGTCACATTCTCCCAAGGGAAAAGAGGTGTAAGAGAGGTGGTAAACAACGAACATCTGAAAACCTAGTGTCGGTAAGACTGACCGTACTTTACCATGGAGTAACACCAAAACTAAACGTAAAGAGATTATTACTCACTACAACTCGTAGAAAAGTACACAAACAATCGGTAGACATACAGAAGAAACCTCTTTACAGACAAATCAATAAACCGGGTTAAAAACTAACCCAACAAATAAAAAGACCTTAACTCGACGTATATATAAAAACTCTAATCAACAAACAGTCAACGAAGTAAACGATAATAATGGAGGGTAAGACTTCCGATAGAAAAGTGAATCGAATATAAAAGGAAACAATACGTCTTCGAAGATTAAAATTAATCCAGGCTAAACAAATAAAAACGAAAATAAAGGTTATAAGACCCTCCACCCAGTATCTCCTAGGACCACGCTAAATACAGTCTCACAAAACGGATACAAGAGGAGATCCTCAAAATATCAAAGACCAGAATGTAAATCTAGAAATTATATAAAAATAAAATAACAACACATACCACAATCTTTGACGAAATCAAAGTAAGATCAATATTCACCAATTGGTCAAAAGGGTCGTGGTGAAGAATTTCTCTAACAGAAATTAGGTGACATATAAGAACGGAGGAAACAGTTTCTATTCGACAGGTATCCATACTAGTCTATTAAATTTCCTTGATTCCAACTTAAACCCTAGGTTACAAATGTTTTGGAACCCTTTGGTCAGATCCACGAATCAAATATCCCAAAGGTCAGAATTTCTACTTATGTTTTACAGTGAAGGACCTTCCGTATTTAACGAATCGTATAAAATTTCTGGACCTCTTCTTTACTTAAACCTCCACTTTAGGTCACCACTCAAGAAAGGAACCGAAAGTACGGAGTTCTCCGAAAATTTACCGATTAGACTTTGAGAATACTTTTGTAAGGAGTTTGTATTTTTCGGAATATACAATTTCAAGATAAGTCCGACCCTTTTACAGGGTCGTTTTAGAGTACTCTAGTTTGGATAAAACACACGTATGTATCAGAAAGGAACTCTAATAGAAGTAGTTAACTCTTACCTCCCTTTACTGATATCTTTAAAATTTATAAGTTTTATTTTGATGTTATGTGGCAGAACTAGGTCTTAGACATATAACAGAAAACTCAATAAACCGTCCAGAAGTCCATTGAATACTTATATGTTTGTCATAGAACCGATCTTTTCTGAATTAACCAAAGGAATGAGTGACACCCCTTTTTAAATTTTTTTCATTTTTTTATTTTGTGGAGACCATAAACCTAAAACAGTAGAATGTATATAACTGTTACGAAAGTGAAGTGAAGTCAAGTCAAGTCAGCGAGTCAGCACAGGTTGAGAAACACTGGGTTACTTAGTGTCGTGCGGTCCGGAGGGACAGGTAGTGGTTGTGGGCCTCAAGTGAGTCTGAGTATAGGTAGCTCAGTCACTACGGTAGGTCGGTAGAGTAGGAGACAGCAGGGCAAGAGGAGGACGGGGGTTGAGGAGGGTCGTAGTCTCAGAAAAGGTTACTCAGTTGAGAAGCGTACTCCACCGGTTTCATGACCTCAAAGTCGAAATCGTAGTAAGGAAGGTTTCTTTAGGGTCCCGACTAGAGGAAGTCTTGCCTGACCAACCTAGAGGAACGTCAGGTTCCCTGAGAGTTCTCAGAAGAGGTTGTAGTTTCAAGTTTTCGTAGTTAAGAAGCCGCGAGTCGGAAGAAGTGTCAGGTTGAGAATGTAGGTATGTACTGGTGTCCTTTTTGGTATCGGAACTGACCTACCTGGAATCAGCCGTTTCATTACAGAGACGAAAACTTATACGATAGATCCAACCAGTATTGAAAAGAAGGTTCCTCATTCGTAGAAAATTAAAGTACCAACGTTAGTTGTAGACGTCGCTAAAACCTCGGGTTTTTCATTTCAGACTGTGACAAAGGTGACAAAGGGGTAGATAAAGGGTACTTCACTACCCTCGTATACGGTACTAGAAGCAAAAGACTTAAAACTCGAAATTCGGTTGAAAAAGCGAGAGGAGAAAGTGAAAGTAGCTCTCCTAAAAATCGAAGAGAAGTGAAAGACGGTAACCCACCACAGTAGACGTATAGACTCCAATAACTGTAAAGAGGGTCTTTAGAACTAAGGTCGAACTCAAAGAAGGTCAGGTCGCAAAGATTACTACATGAGACGTATCTGCAATTTATTCGTCCCACAGTTATATATCGGAACTACCTAAGGAAAAGGATAAACCTTGGTCAGACAACAAGGTACAGGTCAATATTGACAACGAAGGACTGGACGTATGTCTAAAGAGTTCTCCGTCCAATCCACTAAACCATAAGGGTAGAGAAAGTCTTAAAAGGTGTCACATAACACTACTGTTACGAAATGTTTAAAAGCTAAAAGGGTCAAAGAAAGTTTTAGACATTTGTTACCAGGTTTGATTACAAAGGTCAGTGGTGGAGGGGTGGGGGAAAAAAAATGGACTAAGTAGGAGTCAAGTCAAGTCAAATCAAGTCAGCGAGTCAGCACAGGATGAGAAACGCTGGGGTACTTAGTGTTTCTCTACATTTAGGACTTACGGATCTAAGATAAGGATCAATCTATCGGAACATGATCTGGTAAAGTGAGTCAAAACCTCATTCGGAACATTCGATTTCGGACTGATGAAGTACATTTGAAGTTTCCTGAGTTGTGATGGTGTCTGGTAAGTACCTGACTGACTAAAGAGGTTTCTATTTAGATAAAAGAGAGACCCTTTTACAAGTCTGATATACTAAAATGTGGTTACGATACAAGTGATAGTGGTTTTCGTAGATACAGGACCGAAATTATTTGAGTCACTCGTCACGACGTGTTGAATTCTCTAAAGGAGGTAACTGGAGAACTTTAAGTTACCTAACCCACAGGATGTACAAGATGGAGACTAATGAAATTGTGTTAGGAAAAACAATTGTAAAAAGAAAAAGTAAAATAGTAAGATTACTGTTTCAAATTAAAATAGACTCGAAACGGTAAGACTTTTTGTTACCAATTCTATAGCCGGGTTGAAACACATCAATTTCTTCACTGATGGATACATCATCCATCCTGCTTCTTAATAGGATATAAGTCAAGTCAAGTCAAGCCAAGTCAGTGAGTCAGTACAGGCTGAGAAACACTGGGGTACTTAGTGTCGTACGGTCCGGAGGGACAGGTAGTAGTAGAGGGTCTCAAGTGAGTCTGAGTGCAGGTAGCTCAGTCACTACGGTAGGTCGGTAGAGTAGGAGACAGCAGGACAAGAGGAAGGGGGTTAGGGAGGGTCATAAACTCAAAAAAAGGTTACTCAGTTGAGAAGTGTACTCCACCGGCTTCATGACCTCAGAGTCGAAATCGTACTAAGGAAGGTTTCTTTAGGGTCCCGTCTAGAGGAAGTCTTACCTGACCAACCTAGAGGAACGTCAGGTTCCCTGAGAGTTCTCAGAAGAGGTTGTGGTGTCAAGTTTTCGTAGTTAAGAAGTTGTGGGTCGAAAGAAGTCTCAGGTCAAGAGTGTAGGTATGTACTGGTGACCTTTTTTATATCGGAACTGATCTGCCTGGAGACAACCGTTTCATTACATAGAAGAAAAGTTATACGATAGATCTAACTAGTATTGCAAGGAAGGTTCCTCATTCGTAGAAAATTAAAGTAATTAAAATTAATTAGTGGTAGACGTCACTAAAACCTCGGGTTTTTTATTTCAGACTGCAACGAAGGTGACAAAGGGGTAAATAAAGGGTACTTCTCTACCCTGGTCTACGGCACTGGAATCAAAAGACTTACAACTCGAAATTCGGTTGAAAAAGTGAGAGGTGAAAGTGAAAGTAGTTCTCCGAAAAATCAAGGAGAAGTGAAAGACGTTATTCCTACTACAGTAGACGTATAGACTCTAATAACTATAAAGAGGGTCGTTAGAACTAAGGTCGACACGAAGAAGGTCGGGTCTCAAAGAGTACTGCATAAGACGTATTCAATTTATTCGTCCCACTGTTATATGTCGGAATTGCATGAGGAAAAGGATAAACCTTGGTCAGATAAAAAGGTACAGGTCAAGATTAATAACGAAGGACTGGACGTATATCCAAAGAGTTCTCTGTCCAGTCCACCAGACCATAAGGGTACAGAAAGTCTTAAAAGGTGTCAAATAACACTAGGTGTGTCAGTTTCCGAAACCGTATAAATGTATAAGTAATTATTATACGTAAATGTAGAAAGGTAGGAGTATGTCAGTTTTTGAGTTACTCTAAGTTCCCACTGAGGGAATAAATAAACATTGAGATTTTGAAGTCCGAAGGAAGAAAATAAACTCTACAACGGTAAGTCAGTAAAGACTGAGAAACGTTGGGGTACCTGACGTTGTACGGTCCGATAGGGCAGGAAGTGGTAGAGTACCCACAAACGAGTTTGAGTACAGGTAACTCAGCCACAACGGTAGATTTATAGAGTGGGAGGTAACAGGGGAAGAGGGGGACGGAAGTTAGACAGGGTCGTAGTCCCAGAAAAGGTTACTCGGTCGAGAAGTATCGTTCACCGGGTTCGTAACCTCGAAGTCTAAATCGTAGTCAAGGAGGTTACTTATAAGTCCCAACTAAAGGAAATACTAACTGACCGACTAGAGGAACGTCAGGTTCCTTGAGAATTCTCAGAAGAGGTCGTGGTGTCAAGTCTTCGCGGTTAAGAAGTCAAAGTACCAGGACGAGAGTGTAGGTATGTACCGATGACTTTTTTTGTATTTAAACTGATATACCTGGAAACAACCGTTTCATTACAGAGGCAAAAAAATATACGACAGATCCAAACAGTGTCGAAAAGAAGATTTCTCGCTCACAGAAAATTAAAGTACCGACGTTAATGGTAGATGTCTCTCGGGCTCTTTTACAGACAGTGACAAAGGTAATAAAGGGGTAGATAAACGGTACTTCAGTACTCTAGACTACGGTACTAGAATCAAAAAACTCACACCTCATGTAATGTGTTTTTATTATATAAACACTACTTCATATATCCGATACAAAACAGTGAATTTTTAATATTTTATAATAGTTTATATTCATTTACTATAAATATTTCATTTAGAAACTTTACATTGAGGTAAATAAAATGAAATGGACCTGACAAGTCGACTTTCACTATGCGTTAATATTTACTTTATAAACGTAAAATATTATTATCAAAATATTCATTGAACAAAAGGAAAGTGAAAATTTTGGTGAACTAGATTGGGTAATGAAAATTATTATAGAAAATTAAATTGAATGTCGTAAATATAACAGGATCTCTTCCTTTATCGTTGGGTGAGGTGATAAGAACAAACCTCTGAGGGTACCCGACTACTCGGACTGCCCAACGTTTCTCAAACTGTACTGACTCTCTGATTGTGTGTGTGTGTGTAAATATAACATGTAAAAGGTCATTACTTTTACTACAAATTAATTGGTGTAATTTTTTTTTCTAGTGTAAACGTGAATCGAAACTTCTCACTTCATAATCAGGGACTAGAGAGAAAAAGAAAAATTGTCATACTACAATTTTTACCCTGTGAAAACATTCGTTCGAGACGAATGATCTGGTAAAACGTCAAAGTAATTTTTTATATTTGTCTTATTGGTCTTCAAAAAAAGACAACTAACAAACGGGTGGGTACTTAATACCCATACATAAGAAAACCTATAAGTGTTCGTGAGGTAAAAAGATACTTCGTAAATAAATAATGTAACTGAAAAGGACACAAAATAAAAAGGGAACACACTCATCTTTTAACTTTGATTCGAGAAGTTAAGACCTCCTTTTTATCATCCATGATACAGACTCACTAATTGTTGTTATAGGAACTTGGGACCTATACCCAGTTTACAAATACATTCTTTTACCTAATAAGTTCATAAAGTTTCTTCTTTACTCTCTACTTTGGATTCTTAATAAAGTATAATTTCACTCTACGGATTTTTGGTACTAATATATTTATAATTTGATTTCAGATTCCTGGTAGGAGACTATTTCTAAACCACTTATACCGTTGACTCGTGTCTGTTTACACCCTTTGAACTCCTACTTCTTCCTATTGTCACGTCCTCTTTTAAGATATAGGGACAATAAAGAAACAGAGAGAGTCAAACATTGAGTCAAATTCAATCCGTGATTATAAAATAATACTAATGATTTTATTTGGGGTTGGATAACGGGTCACTGAAGAATTTAATAAATTTGAGAACATACTTTATTTTTAAGATAAAACGAATTGAAACTTTGGAGTAATTATGATATAATTGGTATCATTTCAGTAAAATTATTATAATGTTTACTATTGTTTAAACGTCTATACGTTAAAAAATATATGACTTTATATTTACCAAACGATAGGGGTAGTAATCAAACCGATAAAGAACACTTTTGACTTTACTTTCATTAGATGACGTACTCAAAGAATACTAATGAAGAAACATAAAACTGTCGGTAACATGTAACTAATATTATAAGAGTAATTCATCTCAATGACTTTGATAAATTTTTGATAGTTACTAGACAGTCCGGTAACCTCAGTCTCTAATACATTAATTTTATTTATAACCATGAAGAGTAGGTTTTATTTCCGTTTATATAAATATTCGTTACGAACTGAACATCAGACAGTCTATTTGTACCAAGAAGTGATAAAAGATAGTAGTAAGTTCGTGTTAAATAAAAGTAATAAATGAGTAACAAAAATATCGTTCGTAAAAATTTTACGAATGTTCCTCTCTAAAGATTGTTTAAGGACGGGAGTGGATTATCCCAATAATTAAGTTTCTTTGGGTTCGTAACCTGACCTATTGTGATATTTGTCTCTTACGACGTATGGTAAAGTCAAGATTATTACGTTCTTAGTTAAATAGTTAGTGGTGTCAGTGGATGACTATCATATGAAACTCATCTTAAGTTCTACCTCTTTTTGTCCTTGGTAAGACACGAAACCTATGACCGGGATTTATCAATTCTACGTATAAATTCTTTATTAGAGTTACTTAGATCTAAGGATTTAGAAGGATATGTTTATTTTCATGATTTTAGTAGTTGAACTCTACACATAAGAACCACTAATCATTTTGAAAAACCTTCAAACTGTGAAAAAAAAAAAAAAAAAGGTCGTTCACAAGTGTATATAGGAATAAAGAAAGGAATTGTAAACTATCTTTAAGAAGTCTCGATGGATTCTTCGACAGAGGACCCGATATTAAGAGTCAGTCTAAAAGGTTTTTCGAATTGAGAAATGAAAATGTAACACGTTAAAAGTGAGTCAACTGTCGTGATTTTATGTCTTATGTAGTCTTAGTCTTCTCTTTCTTGAACTTTTTCACGAGTCGTTCGTCTTTAAGGTTTCACTTTCACGATCAGTGAGTCGCCACAGGTTGAGAAATACTGTGGTACCTGACATCCGAGGAGACAGGTACTTTAAAAGGTCTGTTCTAATGACCTCACCCAACGGTCAGGGAAGAAGTCTTCTAGAAGGGTTTGGTTCCTAATTTGGGACCAGAGAACGTAACGTCCACCTAAGAACGTTCATCTGAGGAGTCTTATTGGTCCCTTAGGTCTCTGTTACAAAGTCATACGTTCCTCCTTATTCCAGATGACAGATTTAGTGGTACAAACTGAAAGTTCAATAGACCCAATCTAAAAGAGATTTCAGTCATTTCGAATTCTAAATCCGAACGAGTGAACATTTCCACTAAAAATTTGGAGGACTATCTCCGATCTTTAGAGAAGTGTTTTAGTATACGCAAACATTATAAATTTCAAGATTTAATCAAAAAGTAAGAGTTTGTGTGTTCTTCGATTCGGTGTAATGTTCCGTCTAAATGGGTCTTCAATCTATAAGGAAAACACCAAATTAAAAATATTTGTCGTAATATAATAATGTTAAAATCATATAAACGACTACTTTCTAGTGTTACTCTAAAATAGTCTTTTTGTCTTTCATTAACAGGTGTCCAGTGATCCTTTAAGTGTCTTAATACATATTTATAATTATAACCTTGTATCCGTCTTTGTTCTCGAACCTATCCAACTTCGTAGAGCTCATTGGTTTTAATCCCGTAAAGAAGACTCTTGACGACGGTAGTCACGACTGTTCCCTCACATGTCTAAAACGGATATGGTCGACGACAGAGGATGTACCTACGACGATGGTGACAATAAGATCGGATGGTGATCTTTAGAGAAGGAAGATCAAGGACTTAGTTTCAGTCCCTACTCAATTAGTTTAACAGTCTGACGTCTGTTACTTACTTCTGATAAGTCTTTATTTTTTCACTTTGATGTGTCTTCCTTTTTTTTTTTTTTTTTTTTCGTTGGGACGGTAATTAGTCTTATTCTCCTCTGTTTACAGCTTTGTCAACGTTTTACTTGTCGCTGTAGAAAAGGGGGATTCCAGTATGACGACGGCGACGACGATTCAGCGCAGTCAGGACAAGTTGAGACACGCTGGGGTATCGCCGGAAGATGGTCCGAGGAGACAGGGACCCTCAGAGGTCCGTTCTTGTGACCTCATCCAACGGTAAAGGAAGGGGTTACGTACTTTTACTTTTCACTTTCACTTCAGCGAGTCAGCACAGACTGAGAAGTGTTGCGGTACCTGACGTCGGATGGTCCGAGAAAGGTACCCTAAAAGGTCCGTTCTCATGACCTCACCTCACGGTAACGATATCCTCGACAATTAACGGTATTGCTGAAGACAAACTAACTGATGGAGAAAACATGGTCATTACGGGGTCGAGATAAGGATGGGGATTGACCCCTGTGAACAAACTTTTTTTTTTTTTTTTTTCGGAGGATTTAGAGATTAGTTACGACTAGGAAGACTTTTTTCGTTGGCTAGGTCTTGACTAGGGACGAAGAGACTCCAGGAGACGTCTTAGGAAGTTGTTCGTGGGTTTTGAATATTCACCGGAAGAAGAGTAAAAAATTGACGTTAAGAGTCAGAAGACCCAGTAGAAGGAAACAATACCCAGTCATTTAGACCGAAACACCCTGATGTCAAACCAAAACCACCAGAAATTGACGAATCAGTAATTATGGTTTGATCAGTTACGAAATCGTTTCTCCTATGTTTATTCACTGAAAGACCACAGTGACAAAGTTAAACCCCATACTCAAGAGATGTATTTATAGGTATTGGTTTTCTTTCCTGAAGAACTGACAACTTTAAAACTTTTTATTAATCATTAACAAGTGATGGTAAATAGGGAAATTAAAAAGGTTGTAGTAATCGTATGAAAGACGAATATAAGATGGTTTTTTTTCCTTATTTATGTTAGGCATTTAGATTGGTAAAGGCTAAAACTTTAATTAGAATCGGGACACATTAAACAAAAGATAATTATAGACGACGTAGAGGAAGTCAAGTATGATCAAATGTATCATCTGGAAGTTTCTCGGGAAACGACGACGACGACGATTCAGCAAAGTCAGTACAGACTGAGACACGTTGGGGTATCTGTCGTCAGGTGGTCCGAGGGGACAGGGACCCTAAGAGTTCCGTTCTTGTGACCTCACCCATATTTACCTGATGGTCAAATTAAACCTCACCCATATTTACCTGATGGTCAAATTAGACGGAAGTAGTGTCTCGAAGTATTGACCTAAAAGACAAAGAACAGGACCTGAAAGGACTCCTTGGGGAATATTAATTTTTTCAATTAAAAATATTTACGTTGGATTTATTATAATGAATGTACGAATTTAATAAATTCGTATTTGAGGTTTTATTTATAAATCTTCAGGGTTTAAGAGTGACAGGAAACCAAAAGAGTGTATAGAGGAGACCGATATTGAGGACGATCAAAGTAAACGGAGATTCGAAATGTATAATTGAGATACAATTAGTAAGGGTATTCATTTGGACTATTACATAGTAAGATTGAAGTGTACTATTTTAAGTCCTGTCATATAACATTAACGGATGTATAAACAAACATTGGGAGTCATACCGTTTGAAACACCTCGTCTTTGAGACGGTAGTAACAAAGTTACTTAGAATGATAAAACTAGAATAAGAGTTATATTTGATCCTCGTCAAAAGGACACCGAAAACAAGAACTGTGTATGGAAAGAAACTATGACGACTTATTTTCGTAGAAATAAAAAGTCAAGTCAAGTCAAGTCAGTGAGTCAGTACAGGTTAAGAAACACTGGGGTACCTGACGTCGTGCGGTCCGAGGGGACAGGTAGTGATTGAGGGTCTCGAACGAGTTTGAGTGTAAGTAGAGGGTAAGTTGGTAGAGTAGGAGACAGTAGGGGAAGAGGATGAAAGTTAGAAATATGAATTGTCGGTATATAAGAAACCTTGTTTCTCGTTGTAGACGAAAAAGGTTCAGGATTCGGACATTACCGTATTAAACATAAATATGGTACTACAAGATTTAAGGTCACGATACAAGAGACGTGATATACTAAAATGAGTCTCCATTTATTAATTCAAGAACTACAACGTTGTACGTAGATAAAAGTTTTTATATTGATATAACTATTTCGTCCATGATTTTTAATAGTCGCTTTACAGGAATTTTACTGTATCATTAATTAGACTTCGTAGGGACATTATATAACTATTAGATAATTCATTTATCTAGATTAATAGATGTATTAATTTATTCATTAAATTTCAAGTAAAATTAGACCCAATCATCAGGTCGAGATGTCCAATGATATAGGAAAGAAGTTGAAATTTAACTTGTCGACTTTTATGTAGTTTATTAATAGGAACAAAATATACAGTACTGTCCGTTTTGAAATACAAAATAATTAATCAAATGATTGATTACTATATAAATAATGTGAATTAATATAGAAGTATAGTATGGTAAAAAGGTGAATTACTTACGAATGGTCATTTAATTCATATATTTACAATCAGTGAGTCAACACAGACTTAAAAACACTGAGATATACTTCGAGGAGACAGGTTCCTTAAGAGGTCCGTTCTTATGACCACGCCCCACGGTAAAGGGAGAGGTCCCGTAGAAGGATTGGGTCCCTAGCTTGGGTTCAGAGAACGTAAAGTCCGTCTAAGAAATGGTAGAATCGGTGATCCCTTCGAGTGGTAATTTAATTCAGTTGTTATAATTATGAAAATTAACAATTTTATAAAGGTTTATGGACCATTTGACTTAGTATGACATGACTAGACTTGAATTTACATACAGAAATTTCAATATATAAATCTTAAATATTAAAATAAAGTATCTTACGAAAGATTACTCACTCTTTTTTATACTTAGATAAAAACTTTTCATCATGTTCTGAGTCCACCTAACTGTACCATTCACTGTATCCTCTTCAAACCCGACCATCTACTCTTACTTTTATTATAAAACCAAACAGAATAAAACACAGTTCTCGACGTGACTGATCTTTTCAGAATTCTCTAGTCATGTCGTACTCCTGTTAATATTCCGTGCTATCGGATACCGAGACTGTTCTTTTGTTCCTGGTTTAACAAGATTAACTATCTTTTCGATTACTCTCTGTTCCAGGAATTCATCTAAACCAGAAGTGTCCTATCCATAATCGATATGCTATCGTACTTGTACTGGTTTTGCTGTCGGAAGGGGTGTCGAACTGTTGAAAACTGACCGAAGAACGATTGAGATACGAGAGTTAGAAGGAAAAGAATTTCTTAAATAAAAAAAAATTTAGTACATTAATATTTTAGTAAGGAAACTATACGCATATTTAGTAAAATTTCATGAGAACGGTCAGACTTTTGGTTGATTACAGAAAGAGTTACTACACCCTCTATGGAGAAACTTTATAGTGTACAGTTATCTCTAATGTAGGGGTAGAGAGTCAGAAAACACTTCCATCCTCGGATTATAACCACTGACGGTTAAGTGTTCGTGTCCACTGGATTAGTATTTCTTTTTTGTAAACGAAAACTTTTAAGTTCTTATTGAGTTCCGTAGGTTGTGTAGAGTGACTTGTAGGAGGGTAATTGTAAAAAGTCAGTAAAGGTGATCGAGTGAGATCATGAATTTTTGAGACAGTGGAAGAGAAAGTGGGTACAACTCAAGTCCGACTCAAGATCAGAGAGAGAGGATAACGTCATCGATTTTAATTCAGAAAGAAAGGACACATTTTAGTAGCTCACGTTGAAAACGAAATTGCTTTGTTTCAACCTTTTCTAATTATACGTAACACTTTTTACCAATACTACGGACAACCTCCCTTTAAAAGGTGAAAATGTCCGATTTATAGATACGAGTTATACTTCCTAAAATGACCACGATCTCCAGAGATTTCTACTAGAGTCCCTGGTTCAAACTTACATCTGTGTCCCTCGTGATGTCTCATCTTAAGAGTCAGTGTCTCCCTTTACCGTCAAGAAATTTGTGGTTACCATTCCTTAAACTTTTTATTATATATACATACATACTGATTTAGTGAAACGATATGTGAACTTTGATTGTGTCATAACATTTAGTTGATATTATTATAAAAATTTATTAATTTCTTTTTAACAAATTGTTCTCTACTAAACTTAGTTTCAATGTAAAACTCGTTTCACCAGGGACCTCGACTCAATATTTCTTCATCTGCATATTAATAGAACACGGGACTGAAAGGGAGATCCCACCACACTGATTAATAGAAATTGTATTGTGATTACTGTTTGATTGACCACGGATATTTAACACGTCTATAATCAGTAAACATCAAAATTAAATATAGGTTTTGTTTGGAGACACGACAGACGTCCAATTTTTTTATTATTATTATTATGTACCGAAACTTCATTGATAAACTCAAAGTTTATACACTACACCTTAAGTCACCGAATTAAATTTTTAACTCTATTTAAGTATACCTAAAATTCTTTATTTAATGTTGTTACAAAAGATAAACTATTAAAAGTTTTAAAATTATAATAAGTGAATCTCTTTTCACAGGTGAATGGGTTTTAAATGTTATAATTAAAAGTGTCAACTCGATAGGGTACTTCGATAACTACAAAAGGAATTATAAGCCTTACCGTAAAGAACTAGTTAAGAATTTCAAAGTTAGTTTAGAAAGGTAAAGGTTTTTGTTTTCTGAGAAATTTATGTGTGTGTGTGTATGTGTGTGTGTGGATGGAATGTTCTTTATAAGTCCAATATAACATAACTTCTTATAGATTTTCGGATGAGAGGTGAGTATAACGGACTCTTCAAACAACGTATTAATTTTACCAATCTACAGGAACAATAGAGTCAGATCAAATACGATCAACGGGATTGTGTATACGTACGTATGAATCAACGGAGTCAAAACAGGTTGTGAAACACTAGGATGACCGACATCTGACGGTCCTAGGAGAAAGGTACTTTTAACAGGTCCGTTCTTATGACCTCACCAAACGGTACGAGAGTAGGTACCCTAGAAGGGTTAAGTCCCTAACTAGGGTACAGAGAATACAAAGGACGTAACCGTCCATCTAAGAAATGGTAACTCGGTGTGCCCTTCGGGACGGGATTGTGTAAATCACCGTTTCGGGTTAAAATAAAAGGTTTCGTAGTGTTAAAATTGTTGTTTAATGTAGTAGTAGGGATTATATAATTCGTCAAACAAAAGGTCTAAATATACGTGAGAGTTATTCTTTCATATTCTTGTAAAAATAATTGTCTTGACTATTGTCGTTTGTAACAAAGTGCACTTTGGTTAGAAAGTATTTTGGTATAAAATAAATTAGTAAATTAAAAGGTAACTTCCGTGTCTCTTTAAAGAGGGTAACAGTAAAATAGGATTCAAAGACTATGTTCGGACAAAGACTTCGTTAAATTGGTTAAGATGGTTGTGAGAAAGACACCTATCTGAAGAAAACTCCCCCAGCAAAAGTAGGTAAGATCTAAGTACCAACTAGAAAAGTTGTTGGTCAACGGGAAGTGAGTAGAGACCTAATCGGAGGTTTTATCTTCTGTGAAACTTTCCTCAAGGGAGGTTTAGTTGTATTAAGGGGGAAGAAGGGGGACACATCAAATTAGGACTTTTGAAAGTTAGTTACGGAGAGATCTCAGGAGTCAATGTTTTACACCGAGTACAAGGGTGACTTTTGCACAACTCATTAAGTAGGTGTTCATGTCGTTCGGTAGTCGTCATTTCTTAGGTAGACGGTCACGGTCTCTACACCTCTTTTTACTGTCAAGTGAGGTCATAAGAACGGGTCCTTTAGGGTACTGTCTCCTAGGACCACCCTTTGTCAGGTACCCTAGGGTTTCTCAACCTGTAGTAAATCGTTGATTTGTTATTGTTTATGTCTATCGGTCTTACCTGGAGACATCTACGATAGTTATAGGAGTATTTATAATCCTGAGTTGAGAAGGACGTAATTTATAGTCTGTCTTATCTTTAAAGTTATAAAGTCCAAAATTTATAAAAACCTCACAAAAGTTTATTGAAATTTCGTTTGTTTCTCAGGCAATAAAATATCTTTAAAATAGTGTTATTATTTTCCCATTTTATTATATACCTTAAAAAAAAATTTCAATGTTGAATACGTCAAAATGGTTCCCTAGGGTCTCAGTCTGTGTTGACTTATCGATTTGTAAAAGTGATCGCAAACAGACCACTGAGTCTGCCGTTTTTTAGACGTACCTTATACCCAAACGAGGGACCCAGTCCTTCTAGACGACCTTTTCACTTACCGATGGATGAGATCATAAGAACAGAACCTTTAAGGTACCTGTGTCCTCGGACCGACCGATATCAGGTACCCCAGGGTTTCTCAACCTGTACTGACTCACTGATTGTGAAAGTAAAGGTAGGAAAAATCTTTCTGTATTTAGGAACTATGTCCCCTTTAATAAATTCTCACCCCTATAAACTTGTATAACTGTTGATTTTATAAACAACTAAGTTTCTCATACATAAATATAGAAGAAATAAGTTCAGAACTCTAGATATGAGTCGTAATTCCTTTACCAATTTTATGTACTCAGTATTTATACGTGAACATAAGTCCTTTTTACTTTTATCGAAATTATTATTAAGTAAAAACTCTTTGTGAAATTTGTATGGTTTTATATTCATTCCCTTTATACTTTATTTAGTTTATTTTAGTGTCTTCACTCAACTTGTACAGTCATTAATATATACTTAAAAGATTCGAAGAGAAATGTTTCAATTAAGTTTATAAATTTTTTTTATTTTTTATTTATATTACATATATGAATAATAATAATAATAAAAACTGACGTAGTGGACCGTAGGGTTTACGTGTGGGGGACGTTACCTTCGTATCTTAGAATTGGAGGCCTGGTCCTCCTTTTAGGGATTTCATATATAAATTCATTTGACATCGAATAATATGTCAAAAGAAAGGAATCGAAGAAAAGAAAGATTGTAGTATTAATCCTCTAATAAAAAAGGGGGTCGTTATAATGGATCTATAGTAGGAGGAGATTTACAACTTAACGGAGGACAATAGTATTGAACCGAGTAAAAATAAGAGTTATGAAAAATGGATCCATCTGAGAGTTAAAACGAAAAACTTATGAGATAAATACGACATTAAACGGTTAAAAGTCTAGTGTGCAGAGGAGACTGTGTATCGGTGGAATAGGACATTTTGAAGGTGAATATATAAAGTTTATGTAAAGTTTGGTATACTGATTTAATTTTGTTAAAAAAAAATTAAAGAGTGTTATAAAAGGGTAGAGGTTCGGTCAAAAAGTGTAGAGAGATTTATTCTGATGGTAGGAACGGGAACGAGTTGGTTATTTAAATCCTTTCGGTACTGGTGAGGGGGAAAATAAGTGATTGGTCGAAGGTTAAGTAATCGTATGGGACGGTTAGGAAAGAAGATTCATTCATTCTAGGCAAAGATAAAATCAGGATGGGTATCAGTTTGACTCGGATTGAAATAATCGGTAATTGTTTGCAAGAGACAAAAAGATAAAATGGGTTTTATTTTAGGATGGAAATATGGTGTAGGATCTTACGTACCGTAATGGAGACAACGGACGGAAAGACTGGAACAAAGATGAACAATAAACTGTGTAGAAGAAAGAGTTTAGATAGTCCTACAAATTATATCATCCTTGTAAACGTAAACGTTGAACGTTATGAGATGGAGAGAAGTAAGATAAACAAGCCGATAAAAAAGAAGTAACACAAATACTCGAACTTGTAGTAGAAAATCTTTTCAGAGAGGACTATTAAGATAAATTTACGTTCGAGGTGAGTGGTGCGATTAATTCGTGAGCTAAAAAAACGTCCATAAAACAATTTTTTTAGCGTTAAAAATACAAAGAAAAAATTAGATGAAGAGCTGTTAGAACATTTTTAAGATACTTCAATTACACATATATACTTGATGATATTTTTGTTATAAAACCGGTGGAGTACGCGTCTGGACTGAGTAAACTTTTCTAGGACTACAACTCTTTCTAACTTCTGTCCTCCTCTTCCCTTGCTGTCTCCTACTCTACCAATCTACCGTAGTGGCTGAGTTACTTGTACTCAAACATATTTGAGTGCTGACTCACCGACTTGACCTGACTTAACTTGTGATTTCATAGTAGAGATACCTTTTTACTATTTATTACGATAAAAACAAACCGTTATAAGGTTCAAAAGATACACTTATCGACAAAGACTAGTGGTATATAAAAGTTCGATAGAAATTTTATAATGGTAATAAAACAACGAAGGGAACACCGAGTGGAACATTTCTTAGGTGGGCGTTTCGTCCTCTGGACCCAAACTAGGGACCCAACTCTTCTAAAGGACCTCTTCCCTTTCCGATGGGTGAGGTCATAAGATCGGATCTCTTAATGTACCTGATGTCAGGCACCCCAACGTCTCTCAGTTGTACTGACTGGATGAAAGTATTCAAGAGAAAGTGAAAGCGTATAGTACTCAAGTCAAGTCAAGTCAGTGAGTCAGCACAGGCTGAGAAACGCTGGGGTACTTAGTGTCGTGCGGTTCGGACGTACAGGTAGTGGTTGAGGGCCTCAAGTGAGTTTGAGTACAGTTAGCTCAGTCACTACGGAAGGTCGGTAGAATAGGAGACAACAGGGGAAGAGGAGGACGGGGGTTAAGGAGGGTCGTAGTCCCAGAAAAGGTTACTCAGTTGAGAAACGTACTCCACCGGTTTCAAAACCTCAAAGTCGAAGTCGTAGTCAGGAAGGTTTCTTGTAGGTCCTGACTAGAGTAAATCCTAGCTGAGGAACCTAGAGGAACGTCAGGTTCCCTGAGAGTTCTCAGAAGAGGTTGTGGTGTCAAGTTTTCGTAGTTAAGAACCCGTGAGTCGGAAGAAGTGTCAGGTTGAGAGTGTAGGTATGTATCGGAACTGATCTATCTGTAAACAACCGTTACATTACAGAGACGAAAACTTATACGATAGATCCAACCAGTATTGAAAAGGAGGTTCCTCATTCACAGAAAATTAAAGTACCGACGTCAGTGGTAGACGTCACTAAAACCTCGGGGGGGTTTTTATTTCAGACTGGGACAAAGGTGACAAAGGGGTAGATAAAGTATATATCGAAATTATCATATATTAAGTCCCACGAAACCACGTAAAAGAAAGGATTGGTAATTTAATAATAATAATAAAATGTTTTGTTCATTTGTTTTTGTATCCCGACTTTTGTTTATTTACGAAACTGACTGATCCGTGTATATACCGATTATACACTACAATATTAAATAAGTTTTAATTTTGATCCGTTGAAAAATTAAATAGTACTAGTAATCTGAAGTTAAGTGTTAGTATTTATATCGATCTTTGGTTAAACAAAAATTGTAATTACAAATTGGAATCTAAAGTATGATGTCTTTATAAAAGAAACGTGTTTTAGATATTTACTAGTATTAACTATAAAAATGAGGATTACTGTACACGGTAGATAAGATTCACGTGACTGCACGTCGGTATGTTAGTTTATGTGTGGTATCAAACTTTGTCCTATATGGTGAAAGTAGTAGACTGATATAGGTGACTTTTCTTGAATTTTAAGTTATCCTATTTACTTTGTTCTTTTTTTTTTTTTTGGAGTATAGACACTTCATTACAAACTCACAGTAAAAACCCCTTTTGTATATTTTCTTGTGAGAATGATATAGTTCGGTGACAATGGTTAAAATAGACGTTCAATGTGAACTTTTACAATGTATACAAGACGATAATACAACGTGTTATGTACATCTAACCTATAAGTAATAGTTCTAAATGACACAGAAATGACTTAAATGACTTTACTTTTAATTTGGTTTTAATAGGTATAGGAAAAAAAAGTCTTATACTTAACCGTTATCGTCGTCGTCATTTACTTATTATAAATAACAATATATATAATTATATACCTATTTTGTTTCATTACTAAAAGATTGTATAAAGTTGATACCAGAATATTATTATAAATTACAGTAATTAATAAGATTTATAGGAAACAAAGTGCACGGTATTTAAAATGTTATTTTGATGACCTTATAATTTTATTAAAATTTACAAAAAAAGATTGTTACGGAAGACTTCAACAATCTAAAAGGACTGAAAATAACGAAATTTATGGTCTCTCAATACACAATAAGACAGGGTCTAAGAGGTAAAGTTTAGACATGACCGTTCTAGTAAGTCGGTCTTCCAGTTCGTTTTCTATTACCAATTCTACACGAACATATTATAAACCCCCTCATCCCCCATGATTCTTTCATGTAATATCGGTGTAACACTTACTACTTATACTGTTCTATGTACTATAAATTCTTCAGTAGACTTGTGATAAATACTCGGAAAAATTTTAGATGTAGTATTATCGTTTAATTTAAAACATAAGTAGTAGTAAAAAAGTGATAGAAAGGTCTGTAGACCTAAAAATCAAAACCGAAACTGATAACTACGGTTTTACCGAAAAGTTTTACGTATTAAGTAATTTATAAATAAGTTTACCGGTGATTAATGTTATATGAGACACCTTAACGACTTTATTTTTACGGACACTGTACCAGTGAGAATAGTTCCTTGTGTGTTTACTTAAACGTTGAAATTATTAGAGACTAATTGATAGTCTAGGAGTGTTTATTTTTATAGGTTCGTTTACCTAATTGGAGAAGTTTGTAGTAGGTAGTGAAACCAGAGTACAGGACGTCTTTGACTACTTAAAATATTAAAATATTGTCTTAAATCTCTTAGTCTTCCGTTAGAAAGACGGTCTACACATCGGTAGTTGTCATAAGTATAAATTCAGTTATAAGAATTTTGTCCATGATATTAGTGTACATATAGGTTTCCTTCCCGATTTACTGAAATCACACCTCACCCTTTTTACTCGGTGACCTTAGACCCATAAACTAAAATACCACAAAAAGGTAAACAAATTTGATTAACTAAAAGTCTTTACGGTACAGTACACCAAAACAAAAACAAAGACAAAAAAAAAAAGAAAAAAGAAACTTCCTCAAGGATTCTTCTTCTTTAATTCTTGTGTATAAATCATCTCTTAAAATTGAAACTTTACACATACATGAAGAAAAGATTTAACAACAAATCAGGAGACTTCAAAGGAAAAAATTTAAAGTCAAATTCAGTTAGAGAAATACAGTGTAAGAAAATCGGTAAACTTAGTAGATTAAAATGAAATAAGGACAAGTTTGTTAAAAGGAAATAAACATAAAGTGAGAAATTTAAAGTTGAAATTTGTAAAATCGTAAAATCAATCCGACGAAACTTTCACTTTCACTTTCAGTGAGTCAGCATAGGATGAGAGACATTGGGGTACTTGATACGTCAACTACCTTAAGAGGTCCGGTCTTATGACCTCACCCATCGGAAAGGGAAGAGGTCTACTAGGGGGTTGGGTCCCTAACTTCGGTCCAGACGGTGCAACACCCGTCTAAGAGATGGTCGACTCGGTGTTCCCTTTAGGTTCTTATTTAAAGAGGTCCTCTAGAAGTGATGGGTTCTTTGTTTTCTCCCAGAGGACTTGACGTCTACCTAAGAAATGGTTGACTCAATAGTCAATAAAGAAATGTGTCAGAAAAGAAAAATGAAGAGATCACTTCGTACGGGATCTACACAAAATCTCTTTGAATTAAGTTTGATACACAAACACCTTTCCCAAGAAACAACATCCTTAAGAATCTCGGAACGTATTTATCATACTGAGAGTTTCCCTATTTAGGTCATATATCATGACGACTATCAATAAACTGGTAGTCTTAATGACATAAGTGATCTTACCACTATCTGAGATGCTTTATGTGTACTACAGTGTACTTTACAGTACGATTTCTATTAAACCGATATATACACTTTTAAATAAAGATCCTAAGGAATAAGAGAAGGTAAACAGATACAGTCAGTTACGGTTATGGTGTAACCAAACGACGAAGTTTAAACAATTTTATAAACCTATATTCCGTCATGCGTCTGAGGTCGATACAAAAAGAAAGTGTTCTACCAAAACCTATAACGTTAAAATATATTTAATATCCTACTGAAAAAAAAAGATAAAAACAATTTTTTTACGGTAACTTTTAAACTATCTATAACATGACTTTGATATCTAGTGAAACCCACCATATCTGTAGAATTGATATAATTCAGTAAGTTAGGAACTTTTGTTTTACGGAAGTTAAATAAACACAAAGATAATTAAAGAAAGTCGTTTCAAAATACAAAAAGTGACGTATTCAGAAAGTGGAGAAACCAATTAAAGATTTATATAAACATTTTCGATAAACCCTTGAGTACATGTGGGCACTGACTAAGTACAGTTACATACCGTTTTGGTTATGTCATAATATTTCGTTTTCACTTTCACTCACTTCAGCGAGTCAACACAGGTTGAGACGATGGGGCACCTGACATCGGGTGGTCCGAGGAGGTAGGTACCCTAAGAGGTTCGTTCTTATGGCCTCACCTAACGGTAAAGGAAGAGGTCCCCCAGAAGGACTGGGTCCCTAACTTGGGTCCAGAGGACGTAACCTCCGTCTACGAAATTGGAGACCCGGTGGTCCCTTCGTGGTATTTTATTTTTATTATAAAACCCTAGTGTACATGGGGGCACCACCTAAGTACAATTACATACCGTTTTGGTTATGTCATAACATTTCATTTTATTTCATTTTTATTTTTAATTTTTTTTTATTTTTTTATTTTACCTGTGGGCTGTTCTTGTTTATTTTATTTTATTTATGAGTTTTTTTTATTATTTTTATTTTTAAAACTTTAAAAACTTAAAACAATTATATATCAAGTAGAGATTATATTTCTTTTTTTGACTAAAAACACATAACTAAAATAAAGGATAATGAAAACAACTTAAAGAAATAAACAAGATATATGAAAAAACAACTTAACGATATATAAATATGTATGTTCTAGTATAGTAGATACTTCTCTCTATTAAAAAGGTGAAGGAAGGGATAAACTTACCTAAATCAAGAGAAAGTACAGATTAACGAGATCGATTTTACAAGTAATGATACAACTTGTTTTCAACACTCTATGTCGTAAGATCGAAGTAAGGATTAGACTCTTCCTTTCAAAAGTCCATAAGTGATAACTCATACTATAATTGATACTCGGACTGTATATACTGAATATAGTATAACTCCGTTAAAAGAAGATAAGGATCAAACGAATCGTGAAAATAGTACCTTTTCACAATTTAAAAGAATTTAATAAAAGGTTTAGTTTACTTAAGTCGTATACCAAAGACGAGAAGTAACACAATTACACCAGATTATGTCAATTATACTGTAAATGGTTAAAACAATTAGAAAAGTTTCTTGTTTTAGAATCGAGAGAACTAAAAGAAAGGACAGCAAAGAGTTAAATTAAGTAAAGAGGAGATTAGAATTTGTAAAAGAAAGGAGACACTTTAAACTAAAATTAAACGAGAAAAAGACCAAGGAACTCCATATTACAATCCAAGAACTAAATTTTAAAAATAAGAAAAAATTACATATTTAAAAGTGATATTGATAATCATGAGGAAAACAACATAGAGTATTCAAAACCACATAACACTAAGGTAAAACTAGAAAGAGTCACCCCTCTGTTTCATAATCACTGACACTCTACGGGTGATGCTCATAGGAAGTTAATAAAATTATGAACAACTAGTTATTTTCAAATAGTACAGAACGGAAGGTTTTAACGTATAATAAAAATATATTTAATTCGATTAAGTAAGTCTAAAAGTTTACGTAATTGTCTCAGTGACGACGACGACGATTCTGTGAAGTCAACACAGGTTGAGACACTGGGGTATCTGTCGTCGGGTAGTCTGAGGGGGTAGGAACCCTAAGAGGTCCGTTATTGTAACCTCACCCAACGGTAAAGGAAGACGTTACGTACTTTCACTTTTCACTTTCACTTAAGCGAGTCAGTACAGACTGGGAGTCGCTAGCGTACCTGACGTCGGAAGGTCCGAGGAGACAGGTACCCTAAAAGGTCCGTTCTCATGACCTCACCCCACGGTAACGGAAGCGGTTTGTCTCAGTGTCAAGAGTAGATAAAATCAGTGAAAAAAAAATTACAATACCAAAGTTGTACTGACTTCTAAGAAACCGTGGGTGAGGAAATTATGACCGACTTAAATCATTGAGGTTTCTTCTAATATCACGTTGATTCTGACACAAGAATCACTAGGGGAAGTACCTAGTGACGGAACAGTACCGTTTCTCCAAACACGTTGAGTTACTTCGACACTCCCGATTCATCCCGGTGGGTCCTATCTGTCCAGTATCGCCTCTCTAGATATTTTACACTCGGTGACGTCCTTCCTTACTGTTTGGTGGAATCATATGAACACTCTTGGAGTGCTTGACATATTTTCATGTTTTTCTATACTGTGGTTTTCTAATCAGAGGGTCCAGACTTCCACAGGTTATACAATAACTCCTTCTCACCTCCTCTCGACGATTATCCGGGTCTTTCATACTTCGTCGACCCGATTTCACCTTTACTTGAGTCAACACCTACACAGACCTCCACTTTCATTTTAGGTTACGACGTTTCTTGTTATAACGTATCTTTAGACCGTACAATTCAAGTACTTAGTTCCATTTAACTTGTACCAGTTCGTCTTCTACTGTTCTTCTTTGTAATTGTAAAATCCTTACTCATCATAGATGATGACACTCGTTCTTAGGATATCTTGTTCACCTCATCGGGCATATTAGTTGTTTTCTCAGACTTTACGTCATGAACCGACGTCTGAGTTTTTACTGTCTTAATAGAGTCAAGTGAATGGTTCCGTTCGGTAAGTTGTAGTGTCATTGGGAATATATACGGAACTCTTTAGGCATACGTCCAGTCCTTCATTGTGAATCTTAACCTGTACCTTGTTGTCTGACCAAGGTTTATCCTTTTCCTTAGGTAGTTCCGATATATAACTGTGGGACGAATAAATTGCAGATACGTCTCATGTAGTACTCTTTGTGACCTGACCTTCTTTGTGTTCGACCTTAGTTCTAACGACCCTCTTTATAGTTATCGGAGTCTATACGTCTACTGTGGTGGGAAGACCGTCTTTCACTTCTCCTTGACTTTTCGGAGAACTACTTTCACTTTCTCCTCTTACTTTTTGATCCGAATTTCGAGTTGTAAGTCTTTTGCTTCTAGTACCGTAGGTCAGGGTAGTGAAGTACCCTTTATCTACCCCTTTATCACCTTTGTCACAGTCTGAAATACAAAACCCCGAGGTTTTAGTGACGTCTACCACTGGCGTCGATACTTTAATTTTCTGCGAATGATGAACCTTCGTTTCAATACTGGTTGAATCTTTCTTATAAGTTTTCGTCTCTACAATGAAACGACTGATTCCAGGTAGATCAGTTCCGATACCAAAAAGGTCATCAGTACATACCTACACTCTTAACCTGACACTTCTTCCGACTCGTGGTTTCTTAACTACGAAAACTTGACACCACAACCTCTTCTGAGAACTCTCAGGGAACCTGACGTTCCTCTAGGTTGGTCAGGAAAGACTTCCTCTAGTCGGGACCCTAAAGAAACCTTCCTTACTACGATTTCGACTTTGAGGTCATGAAACCGGTGCAGAACGTTTCCCAACTGAGTAACCTTTTCTGAAACTACGACCCTCCCAAACCCCCGTCCTCTTCCCCTGTTGTCTCCTACTCTACCGACCTACCGTAGTGACTGAGATACCTGCACTTAGACTCACTTGAGACCCTCGACCACTACTTGTCCCTCCGGACCGCACGACGCTAAGTTCCCCAGTGTTTCTTGACCTGTGCTGACTCACTGACTTGACTTGACTTGGTGGTTCCGGCTTCTTCGATTTCAACTAGTCACAAAACTTCTGAATCTCCCGAAGGATCTTGATCGTGTGTTTTTTTTTACAAGGTAAGTAGTAACCCCTAATCTTACGTTTTCATTCTTTAGTTCTCGATGGACCTCATTATCCGTTCAAACCGGAACCTCTTATTTTACTTCGTCCCGTTACCGATTGACTTAATAAAGTTCTCTTATGTAATTATTATGATTTATGTGCAAAAGTTCTCTGTGTAGATGTGTACCTGTGTTGGTTTACCGGTTATGGTTTTATTTAACTGGCATAAGAAACATCGACTTCTGTCTCTTCGACATATGTCAGTCGTTTTTGTTCTGACCCTCGACTGACACTGAGTCTAGTAGTCGAAGAATATCGTTTTAGGTCCGAATTTGATTTCTTTCACCCCTTTTGGTCATCCGGCAGGTCCCTGTTGAATAGGTAATACTTACACATCACTTCCGTTACTTATAAAAGTTCTCTAATCTTGAACATTTTACATACGGATTTCTTGATACCTCCCTCCAGACATTATAACATGTCCTCTGTCACTTGTTTTAGTAGGGTTTCCTTTTGTTTTCGTTCTTCCGTCGTACCAATAAACTCCTCCAGAATGTTTATCGATTTCTTACTACTCTTCGGTTTTCGTTCCCTCTTTCACTTTCCTTATAGGTTGATTTACGTATTAAGGTTTCTTGACGTTCCTCTCTGTTCTTCCAGAAACAGTTACTTACTACATATTTTTATTTACTCTGTCTACGTAGTCCGTCCCACGAGTCCCGACCACGTGACCCTACTGAGACTCCTTACTCTACCCCTCCCTCCACCCTCTCCCCAAGTCCTAACCCTTGTGTACATGTATGTACCGACTAAGTACAGTTACATACCGTTTTCGGTGATGTTATTACATTTCATTAATCGGAGGTTAATTTTATTTAATTAATTAAATTTTTTTTACTTTCGTTTCTTCCCTTTTCTGATCTCTGGGTAAACCCGTTTAACCTCTATAGTTCCCTTGTAAAACGGGCTTCCATCCGTGTTATTTCCTGTATTTGTCATCTCCGGATTATCTATGATTTCTCTAGTTCTTCTATACCTTTCTTATGTACGTTTTTGACATATTTTTGCTAGCTCAACTAGGTCTACTGTTGTTACCACACCAGTCGGTGGGTCTCGGTCTGTAAGATCTCTCGTTTCAGTTCACTCATAATCCTTCGTGACGAGAATTACTTCGATCACCTACACTACCTTAAGGTCATCTTGATAATTTTTTGGGATTTCCTACTACGGTAATTCCACAACGTAAGATATACAGTCGTTTAGACCTTCTGGGTCGTCACCGGTGTCCTGACCCTTTCTAACTAGAAGTAGGGTTAAGGGTTCTTTCCATCATGATTTCTTACACGATTGGTAGCTTGCCAACGTAAATAGAGGGTACGATTGTTCCAGTACGAATTTTAGAACGTACGATTTGGAAGTCGTAATACACTTGGGTTTTGAAGGTCTACAAGTTAAACACAAATCTTTCCCTTTTCCTTGTTCTCTAGTTTAACAGTTATAAAATACCTAGTATCTCTTTCGATCCCTTAATTTTTGTTTTTTAGATGGAGACAAAGTAGTTGATACGACTTCGGAAACTGACGCACATAGTATTATTTGACACCTTTCGAGAATTTCTCTGTCCTTATGGTCTGGTAGAATAGACAGAGGACTCTTCAGACACACCTCCAGTTCTTCGTTCTCAAACTTGAGATTAGGTTCTTTCGTCTCACGACGGAATAAAATAGATAAACCCTTATATATGTATACACTGAGTTTTAGAGGTACCAAAAGGTGTACAAATACAGTCACTTACTGGTACTTTCATGGTGTATACTACTGAAACCTCAATGTTTTTATAAAATGGTTCATCCACTTAAACGTTCAAACCTTAGGTGCTTATCTCTCCTAACTAATATATATGGTCACATTATTATCTAAATCGTGATAGACTAAGTAACGATATAAGTATATAATCCATGACAAAAAATTCAAATAAACATACAAACATGTCAATGATCAGATGACGGTTTTAACGATAATGGAAGATTAAGGAATTTATATAGTCCGAATTAATTGAATTTGTTTAATCACTGTAACTATAGTGGACTAAAGAGAGGTAATAGAAAGGAATGATAGAGAATAAAGAGAACGAAAATAGTGTTTTATGATAGGGTTCTATATAAACTATTGAAAAATGTGGATGTTATCTATACCACTTTTATGATCCCTATTAAACTCTGAGACGTACTATAATAGAAAGAGGTTTTCCATAAAGTGACTTAAGACCCTCTAATGATCCGTTACCCGTGATCGTTACGGTCCAATTAAATTAGGTGACTCTCCAATCCTACTCAATGTTAATCAGAAATAAGGGACACTTATAACTAAATAAATTTAAGTGGTATAGGTCACAAGGATTCATGTATTTATTGGTATCGAGGTTATATAAATCAACGTAAATCAGGAAGTAAAAAGTTGATACAAAAGTACTTATCTGTATAGAAGTTATGAAGTGGATACATAGGGAGGAGAAGAGTGTCTAAAGGTAAACATTAAAGAAGTATTTAGGATATTCGTTCCACTTTTCTGTCGGAAGACTTACCCTCTTTTATTATCGTTTACTTCGTTGACTGTTTGTTGATTAGAGTTTTTATATGTTCGTTGAAGACGTCGAGTTAAGGTCTTTTTATTTACTGGGTTAGTTTTTTACCCGGTTTCTTGATTTATCTGTAAAGAGGTTTCTTCTGTATGTCTACCGATTGTTTGTGTACTTTTCTACGAGTTGTAGTGAGTAATAATCTCTTTACTTTTAGTTTTGGTGTTACTCCATGGTGAAGTGTGGTCAGTCTTACCGACGCTAGGTTTTTAGACGTTCGTTATTTACGACCTCTCCCACACCTCTTTTCCCTTGGGAGGATGTGACAACCACCCTTACGTTTGATCATGTCGGTGATACCTCTTGTCACACCTCTAAGGAATTTTTTAACGTTTATCTTGATGGAATACTGGGTCGTTAGGGTGACGACCCGTAGGTGTGACTCCTTTGGTCTTAACTTTCTCTGTGTACATGGGGTTACAAGTAGCGTCGTGACAAATATTATCGGTCCTGTACCTTTGTTGGATCTACAGGTAGTCGTCTACTTACCTATTCTTTCGACACCATGTATATGTGTTACCTCATAATGAGTCGGCAATTTTTCTTAAGTAAACTTAGTCAAGAATACTCTACCTACTTTGACCTCGGTTAATATGTCTCACTTCATTCGGTCTTTCTTTTTGTGGTTATGTCATATGATTGTGTATATATACCTTAAATCCTTCTACCGTTACTGCTGGGACATACGTTCTGTCCTTTTTTCTGTGTCTACACATATGGTCTGAAAACCTGAGTCTCCCTCTCCCTCTCCCACCCTACTAAACCCTCTTACCCTTAAGATTGTACATATGACAGTACATTCTTAACTTAGCGGTCAGGTACAGACTACATCCCACGTCGTACGAACCACGACCACGTACCCCTACTGGGTCTCTCTACAACACCCCTCCCTCCACCCTCCCCCAAAGTACAAACCCTTGCGTACATTCTTAATTTCTAAAATTTTAAATTTTTTATTTTTTTTATTTTTTTATTTCTATTTTTTTTTTAGGATAGAGGAACTAAAGAAGTCTGTATGAAGTTATATAAAACACATCGAAAGTATCAACAAAGGTCATCCGTAAACATCATTTTGCATTATTGATCTACGAACTGATAAAGGAAAGAAAAACTCATTCTCAATCAAACCCTTCGGTTTAAAGATAAAAGGATAAAAGTAAGGACTGTTCATGGTTCGTTGTAATGATTCTCTTATAAAGATGAAGACAATAAAATCTCTCTCTAATCGTCCATATAGGTCGAGTATTTATTCCTTGTGTAATAAGAAGTCTTATTTTTCTTTAGTGTTGGAACTAAAATGAAATCACCCTTGACATTGGACTAGAAAGTTATATCTTCGAGATTGTTAAAAACGATATTATAATTTTATATTCAAGTGATACTTATACGTATTGAATTTTGTAATCACAAATTCGCATGACGGTTGGGTATCCGTCAAGGGTTTGTTCTCTAAAACCCATTTATTTACAATTAATCTTTAACCTTGTAGAGTTGTTTCAATTGAAGTTTTTATAATAGGAGTCATGTTAAAAAAAAGAAAGTCTTATATATCTAAAATGTACAGAACTCATCTGTTAAAGAATTAGAAAACTCGAAAATGTCCTACTAAAATATTTACTTTAGAATAATTAATTTGTTGAGTCAGACATCAATAAGATTACGTTGACGAATTTTAATATTTGTCCAGTACGAGTCAGTAAAGACTAAGAAACACTGGGATAGCTGACATCGACGGTCCAGAGAGACAGGTACCCTAAAAGGTCCGTTCTAATGACCTCACCCAACGGTAAAGGAGGAGGTCCTCTAGAAGGACTGTATCCCTAACTTGACCTCAGAGAAAATAGGGGACGAAACCGTCTACCTAAGAAATGGTGACTCAGTGGACTCTTTGGGAATTTTAATATTATGTGAAGTAATCTTATACGTGGTAAAGGAATATTACTACTTCTCGTAGTCAAACCTAAAACTTATAACACACTGTTGTCTACAGTATTGAATTAGAGTCATTCTTACATTTCTTTCTAGATCTGGGATGACAGAAATTTTACATAGGAAGAAATTTCTTTTTTTTAGTTTATGGGCACCGCCTAAGTACAACTACATACCATTTTGGTTATGTCATAACATTTCATTAATTGGAGGTTAATTTTATTTATTTAAATATAAAATTTTTTAGTTTCCCATTTTCATTTTTTTTAACAACAGTTGACCATTAAAACTGAACCTTATTTTGAACATCTTACTTGACATGTATAATATAGGTTAGATTCAGACTTTCCTCTCTGTAGGTCACACTAGTGAAACCATCGTTTTAAGGAATTTCGAATCCGTGTTCGTCCTTTTGTTTTTATTGTGAAGGACAACCAACGTTATGAACTCTTAATGAGTTAAAAATTGTTTACCTGAACACCGATATTATTGTACCAACAAAAGTCTTTTATTAAAAAGGAGAGCTTCTGTTAAACGTATTTTACAATTAAGATTCTCTTCAATTATTATATACTATATTTTAAACTCTTGTTCCTCGTTTTGAAACTACATAGTATATTTGTAGAAAACATTTAAAAAATTTCATAGCTCTACCAAGTAATCTCAATTAAGAATAACGGTTCCTAATACGTATACTGTTTTCGTATTAAATTTATACAGTCACTCTCCTTTTTCCTTCTTGTACTTTCGATATATAGTAATTCTAAGTGAACTTTGTATAGTTTTATATTATAGTATGATATTATAGTATGAATAAAACGACATACGAACTTTTCTTTTGTTATTTCTCGACTCGATTCGACTCTATCATAAAGGGTAAAGGATCTTAGGATTTGTTTTAGTCTTGTTACTCTAACTAACTTCTGATGTCAAACTTATATGTTTTAACGACTTAAATGTTAGTAGTTTATAAAGTATAAAAAAGAATACTAAATGTCGACACAAATTTATTTAGATAGATTAATATGACTTCGGTCGGTACATTAGTACCCGATTAGGGTAAACGTACGAATCTTTTACCATTGTTACTCGAGGTCACCCGTTATTTCTAAGTCTATTTGTTTAACTCTTCAAAGATGTCATTAGGGTCTATATTAAAAATACTAAAAATAAACCGACGAAGGTTGTCTAGTACAAGAACTGGAATTTGGTTTTCATTCTCTCTGTCTATTCAGTTACGAACTGTGAAGGAGTGTTTCTGACCTGGTAGACCTGTATAATATAAACATTGTCCACGAAGACCCTAAATCTCGGATTAAGACCGGGTCTAAGACAAGACATACCCACTGAGACAACGATACACGTTAACACGTAACGTAATTAACTTCTCTTATCTTTTCCGGTTCATGTCGTTAATCAGTCAACCAGTACGTCTTTTCTCAGACCACCGAAACTCGGTACTTTACAAGTTACGTGTCTACGTGACATGGTAGTCAAAACGAGAGGGACCATACGAAGATCAGACACTGTCCATTTTACGGAAACACTAAACTAGGGTCAACAGACAGGAGACATTTTTGTTTGATGTAAAAACATCGGTATCCTCTATTTTTTACGATATGACTGTTTTACATAGAACTCATATATTATTTTATTGTGTGTCATCCGTCTTTTGATTTCTAAAAATTTTATTTAAATGAAGTCAGTGTTTTACGAATCTAAGTAACAAATAATCCACTTCCATGATAAAATTATCATGAAAAATTTTAACTTCTAAAATCTGAGTGGTCACGTTTGAATTAAAACCAATTTGGAAAATTTCGTGTGTATTATTAAAACAATGAGTTTTGAGGTCAAAGGAGTAAATATTTAATCCTCATAACAGTATTTCGTTTACTACATTGTACATTGTTCTTACTACGAGTAAATTAATAACATAAACCCTGGTTTTTTATTTCTTGGTCTGTTTGTTGAGTTTTGTGATTTCGTGACTCTGTTAAAATTGTAACTACCAAAGAGATGAATAAGAATCTTCAACTTAATACTATAAAAGTGTGATATATTATAGTGGAAACACTACCACTTAAAATACACGGTTAAACTGACTCAAGTCCCTTCCGGTTTATCGGTTATTTTGTAATAAAGACCCACAAAGACACTCCTATAAATGTCCTCTCTAATCATAAACCTAGTCATCTCACTCATTTCTTTTGGGTGGAGTGATTACGTTAACCCTTAGTAGGCTAGGTAAGTCACTTCCGGACTCATTTGTTTTTCCGTCTCCTTCCCTATTAAACTAGAGAGACAAACTGGATCCTATACGTAGAAGACGTTGGAAGTCTGTAACCGAGGGGACCAAGAGTCCTGAAACCTGAGTCTCACTTAATGTTTTAAGACTCACTTGTTTAGACAAATTCGGTGTATTTGTTTTGATTTAGAATGAATAAAGTATTAGTATTCACTTTGTTTAATAAAGGATATGTACTGAGTCTTAATATTTTCTTTTAATTCATTATAAGGGTTTTTGCTATATTCTATTAGTGAAAATTGGTTAGGGAACGATAGACCCGATTAGTGAGATTTTAAATTTGTTAAAGGAGTAAAAGTGAAGCATTCGGTAGGACATTACAGTGTGGGACGTCGAAGTATGACCGAAAATTAAATTTTCGAGAGTCAAGTACTTAATGAGAATATACGTTTTATTTGAGAATGATTTATAGTAAAATGACTATATCACCGAAATTAAAATGGTAAAGATCTAAAATCTATTACACACGAGAATAAAACATTGTATTTGTTTATAACATGTATACAAGAGATTTAGCCCTTATCCTTGTGAAGATCCATACCTTTATAGGTATTAAATATCTCGAATGTCACACATCACTCTGTATAGTATATAAATTATTAACGAAAATACCAAAGTATGTTATTATTATTTATTACCAACCATATTACATTCGTTTCTTCATTCTCCCACCTTTATTATTTCTACGGTAAAATCAATCACTCTAGTCCTTTCTTGAGACTTCTCCACTATAATAATAGTTCGGGTTCGGAATTAAGACGACCGGTGTACTGTCCTGTTATGTAGTTCTCTACTCTACAGGTTTGTTCCTTATCACTGAAATAAGACTTTCGGGTCATCTTGTTGTTTTACCACCTGATGACAGTGTTTCTTTGAGAATGATTTCAATTTTGAGTCCCAAATAATTACGATTTTTCTCTCTTGACAAAGTTTAAAAAGTCACGGGTCGGTCTAGGGTCTTCTACACACTATTAGGAAACAAGAACGTCGACAGGTGGATCCAGACCAGTGTAATAAGGATATTTGGAGATTACGACGACGACGAGGATTCAGTGAAGTCAGCACAGGTTGAGACACACTGGGGTATCTGCCGTCGAGTGGTCCGAGGTGACAGGCACCCTAAGAGGTCCGTTCTTGTGACCTCACCCAACGGTAAAGGAAGAGGTTGCACACTTGCACTTTTCACTTTCACTTCAGTGAGTCAACACAGGTTGACCATCGCTGGAGTACCTGACGTCGGATAGTCCGAGGAGACAGGTACCCTAAAAGATCCGTTCTCATAACCTCACCGAACGGTAGTGGAAGAGACTTGGAGACTCTGTCCACAATAAGAGAAGATTTTGTAAAGAGAGATGTACTTACCTGAGAACTTCCAGTCTCGGGACTCTTATCCCATAGTACATATAAAGTCCGTTATCCGTTTTAAGAAAGTGTTTCTACTTCTCTGTCGTAATGATTTTTTCAGTTGTCTTGTGTCTATAATCTCTATTGTTTACCTTATCAAGTTATTCCCTCAACCCAAACAAAAAGAGACAATATTGTAATTATATCTTTGAATTTCCTTTACTCCTTTGTTTAGAACTTTTGGTTACCCATTATTTGTAATGTCTGGTTCCCTATTTGTCTTTCTAGTCGTTTTTGTTCCCTGTGATATACCTTGTCCTAAAAAACGCTAGGTCTGGGAAGTAACCGACGAACTGGATAAAATAAAGACTATACATCTATCCGAGGTATCGTCTAGTTGATTTATGATTTATGGACCTCCGTCTCCTTCAATATAAGTTTAGATCGAACATCATAAATCATCTACAAAAGGGTAAATACTTTATCTCTATTATATTCATCTTTATTGTACTGTGATAACTTGTTTTCGTTCGTTTATGAAAGAAACATTATGAATCGTATATCATAGGTAACATATTTATAGTCGTTAGTAGTGGTAGTAATGGTAGAAGATATTTCATATTTAGTGATATGCAATCAGGTAATATATTTACCCTTTTAATTTTGGGTCTAAAGAAGTCAGAATCGACAAAATAAACAAGATACTATGGAAGTTTGTTACAAAAGCAAAATTGATTAAAATAGATTTGAAACGTCATTGAGAATCTAATCAGACGATGTTCTATAAGGAAATATGATCTTCAGAGAAGGTCTTTTATTAAATTACGAATTTTTCTCGTGTAAAAGGTATTCAAAATTTTATGTAAACTTGATTTTAGTAGAGACTATAAACATGAAAATGATGTACATTGTGTACCTTTGTTTGTTTGTTTGTGTGTGTGTGTAAAAAATTAGTCACAAAGTTTCAAACTTTTTGGAACAAAGGAACCTGTTACACCACGTAGTTCTAGAGTTTGAAGTTCAAAATACCAAGTAAAAAAATTCGTAATTCATAGGATTCTTTTCCTAGAAAGTGAAAAGTGTCTTACCAAAAATAATACACACTTATCTTATTTTGATTTATTATTATTATTATTTAATTTTCATTATTACTTCTTGAACTCACGATATCTTAATTTTCTTTTGACACACCCGGTAGAGAAGATCCTCAATAAGAAAGGAATAACGGACTCCCCATTTAGAAAGACTCACTACTTTAGAATAAGTTTAACACTGTAAAGACTAGGATCCCCTTGTGAATAGTCGTCGTAAAAGGGGGTGACACCGAGGATTATTACTGAGGACTACCACCGACGTACGCCTTAGTGAGTTTAAAATAAGGGGTGAAGTATTGAGGACCATGAGTCGATTATCACCGACGAGGAACATCGGGAGTCTGAAAGAACCACCTTCGTATAAGACTTTCGATCAGAATAAACGACCTAGTCAAAGTTTACTATTACCGAAAACCACCGACATAAAAAATCCCAGTACCAGAGGAGATTCGGTTATCGAGGAAACGTCGATAACACAGAATTCTTTACGTACTTCAAAATGTACTTTCTTGAGACCCCTAAGAGACTGTTTATCTTGTATAACAAAATGTAAGGATACGTTAGGGAATTAAAACAAAACACGAATTTACACCTTTCTATGTCTACTAACTCAAGTAAACCTAGTGATGTCTAGTGAATAAGAATGGGTGAAAGGGAGTGACTGTAACGTCGAATGGAACAAGGTCGAACGTGATAGGTTTAAGTTTTAACTTACTTTCTGATTTAGAGTTTATGTAAATTTGTCCGTTAATCATCCTAACTTTCCGTGAATCTTTTTAGTCTAATGTCTTTTTATTGTGTAGAATATTAACAAATTTGTTTTATAAGTTCATCATTTTGAGTCAGTGTATAAAGATTAATGTGTGTGTGTGTACAAGTGTATGATTCCTAAGAAGGAAGTCGTGTGAAAACCATGAAATACACGTACGAGTTCTTAAAAATTACATTTTGTTTTTAAGGAAGTAAGTTATAATAGGAGGTCGTTGAAAAAAGGAAGTTACAATTAGAGTAGTTTTATTAGGACATCTTGAGGACGAAGTTGAAAGAGTATATATTCGAACATATGGAAAATGTTAGTTTATATTAATAATAAAGGTTATGGTAAAGCAACTCATACAATTGTTTTAGTGTGTTTTTTAGTATTAAAGACTAAAGAGTGAAATGAACTGGTATTAGAAAGGACTGGGAGAGTAAGAAAGAAGACGTCGGAGGGACGACGACGACGACACCGACGACGATTCAGTGAAGTCAGTACAAGCTGAGACACGCCGGGGTATCTACCGTCGGGTGGTCGGAGGGGGTAAGGACCCTAAGAGGTCCGTTCTTGTGACCTCACCCAACGATAAAGGAAGAGGTTACATACTTTCACTTTTCACTTTCACTTCAACGAGTCAGGACAAGCTGAGAAACACTGGGGTACCTGACGTCGGATAGTCCGAAAAGGTAGATACCCTAAGAGGTCCGTTCTCATGACCTCACCCCACGGTAACGGAAGAGGCTCGAAAGGAGAATGAAAAGGTTTAAGTGAACAGTTAGGAAGAAACCCCTTTCTGAAAAGACATAAATGGGAACTATACCACTAAACGTGACTTAACTAGAGGTCCCGGGACCAAACTTTAGTAAGACCTAAAAATAAATGGGGTCAAATAGGAAAATTGTAAAATTATCTATGTAGAAAAAGAGGTCTCGGATGAAACAGGGGTCACAGTTGGGGTATCTCGGTTTAATGATATTTTTATAAACAAAGATATACAAGGTATTCAAGTAGTTTGAGATCTTGACTTAAGTACCGTAACTTATAAGTAACTTTAGACATTGAAATTCTTAAAGGTCATTAAGGAGACTAGTTCTAAATAAAATTAACCATTAAGTTATAGACATAAGAGGTAATCCAAAATTCACAGTATTCACGTTTATGAGATAACCTAAATGAAAAGTTATATACGGGTTTATGGTCTTATGTCATACTAGAGTTTTTATAATCGACGACTTTATAACAGATTTAATTTTTCGACTAAAACAGAACGAGGTCCAATTTTTTTTTTTTTTTACTAAACGGTAATTTTTTTTTGTACAGGTGTATGAAGTTATTCCGTACAAACAGGGACACGTCAAAGTGAAAGGGGTATAAAGTTCGGTCAGGAAATATGAGTCCAGTTTGTGAGTACTACTGAGAGTTGTATTTAAAGGAGTACCGAGGAAATTTAAAATTTGAAAAGATCTGAGTGAATTTTATACCTGAAAAAAACCATTGTTTAATTACTTGTCTTTGGAGTTAAGTATTCTCAATCCCCGGTCTTCCCTCTCGAAATTATGTAATACTACTGTCTTCTCGGGTTGTCCTTCTTTTTTTAGAGGAAGAAGAAAGACCGTTCTTGAATCAGTTGATCTCTACCCGTGCAAAGTTGGTTACTTTTCGGTGTCTGACAAATAAAATCGGGAGGGTTAAAAGAAAAGGTGAGTCATTTCGTCAAGAGAAGAGGTAAAAATGACCCGAACGGACACCGAGTGACAACAACGTCTGTGACATTTTGTCAAAAGACGATTACGTCTTAGTCAAATCAAGTCAAGTCAGTGAGTCAGCACAGGTTAAGAAACGCTGGGGTACTTAGCGTCGTGTGGTCCGAAGGGTCAGATAGTGGTTGAGGACCTCAAGTGAGTCTGAGTGTAGGTAGCTCAGACACTACGGTAGGTCGGTAGAGTAGGAGACAGCAGGGGAAGAGGAGGACGGGGGTTAGGGAGGGTCGTAGTCTCGGAAAAGGTTACTCAGTTGAGAAGCGTACTCCACCGGTTTCATGACCTCAAAGTCGAAATCGTAGTAAGGAAGGTTTCTTGTGGGCCCTGACTAGTGGAAGTCTTACCTGACCAACCTTAACAAACGTCAGGTTCCCTGAGAGTTCTCAGAAGAGGTTGTGGTGTCAAGTTTTCGTAGTTAATAAACCGTGAGTCGGAAGAAGTGTCAGGTTGAGAGTGTAGGTATGTACTGGTGTCCTTTTTGGTATCGGAACTGATCTGCCTGGAAACACCGTTTCATTACAGAGACGAAAAGTTATACAATAGATCAAACCAGTATTGAAAAGAAGGTTCCTCATTCGCAGAAAATTATAGTACCGACGTCAGTGGTAGACGTCACTAAAACCTCGGCGTTTTATATTTCAGACTGTTACAAAGGTGACAAAGGGGTAGATAAAGGGTACTTCACTACCCTGACCTACGGTACTAGAAGCAAAAGACTTACAACTCGAAATTCGGTTGAAAAAGGAAGAGGAGAAAGTGAAAGTAGTTCTCCGAAAAAAAAAAAATTAGAGGAGAAGTGAAAGACAGTATTCCAACCATAGTAGACGTATAGACTCCAATAATTATAAAGAGGGTCGTTAGAACTAAGGTCGAACACGAAGAAGGTCAGGTCGCAAAGAGTACTACATGAGACGTATCTTCAATTTATTCGTCCCACTGTTATATGTCGGAACTGTAAGAGGAAAAGGATAAACGTTGGTCAGACAACCAGGTACAGGTCAAGATTGATAACGAAGGACTGGACGTATGTCTAAAGACTTCTCCGTCCAGTCTACCAGACCATAAGGGTATAAAAAGTCTTAAAAGGTGTCAAATAACACTAGGTGTGTCAGTTTACGAAACCGTATCAGTTATTTCGTCTTTATCTACAAAAAGACCTTGAGAGAACGAAAAAGGTACTAGGTCGTCTACAACCAGTAAACTAGAGACCAAGGAGACGGAAAAGATTTTGGTCGAATATGTAGTCCCTCAAGTGCCAAGTACATAACGACTTCGGACCGAACCTCTTAAAACTCGTAATGAAATGATCGGACACTTTACTCGCGTTAACACGCCATCAAACTCGTAAGAAACCGTAAAGGAAAGAAACCTTAACCTTACTTTTGACTAGAAAAGGTCAGACTGGAAAAGGTCAAGACACCGGTGACGACTCAAAATGTTTAAACGACTGTATAACTCACGTCGTGAAAGTGTCGTAGCAGAAAGTCCTAAACTTTGTCGAGTTGACCTTAAGGTAGTGGAGGTGATCGAGACAAGCATCACTACGAAACCTTCCGGGTGAACTGAAGTGAAAGGTTCTACAGACCGAGATCTAATCACTAGTGTAGTAGTACTAATACACCCAGCACTTCTAGAAAAAGCATGTCAAGAAGGCACATAACAACGGTGGAGAAGAATTATAGAAGACGAAGACAATCCAGGTATGGTAAAGACAGGAAATAGCTCGGGTAGAAACGTAATTTACAAGGGAACCATAGAGATTAAAAGAACTTCTTTAGAGATCGGAAGGGGTAGTTTCCCGTCTGTCTTATTTTGGGTGTTAGTGTCTTTTGATTGGTTATCCTAGTGTTCGTGGTGTCGGAATAGATTGAGTTACTTTGATACTCGGTACGGTACATCCCGGTGGGTTCTATCTGCCCAGTACCACTACTCAAGTGTGGTTCGTACCAGTCGACCTCTTCCCTTATTGTTTGGTGAAGTCATAAGAACGGAACTCTTGGGGTACTTGTCGTACTTTTCCGGTTTTTTTTTTTTTCCTGTTATAGAAAGTGGACCCCTTTTTAATTGAGGGATCTAGGCATCCACGGATGATACGATAATCTCTAGAACCTTTTTATTGAGATCTTTCTTAATTCTCTACCTCGGTTTCGTTTTTGTTGTGGGTCAACACCTACACTGGCTACTACCTTCATTTCGGATAACGACATTTGTCGTTATCACGTATCCTTGGACCTTACAATCCAGGTACTTAGTTTTACCAGTTTGTCCTCTACCGTTTTCACTTGTAATTTTGATGAAGGGAAGTTTTTTGGTAAGTTTTCGTATTTCGGGTAGTATCTTCTACTATGATCAGGGAAATTCTGACGGTAAAGTTACCACTCTTTTAGATACCGATTCCCATGTCCAAACAATCCTGAAGTTTCTTTATCTGTTGTAACAATAGAGAATTATTGTACAACAAGGATTGGGAATTTTTAATGGTTGTAGGTAAGGACGAATTTTGTTTAATAAAAGACGTTAAATACGACGTATTATTAAACATAAAGTTAACTATTTCGATAGGTTATGGAAAAAACGGAAGTACACACGTTCTTTTTTTTAATTAAGTGGACATATCATTACAGAGTCCTAAAATGACTTACAGGAACGAAGAGTGTTTAAGACCTTAGACTTAACCTACCTTATTATTACGAAGGAACTCCAAGACGAAACAACGTTATACATCTACTAAACGAAGGAACTAGAAAAAGAGTTTGGAGTGTCCTTGTGTCGTAGATGTACGACGACTTCAAAAATCGAATTTTTCTGTATTTCAGCAAAATTTTTAACGTTAAAAGGATTTGGGTCAAAGTCATAAAAACCGTAGACTATATCTTGTTCCCGAAGTAGAACAAGGTCTTTCTTAAGTATCACTGAATTTAAAGGATTTTAGGGTTTAATTCGTGATTGACACTCTATAAGATTCCTATCAACCAATAACGTCTTTAGTCTAAGATTTAAAGGGGGATACTAGTTTTGAGACATACAAAATGAGTGATTGTTGTTGTTGTTTTATGTGGTTGTGTTAAATTACCCTTCTTAATCTGTCGTATCGTAAATTCCGACATTTTGGTGCAAACTTCTTGGGTACACTGGAACTCTTAGGGTTACTCGTTTAATGTAAAAAAGAAAAGTATGTTAAAAGGAAAAGAAAAGAAGGAATATACTTCTTTCTCTTATGGGAACCCCACAAGTGGGTTTTGTGTTCCTGGTGGTAACTGGTTATTCCATAATATTGGTCGTTGTCATGGTACACCGAACCCCTATGAGGGAATGAAATGTCGATAATGTCGAAGACAGGAAATCCAATCTCGGTGACTCTTTCTTTCAGTAAAACCCTGGGAGAAATCGGTAAAAACATAGAGTACGTGACCTTCCGGAGGGTCTTAGAGTAATCGGAGTTGTAAAGAATCGACGGAGTGAAGGATACTTCAAAAAAAATTGACAGGGAAGGTTTCGAAAAAAAACCACACAACAATGGAATTGAGACGACGGGAAGAGGGGAAACAGTGACGATTTCAGGGAGTGATCATGAATGGTGACTACCTAGCGAACACTGAGGAACTTTACTAAGTGTCCTTTAAAGAATTCCATTGTGACTGAAAAGTACCAAGTGATTTCCAAGAATAAATTTTCTATTGTTATCGTTTATATCACGACCCATTCCACAGTGTTGAGGAAAACTATAACAACTCCGTCGTGGAATTGGATAACGATAAAACCAGGTTGTACGACTTAATACACGAGAATGAGTCCAAAGTGAAATCGTTTACCCCGTTTGAAGGTCATAAATATGACTATTATAAATAGGAAAGTCTCATCCAGTACTAAAACTTTACAACACCTTCGTTGTACCGAAGGAATGAACATCTCCTTTATTTTAAAATTTACTTGATATACAAGTCCTTAATGACTTACGTTATGAATATGGACGGTGAAATCGATAATAATTCTAAAGTCCTGTAAGATTTGAATCGAGAGACCTTGGATTTCCTTTAGTGGAACGACTGTAAAGACATTCTTTATAACAAGAATTTCCTTGGTTGTCGTCGATTTGGAGACAGTATCAGGTTTCACCATAAAGGGTTTACTATTCAATCTTTTTGACCGATCGTCTCGTGTTATGGACCGAAGTCTTTTTATATCTTTTGTGTGTTAATAACTAAATTATTTTTCTCTTTCGAGATCAAACCTAGTTTATTGTTGAGTCAACATGTCGTTTGAAATTTTAGAGGTGAAAATTAGTGACACTTACGTAATTTGGTAACGAGATAACGGTTTTACTATCGGAAGTACTTAGTTCCGAAGACTCCTTTTGAATTGTTCCGACTTTTTTTTTTTTTTATGTATTTGAGCAAACAGGGTAAACAAGTTTTATGTTACGTTCCTTTGGACATACATTACGAGGGTATATAAAATTTGACGACTGACTCCTACTCTACCGACCTACCGTAGTGACTGAGGTACCTGCGCTCAGACTCACTTGAAGCCCTCAACCACTACCTGTCCCTCCGGACCGCACGACGTTAAGTACCTCAGCGTTTCTCAGCCTGTGCTGACTCGCTGACTTGACTTGACTTACCTGGTAAGTTCGAGATCGTTTACTTAAAGTGTACTGAAGGAGACAGATTACTCAGATTTGTACAAAATTAGTATCAGAGATAAAAAAAGTGTGTTTGATCTGGTATCGGAAGAGAAAATTAGTCCGATGACGGATAAAGTACCGATTATAGGAAACCTTTTTATAATAGGTATCGATTCCTAGAGGAAAACTTGAAGTATCACTAGTTCGTCGGATAAAATAACCAATCTATGAAACTGTTTAGACACGACAAACTGGTCAAAAAGTTGTGAAAGTGATACGATGACGACGATTACGATGACGATTTAGCGAAGTCATCACAGGATGAGACACTCTGAGGTCTCTGCCGTCGGGTGGTTCGAGGGAGCAGGGACCCTAAGAGGTCCGTTCTTATGACCTCACCCAACGGTAAAGGAAGAGGTTACGTACTTTCACTTTTCACCTTCACTTCATCGAGTCAACACAGAGCTGAGGATCGCTGGGGTACCTGCCGTCGGATGGACTGAGGAAGTAGGTACCCTAAACGGTCCGTTCTCATGACCTCACCCAGCGGTAACGGAAGTGATGCGATTGGCGAGAGTTAATAAACCAAATCAGATTACGTGATTACTGCAATAATTCTAAGTCTCCGTTTTAGACATCTCCGCGAGGTTTATGAAACAGGGTTTTATTACGAAAACCAGGAAGATTTAGAGTTTAGGTGAGGAAACCTTTAGGATTTTGAAGTAGGAAACTGTATCAGTATCCCGTAGATTACATGAACCGAAGACGGAGAAAAATAGTTGTTACCTGATTTCCTCTGTACAAGGTTCGTTTCTGGATTAACAAAGATAATTTTCGTTGGTATAAAACCATTGTGTCAGAAAGGTGTCACGCTACTCTACTCATGGAATTCGTAGTATAGAATGTCAGATTTCTAGAGTAGGTGATATTTTTTAGGGAAGGCTTTCGGAAACTACTACCGTATTATAAAGTCTATCAGAAGTTACAAATACAAGTTACTAGAACCATTGTATCAGTGAAATCTTCACAGACTCTCAAGAGGGAGAAGGAAAGGAACAATGTGCCTCTACTGTAGCTATCCAAAGGGTGAACACGTTTAAGGAAGACTTCAACTCCGTGAGGTGGGTCTTTCAAAGAGGGTCCGTAAGTCACTGTTTTTCGGTGACTTTGGTCTTATGGACTGAAATTTGTCGTTGTAAAGGACCCTTTCTATAATTAATTTTTCTCCCTTACGTTTTTTTTTAATTATTCTTTTTTGAAATTAATTTTCTCTCAACTCTCCGGTCTTCTTCCACGAGGATACGGAATACTATTATCGTCTCGTATTGTCCTTCTTCTTTCTGAGAGAGATGAACGAACCGTTCTCGAGTCAGTTACTCTCCGACAGTCCTGAGTCGGTTACTTTTCGTACAAGAGAAAGAAATGAGATCGGAGGGGTTAAAGGAAGTAGGGACACATTTTCTCAAAAGAAGAGGTAAAAACACACCCTAAACATGTACCGTGTGGTATCGACGTCCGGAGTTTAACGTTAAAAAACGAGTAGACTTCATTGGCCAGAAACGACTTCAACCGTCAGACAAAATCCAGTTGTGACACTTTAAATTGACTGGGTGTGAGTCAACCTAGATGACTGAGAACGGTGTACCACGGGGACGTAAAAGTTGTAGTGAATGTAGTATCGTGAATGGAAGGAGTCATAGAGTCATATATGGACGTATATAAGGATACACACACATAAAAATATATATACGATATATACACACACAAATATATATATATAAATGTACATATTTGTTTACATACGTATTCCTACAAAAAGGTATATTTGTATATATTAGTTAAATATAGTTAGATGTTGAAGTAAAACGGATACAGATATAGATACGTCTTATAGTTACTGAAGTCTATACGTCTACTATGGTGAAATCACCGTCTTTCACTTCTCCTTGTTTTCTCGTAGAACTTCTACCCCTTTCTCCTCTCACTTTTTCGACAGAATTTTGAGTTGTAAGTTTTTTGTTTCTAATACCGTAGACCAGGGTAGTGAAGTACTGTTTATTTTCCCCTTGTTCACCTTCGTCACTACCTAAAATAAAAGGACCCGAGGTTTTTGTGGTGACTACCACTGACGTCGGTCCTTTAATTTGATAAGAACGAGGAACCTTCTTTTCAACACTGTTTGGATCTGTCGTATAAATTTTCGTCTCTGTAGTCAAACGACTGTTTCCAGATATATCAGTTTTGATACCAAAAAGGTCATCGATACATGTTTATCCTCTTGACTTGATACTTCTTCCGATGAACGACTTCTTGACTATGAAAGCTTAACACCCCGATCTCTTCTGAGAACTTTCCGGGAACCCGACGATCGTATAGTTTGGTCAGTTGACATTTCCTTTGGTTGGGACTTATAAACTGACCTTCTTGAATACGACTTTGAGGTTATTCAACCGGTGAAATACACTTTTCGGTTGAGTAACCTTTTCTGGGACGGACTACGACCTTTTCTAACTGCCGTTTTCTTCCAGTACCGTCTCCTACTCTATCAATCTATAATAGCGCCTGAGTTACCGGTACTTAAACTCGTTTGAGGTCCTCTGTCGTTTCCTGTCTCTTCAGACTGTACGACGTCTGGTACCTCAGTGGTTCTTAGTCTATACTGAATCGTCGACTTGTTGTTGTTGTACGTCTTACCCATCAGACATGGTCAAATATTCCTTGTCTTTCTGTCTTTCCTAATTCATTACGAACACTTCTGAAAAAAAAAAAAAAAAAAAAAAAATTTAACACTTTTCAGATGTCGACAACTCCAGGAAATTACCTGGCCTTGGACCACCAGGTATCAGCTGCTATTCTTTCATTTCCTCTCTTTCTCCGACTATAAGGAACCAAATGTATCTTTCGGTTATTTCGTGGGTCCTGTTCTGAACGAGACAAGTGCCTCCGGAGTCCGTGGGACAGTTACCCCACTTCCGAGTCTCGCGGAAGAGTTCTCCCAGAATCTTCGGGTCCGTCCTTTCACTTGTGTCTCCCGGAGACGTGAGGTACCTTTATCACACTCTCTCTCTCTCTTTCGTTCTTTTTCTTTCTGTACCCCTGGTCTCGAGACTACCTCGTTTCCACAAAATTAGTTGTACCATACCCGTATATATGACAGAATGTTCCATCAATAAGAGTCGTTTCTATTTCGAATTTTAAGGTCTGAATGTTTTGTATCCGTTAGGCATAATTTCTCTCTCTCTCAACATTTGCTAGTGAAAATGGTATACCAAGTGTTCTTCCTTCTCCCATGAATAGTGGTATGTCTTTGTGATTATTTCCTTTACGGACCTAAGGAGTCAGAACCCTCTCCGAACGGAGAGAATTAGGGACTCATAAGTCCTTAGTTATTCCTTGTCTCTTAGGGACTGTCTAGGTTTTGTCGTGTGTCCTTCGGAGAACAATTTACGAAGGACTGTATCTTTACAGTTTTTTGAGAGAACACAGACGAGTTCTTTTTGTTAGTGATGTTTTAAGCCAGTAGTGAAATTGGTTAAAAAAAATTTATAGGGACAGTTGTCAAAATCATAGTTTATTATTCCAGTATATATTGAAAACTTGAGTTCTATAATGAATTTGAATAATTACTAAATCTAGTCAAAGTTTCTTAAATTTAACGTGACTCTCTCATAATTATATTTAAAACCCCTACCCTCCGAGATTTCCCTCCCCTATATACATATAAATATTGACTATACGTAGCAACATACTGTCTTTGGTTGTGTTTTAACATTTCGTTTAAATGAGGTTAATTTTTTATTCCATTTTTTTATATTTGAAATTTTTATGTTAATACAAGACAACTACTTGAAGTGTGAAAAAGTCTTTACTCCGAATCTCTGTCTCGTTAGAAACCGTCTTTGTCATTGTAGACAATAATCTAACCCTTCAAATGTCCAAAAAAAAAAAGTTAAAAAGTATTGACAAGAAGATGAATTCCGTTAGACGGAAAGTTATTTTCTTTCATAACTAAAGAAACGAATATTATTCAGATGATAGTAAGTCGTCCGACAGTGTTTTATTTGTACCTTTAAGTGTCCAGTTCGAATCAGAGATTTAAATTTTATTACGTTCACAACCACTGTATGTATACTATTCTTATCTTTTACGTTTTTTCCTTTCGTTCTTGATATATGTTTCTTTTCTGGAAATAATACATCAATCAAGATGTAATAGTTTTATTCGTGTCAAAACTTTACTTCCGTTAAATGTCTCCTTTAGTTTTGTTTGTCTAATATCTTAGTCCCGGATAAATAACGAGTAAAATCCATCCCCCACTGTGTGGATGTAAGAAATGTACTGAGAAATACTGATTATGTTTTCTTTTCTAACAAAGTCTTAATATAAATATAACGAATAATTTCTCTGATGACGAAAAAAAAAGACGAAAGAATTAAAAGGATTGTGACGAAGGAAGTAAGACAGTAATAAATAAGACATTTCAATCTAATTGATTTTAGGATGGATAAAAAAGTTCGAAATAGTTCTTAAGGAGAAAAGAAACACAATCGGATGTTCGTAATAATCTCAAAAATAGTGTAAGATTAAAACACAGACACTTTCAGATAAGTCGCGACTATTAATACACAGTACATGGGGAATTCACGAAAAAGTCGTACGAAAGTCAATTTATGAATGAAGTACAAAAGGAACTATAAGAGTCAATTAACAAGTATTGAATTTCCGTTCCTACTAGTGTAGACTAAGTGAATTCTTATCAGATACACGAGAACTAGATTCAAACTATATATTTGAACGATTTATTTAGGTTTAATAACTTTCTTTACAAAGTATATGGTGCTTCTTTTTCATTTGACAGAGTTAATGGGATAAGGGAGTAGATTACAGTGACAGGAAGAGTTCACATCCAGATGAACTTTAACGATGGAAACAAAGAAGAGGTGAAGGTGGTATCTTTATACTCTCACACATTCAGTATCATTTCTCAGAAATATCCTTAGAATATATTTTTTTCGTTCATGAACACTGGGTTCCCGGTGATGTAGTGATCACTTTACTTAAGTGTCTAACGGATCCATTTACTACCTTCTTAAAAGAAAGAGTCCGAGTACAATTTGATCTTAGTCTTTTACAGAGGAATTTAGTTATTTATTTTCGAGAACTTCAGTTTAGACCAGAGACCTGGGACTGTGCCTTAATTTGTAATCTCTGTCTCGAAACCCTCTTTACCTTTTCTTATCGAAATAAAAAGAAACGATCCATTTCACCCGGTGTCACCCGGTTATAAGATTTTTGACCCACAGGGTTGGGTCTCCTGGATTCACTCCTCAAATATCAGGTTCGTACCTTAACGACTATTCCTAGTTACACACACTTCCCGGACCTTAAGAAGTTGGGTCTCTAGTAGACCTCAGTCTACTACTACCCGTTTGACACTGGGGATCTTACGTCTCATGAAGTGGTTCAGAAGGTAAACCACCCTTAAACTAAGACGTCTTCTCGAACCTCTATTACAATACATGTAGTGAACTGTTCCTCGGTTATAAGACGGGAGTTTCGATATCATAACAAGGAACCACCGAGGAGGGAACAGAGTCGTAGGAGAGGGAAGGAACAAATCGTTGATAAACTTGGACCGGAAACCTTGAGTCTTTTCCTCTGTATTTTTCCGAAAACACAGGTCCTCGAGGTATTCCAGGACGTACCAAAGGGAGAAACCTAAAAGTGATATATTCCACTTTATTTTGTTAAAATAGTGAGTCGTCTTTCAGTCGATACTGTAACACTTTTCACTAGACCAGAGAGACAGTTTATGGAACCGAGACCACTTCCAAGACAACGATTGGTCAATATACGGGAATCCGTACTTTGAAAGGTATAGTCGTAGAGGTAGATTTCACTTCTACAATCTAAGTTAGTAGAGATTTAAGGAAGGTCGTTACCATCTACGAAGGGACCACCGAGTCTGCCATTTCGCAGACAGATGTTACGCCCTCTGGACCCAAGCTAGGGAGCCAGTCCTTCTAAAGGGACCTCTTCCTTTACCATTGGGTATGGTCATGAGAACAGATCTTTTAGGGTACTTACCTCCTTGGACCACGTCCGATGACAGGTACCCCAGCGTTTCTCAGTCTGTGCTGACTCTCTGAAGTGAATGATACCATCTACGATATTTTTCCTTGAAAGAATAATGACTCAATATTTGGCAAAAAGATAGTGACTTTAATATAGAGGTAATGAAGTTGAGATTTATAGATACGACAAAAATATTTACACAATTTGAATCTATGAGGGAAAATATGTTATATGCAAGGTCGTATAAATAAAAGTCTTTATACAATCAAAGAAACTTGACCAATTGGACTTACTCTTCATAAGAGTATTCCAAGTCGAGTCGAGTCAAGTCAGCGAGTCAGAACAGACTGAGAAACGTTGGGGTACTTAACGTCGTGTGGTCCGGAGGGACAGGTAGTGGTAGAGGGCCTCAAGTAAGTCTGAGTGCAGGTAGCTCAGGCACTACGGTAGGTCGGTAAAGTAGGAACCAAAAGGGGAAGAGGAGGACGGGGGTTAGAGAGGGTCGTAATCTCAGAAAAGGTTACTCAGTTGAGAAGCGTACTCCACCTGTTTCATGATCTCGGAGTCGGAATAGTAGAAAGGAAGGTTTCTTTAGGGTCCCAACCAGAGGAAGTCTTACCTGACCAACCTAGAGGAACTTCAGGTTCCCTGAGAGTTCTCAGAAGAGGTTGTGGTGTCAAGTTTTCGTAGTTAAGAAGCCGCGAGTCGGAAGAAGTGTCAGGTTGAGTGTAGGTATGTACTAGTGTCCTTTTTGGTATCGGAACTGATCTACCTGGAATCAGCCGTTTCATTACAGAGACGAAAACTTATACGATAGATCCAACTAGTATTGGAAAGAAGGTTCCTCGTTCGCAGAACCTCGTTCGCTGACGTCAAGTACCGACGTCAGTGGTAGACGTCACTAAACCCTCGGGGGGCTTTATTTAGGACTGTGACAAAGGTGACAAAGGGGTAGATAAAGGGTACTTCACTACCCTGCCCTACTGTACTAGAAGCAAAAGACTTACAACTCGAAACGTGGTTGAAAAAGTGAGAGGAGAACGTGAAATCACTTCCTTTTTTCCTTTCTACCGGTTGAAAAGAACAAGAGACGACTTTGAGTAGTTCCGACTTACCAGTCTGATCGTCCTGTAAATGTATTAATTAAAGGAAATAATAAATTTACTGGGATTGTTAACGAAATCTTATTGTCAGAAAACCGTGTAGTGTGCAAATTCGATGTCAAAGTAACTCTACATTTATACCTTTGAATTAAGAAATTTTCGTGTCACGTCTTAGTTAACCACGTCATCGGGTAATACTTTGTTCTCACCTCTGTCTCCTGGGCCTGTTCTGTCGTGTTACTTGGACAGAAAGACGGAAAAAGTAGCATACTTAAACGTCCTACCTTCAATAGATCTTTTTTTTGTAGATTTTCACAAACTTTATAAAATGAAGTTTTAAGAAACAGAAAAAAGAGAAACTATCTTTGAAACCCTATGGGGAAGATATCAAAGTCTATAAATTAATACACCCGACATTTTAGACACTAAACACCGATTATTTTACTACACCGATTAATTTACAATGTAACTGTTAAACTAAACGATCTTTACTGAATCCTAGACAAGAATTAATGTATATAAATCTCTTTTGATTTATTTATCATGTCCAAAGGGTATCTCTATACTGGAGACTTATAAGTCTTTTAAGGGAATTTTTCATTTACTCGGTACTTATGAAATGAGTAGTTATATGCGTTTCTTTTTCCTTTTGTGTGTAATTGTGGTTATGAGTATCAATTCCTGGATCCCCTTAGGACTTAATATTTTAATGGTTTAGTTGAGGGAGTAATTGTAGGGAACCTATAATCAAGTATCGAAATATGAATGTCTATTTTTTGAATAATAGTTATAATAATAATTGATCACAAAGAAAAGAAAGAAAGGAAGAAAGAAAAAAAAAAAAAAAAAAAAAAAAAAAAAAAAAATGAAATCACTGATTCGGTGAACCAATTACAACAAAATGAAGACTAAAATAAGGTAGAGTTTGAGATATAGTCGGGAGAAAAGACCCTGTATAATATTTTATTACACATATGAGTTTATATGTTATTACTTGATATAAACTTCTTAGTTGATTGACATGAATCGTCGGTTAGTCTTTCTTTGGTACAAGACGAGTCACATCAGACTTCCCTACACTTTTTTAACCGGGTTAAGATTTTAAGACCATAAGCAAACTATTGACTCTTGAGTATCTTATCTTTTCAATGTTAAACATACCTTTTAATAGTTCAAGACGGAAAAATATCATTAGTTCATAGATTTTCGAAAGGATCGCCAAGTCACCATTTCTTAGGTGGACGGTTACGTCCTCTACACCGTAGACGGTTACAGTAAGGGACCTCTTCCCTTACCGTTGGACGAGGTCCCAAGAACGGACACTTTACGGTACCTGTCTCCTCGGACCACCCAATGTCAGATCCCCTAACGTTTTCCCAGTCTGTGTCGAGTCGTTCATTTGTAGACTTTTCTTCTTCTTATACGGGGAGTTTTTATATAGTAAAATCACATAACTAATCAAACTTAATTTAAATAAATACTTTTTTTTTTTTTGTCATGAACGTCCTGTGAGACTGGAAGGATACAGGGAAACTTTCGGCCCCTAATTAGAGGGTCTTCTTTCTATGGAATGTTTATATGGTCTGATGTAGGGGATAAGGTCCTACCATCTGTCGTAGTCATAGTGACCTTTATTCCTTCATCTCGGTTTTTTGACATTTGTTTGGTACAATGATTAGAAGAGTCGAGACAGAACAGAATTGGTTTTAAACTTTACTTCTTGTAATTTCGGGAGACGCACAGTGTCGAGAACTTGTCTACCACATTATCGAGAACCAAGAACTTGTCCGGCACAATATCGAGAATTTTGTCTAGTTACAATATCGGGGTAAAATGTCGAGTCAAAATAAATGTTTTATCGTCCTTTTATGTAGGGGTTCCACACTCCCGTACGGTTGGGTTTCTGTGTTTCTCCTCTCTCTCTCTCTTGTTCTCACGGACACAAGCACCCTCTCTCCCTCGGAGTCGGGAAACCGAGGAGGAAAATACTAAAAAAGGAGGGGGACCCGTACGGGATACATTTAACCTGATCGGTCCTCACGACAAACGAGATGGACTCCAGGAGTGAGGTCAGGAGTCTGGAAGGAAACTGGAAAGAAACAAGATAAAAGTACTCGAAAAGGGAAAGAACAGAAAATCGGTGACGGTAAAACTTGAAGACAAAGGATAAGATTGATGGATTATAATGAAAGAATGATTGAATGATAAGGTTCAAGTTTAAAGAAACAGAACAGTTAAGAAGTGTCTAAATAACAAGCAAACAGACTTTTTATATTTTCGACGGACGAAACCAATGAAGAAACTTAACGTGTATAATCATACCCCAAGGCTATGTTTACTTTAATTCAACTAAAAAAAAGATGAAAATTAGATAAAAACTCTCTGATTCGTGTGTCGTGTTACACAAAATATAGTCAAATCAACTTTCTTGTCAGTTTCTCGGGTCTTTCCTATTTTCCTTTGTATAAGACGGGGATGAACTGAACCTTATTAAGTATTTTCATAACGTAAGAATTTAAAATATTTATTTATCTATAAACGTGAGTTAAAATCTTAAAAATATAATAATAACGAACACTTCACCGACGACGACGACGACGACGACGACGACGAAGACGACGACGACGATTCAACAAAGTCAACACAGGCTGGGGTATCTGCCGTCGGGTGATCCGAGGGGGTAGGGACCTTAAGAGGTCTGTTCTTGTGACCTCACCCAACGGTAAAGGAAGAGGTTACGTACTTCCACTTTTCTCTTTCACTTCAGTGAGTAATACAGGCTGAGAATCGGTGGGGTACCTGACGTCGGATGGTCCGAGGAGGTGGGTAACCTAAAAGGTCTGTTCTCATGACCTCACCCCACGGTAACAGAAGAGGCCACTTCACCGATATTCTCAGTTTATTTGACTGTATACACTTTTGTCTAAAAGTTTGTTTAATAATTATGACATTGTAAATTTTATAAAAATGACAAAGTTAATTGTGATGGATGAAAAATGAACTTTAAGTTTTATACGTGATTATATTATTAACGTCGATAAAGTAATTAGTGATTGGTATATAAGAAAATTAAAATGTATATAGTTAAACAAATTTGAAGTTTCATTTGGATACTCCTATATAATAATAATGACAATGGTAAATAACTACTTTTGACTAATTAGCTTAAAGAGTAAGTCAATAACCGTGAACTCTAAAGAATATCAGATTTTTTATGATAAAGAAATAGTATTTATAAAATTTTTCGTAAATAATCTCCCTGTTATTATTCTCACTTCGTGTACTTATAGGTCTCAAAAAGGTGTGTCATTCACTTAATAATTTCTATCTGTATAGTTTTCTTGTGTACATATGGTTACAAGTATCATCGTGACAAATATTATCAGTCTTGTGCCTTCGGTGGATTGAACAGTAACTGTCTGACAACCTATTTCTATAACACCCCACACATACATATATAAGGTGATATGTATCACCTTATAAGTCAAGTCAAGTCAAGTTAAGTCAGAGAGTCAGCACAGGCTGAGAAACACTGGGGCACTTAGCGTCGTGCGGTCCGGAGGGACAGGTAGTGGTTGATGGCCTCAAGTGAGTCTGAGTGCAGGTAGTTCAGACACTACGGTAGGTCGGAGACAACAAGGGAAGAGGAGGACGGGGGTTAGGGAGGGTCGTAATCTCAGAAAAGGTTACTCAGTTGAGAAGCGTACTCCACCGGTTTCATGACCTCAGAGTCGAAATCGTAGTAAGGAAGGTTTCTTTAGGATCCCGACTAGAGGAAGTCTTACCTGACCGACCTAGAGGAACGTCAGGTTCCCTTAGAGTTTTCAGAAGAGGTTGTGGTGTCAAGCTTTCGTAGTTAAGAAGCCGCGAGTCGGAAGAAGTGTCAGGTTGAGAGTGTAGGTATGTACTGGTGTCCTTTTTGGTATCGGAACTGATCTGCCTGGAATCATCCGTTTCATTACAGAGACGATAACTTATATGATAGATCCAACCAGTATTGGAAAAAAGGTTCCTCATTCGCAGAAAATTAAAGTACCGACGTTAGTGGTAGACGTCACTAAAACCTCGGGTTTTTATATTTCAGACTGTGACAAAGGGGTAGATAAAGGGTACTTCACTACCCTCACCTACGGTACTAAAAGCAAAAGACTTACAACTCGAAATTCGGTTGAAAAAGTGAGAGGAGAAAGTGAAAGTAGTTCTCCGAAAAATAAAGGAGAAGTGAAAGACGGTATTCCCACCACAGTAGACGTATAGATTCCAATAACTATAAAGAGGGTCCTTAGAACTAAGGTCGGACACAAAGAAGGTCAGGTCGCAAAGAGTACTACGTGAGACGTATATTCAATTTATTCGTCCCACTGTTATATGTCGGAACTACATGAGGAAAAGGATAAACTTTGATCAGACAACAAGGTACAGGTCCAGATTGACGACGAAGGACTGGACGTATATCTAAAGAGTTCTCCGTCCAGTCCACCAGACCATAAGGGTAGAGAAAGTCTTAAAAGGTTCAAAGAACACTAGGTGTGTTAGTTTCCGAAACCGTATCTGTTATTTCATCTTTATCTACAAAAAGACCTTGAGAGAACGAAAAAGGTACTAGGTCGTATACAACCGTTAAACTAGAGACCAAGGAGACGGAAAAGATTTTGGTCAAACTTGTAGTCCTTCAAGTACCAAGTGCATAACGATTTCGAATCGAACCTCTAAAAACTCGTAATGAAATACTGAGTCGGTATTTTTACTTACTTAAGTTCAGTCAAAATCACTCCACGAACTTAGACCTCGAATAATATGTCTCACTTCATTCATTCTTTCTTTTTATGTTTATAGTAGATAATTGTGTATATATACTTTAGATCTTACAATGACTACTTATATAAACATCCCATCTCTACTCCCGAAGACACCACCGAGTCTCCAATTTCGGATACGGAGGTTACGTCCTCTGGACCCAAGTTAGGGACCCAACCCTTCTAGGGGACCTCTTCCTTTACCATTGGGTGAGGTCATAAGAACGGACCTCTTAGGGTACCTGTCTCTTCGGACCATCCGATGTCAGGTGCCCCAGCGTTTCTCAACCTGTGCTGACTCACTGAAGTGAAGTGAAGTGAAGTTGTCTCTACTTCTGTATCTCTTGTCTGTTCCTATCACACCCTCTTCTTCTCCCATCCTACTTAACTCTCTCAACGTAACTTCGTATACGTAATGGTATATGTTTTGTCGGTCACCCTTAAACGACATACTATGTCCCGTGAATTGGACGACGAGAAACTGTTAGATTTCCTCATCTTATCCCACCCTCCACCCTCTTTCATTCATTCACTTCAACGAGTCAGTACAGGCTGACAAACGCTGGGGTACCTGACATCGGATGGTCCGAGGAGACAAGTGCCCTAAGAGGTCCGTTCCCATGACCTCACCCAACGGTAAAGGAAGAGGTCCCCTAAAAGGGTTGGGTCCCTAGTTTGGACCCAGACGGTGTAATGTCCGTCTGCGAAATGGTAGACTCGGTGGTCCCTTCGGTTTCACTTTTACTTCAGTAAGTCAGCACAGACTGAGAAACACTGGGGTACCTGACATCGGATGGTACGAGGAGGTAGGTACCCTAAAAGGTCAGTCTCATGACCTCACCCAACAGTAAAGGAAAAGGTCTCCTAGAAGGTTGGGTCCCTAGGTTGGGTCCAGAGGGAGTAACATCCGTCTACGAAATGGGAGACCCGGTGTTCCCTTCTAGACCCTCCATTCTCCTTCCAAGTTCTTCCTCACCTGTATACCAACTAAGGACAACTACATACCGTCTTTAGTTATGTTTTAACATTAATAGGAGGTTAATTTTTATTTATATGCATATAAAAATTTACTTTGTAAAACTATTGTTCGTAAAACCAAAATATTAATTTGTAGAGATAGACTTCAATAACTATAAAGTCTTTAGGGTCGTTAGAACTAAGGTCGAAAACAAAGAAGGTCAGGTCGTAAAGAGTACTACATGAGGACGAATAAATTGAATATACGTACGCTTTACTCTTTAGGACCTGACCTTTTTTTATGTTCGACCTTAGTTCTAACGGTCCTCTTTATAGTTATCGGAGTCTATACGTCTACTGTGGTGGGAATACCGTCTTTCACTTCTTCTTGATTTTCCGGAGAACTACTTTCACTTTCTCCTCTCACTTTTTTAACCGAATTTCGAGTTGTAAGTCTTTTACTTTTAGTACCGCAGGCCAGGGTAGTGAAGTACCCTTTATCTACCCCTTTGTCACCTTTGTAACAGTCTGAAATATAAAACACCGAGGTTTTAGTGACGTCTACCACTGACGTCGGTACTTTAATTTTCTAAGAATGAGGAACCTTCTTTTCAATACTGTTTGGATCTATCGTATAAGTTATCGTCTCTGTAATGAAACGGATGATTCCAGGCAGATCAGTTCCGATACCAAAAAGGACACCAGTACATACCTATACTCTTAACCTGAGACTTCTTCCGACTCTCGACTTCTTAACTACGAAAACTTGACACCACAACCTCTTCTGAGAACTCTCAGGGAACCTGATGTTCCTCTAGGTTGGTTAGTAAGACTTCCTCTAGTCGGGACCTTAAAGAGACCTTCTTTACTACGATTTCGACTTTGAGGTCATGAAACCGGTGCGGTACACTTCTCAACTGAGTAACCTTTTCTGAGATTACGACCCTCCCTAACCCCCGTCCTCCTCTTCCCCTGCTGTATCCTACTCTACCGACCTACCGTAGTGACTGAGTTACCTGCATTCAGATACACTTGAGGTCCTCAACCACTACCTGTCCTTCCGGACCACACGACGCTAAGTACCCCAGTGTTTTTCAGTCTGTACTGACTCGCTACCTTAACTTGACTACGAGTGTTTACAAAGTGACTTCAGAGGTAACAATTAAGTTTGATTTACGTATGGGTACTTCATACAGTTTCCCGTTGAGAGTTATACGTAGACTTTTCCACCCTCGGGATCACGACAAAGTTCACGACTAACTACAGTGGGGTCCTAACAGAATGAGGGTCGAATGGAAAGGTGTAAAAAAAATTGCACTATAGACGTAAGGAGTATTCTACTAGTCTCTATTCGGAGTTTCTAGGTAAATATATAAACAAACCTTTCAAAATTGTCTTCTGAATGAATACAAAATGTATGAAATCTACGGTGTCTATGAAGTCACTTGTCTATTTCGTCTAGGGTCCGGGACCTCTCGAATATAATACCACACTAAGACTTTCACGGTTTACCTGTTATCCCGTGTGGTAAGATTCCAACCGACGAGTGGAAGTTTGACAAGACCCAAATAGACCTGACGTAACATGAACCCCTGGTGGACCAAGTCTAAATAGAGATATTGTACTACATGTTTACAGTGAATGGTAATAACATAAAAATAGAAGTCTGTATTACGTAAGTATCAATCCGTCTCGTCCGTCGTCTCATAGACGGATACGACACGAATTTCGGAAGACAGTTCTTGGACCACAGTAAGACTATGAGTAAGGAAACAAAAGTTACTAAGAAAGAGATATACGGTACTGTATGAACCGTAAGACTTTAAAACATTACTACGAGGACTCAAACTTAGAAAATAGTGAGTAACCCGTAAAGATTATTCCTCTACACAGGTTTCAGTGTCTTAATGAGACTATATTAAATCAATTATTTACGGAGCAAACACACATGTATATATACACGACATACACACATACAACTGAAGATAATAAGCACTGTTAGATTACAATCCAAAAAACAAAAAGACCAAACTAACAGATTTAAATTTAATAGAAGAGAGTATAAAAAAGTTACCAAAACTTAAATAGAAGATCTTCTAACAGGTCTGAAATATAAAGTTCAGAAAGTGATTTAAAAATTAAGTTAAATTAAATTTTTATTTCTACCTGTATCTTGGTGTTTTAGAAAAGTTTTACATTATAAACTTTAATAAGTGTAAGATGAAAGGTACAACATGACACTGTTTACATCATTTTGCTGAAATTTTTTATTGATTGTACTATTGGTCTGTGTCATTCTTATTGTCATCTTTTCCAATCCAGTGGCATTTTACAAGTTTAGTATAGTATTGGAGTGTAAAAGTGAAAGTTTAATAAAAATGGGTCGTCCCACCTTTATCTCTAAGTCCGACATATTGGAAAAAATGTTGTAGTAACTACACGATCTCTTTTCCGAACTCATTGAATTAAAAAGAGTGTTTTGGACTACAACTATAAACCGTCGAAGATTAGACCGACCTACGGGACTACACTTAACATCTAAAAGATTGAGGAAAACTCTCCTCAAGCTCCTCTTACTTTCGTCTACGTCTGTTTACGTCTACCTCGGGTCTTCGGTTTATCGTACTCCGAGGAACGATGTTGTCCTCATTTAAACCGTCGGAGTACGACGAAATTCCTTCTTTCCATTAAAAGACATTTCATTAATCTATCAGTGAATTGAGTTTGTTTGGTAACGTCACTAACATAAAACAAAAATATAAAACCTTGATAAGAAACGTACGTACAAATTCACCAACCACAAACAACAATAATGAAACTAACAATAATAACAAAACAAAAAATTCTTTTATGACCTTTAAATGTCAACTTTCGTTATCAATTTAACCTTGTAAATAGAATTGACTACACGTGTCAACTCCAGTTGCAACTGGAAAGGTTTGTCTATATTGTTTTGAATTCAGACAATGGACCAATTTAGAATAAAGGTTCAAAGGACTAAAAGACCAATAACGAGATTCGCAGAAGTCAAGCCAAGTCAAGTCAAGTCAAGTCAGGGAGTCAGCACAGACTGAGAAACGTTGGGGTACTTAACGTCGTGCGGTCCGGAGGGACAGGTAGTGTTTGAGGATCTCAAGTGAGTCTGAGTGACAGGTAGCTCAGTCACTACGGTAGGTCGGTAGAGTAGGAGATAGCAGGGGAAGAGGAGGACGGGAGTTAGGGAGGGTCGTAGTCTCAGAAAAGGTTACTCAGAATCCAAACGTAATTAATACGAATTGGGGGTTGATCATGTCTTGACCTTTGAGTATCAGTAGAATAGTGTGGTATAATAAGGTAGTTGTTAAAAGGGGTCACTGTCCGAAGATAAGTGAGCAATAAAGAATCTCCACCTCTCCCTGTAAAGGAAAGGTGTAGTTAACCTTCAAAGAGTCAAGTGCATGACATACTGAAGAAATGTGGTAAAATGAGTAAGGAGAACCCGTCTACTCCACTAGATAGAATTTAGACATGTGTATTAGTGGTAGAAAAATGGACGTTTTATATGGATAATAATAATGACCCGAAGGGTCAACCGTGATCACCATTTCTTGGGTGGACGGTTAGTCCTCTGTGTTCTCTACACCCAAGTCAGGGACCCAGTCCTTCTAGGAGACCTCTTTCTTTACCGTTGGTTGAGGTCATGAGAATGGACCCTTTAGGGTACCTGTCTCCTCGGATCGTCCGATATCAGATACCCCCAAGTCACAACCTGTACTGATTTCACTGAAACGTGTGTATATGGATAATAATTAACTAAAGGACTTTTCAAGTATAAAAGGTTCTTGGACAGAGAAGGACCCTTCAAACGTCGAAACTCCGTAATGTAAAGTCTCTGGAATTTTAAACTATGTCAACAATATATAAGATTTGGTATTTTGTCCCATGAAGGGACCGTCGGGTCACCAATTCTGAAGTGGAAGTTTGTGTCCCCAGAGTCCATCCTAGGGACCAGTTCTTAATTCTAGGGTGTACTGAGTGTCGGTTTTTCGTTTTTGGATTTTGTCTTCGTTATAACATCATTTAAGTTACTTCTGAAATTGTTACCAGGTGTAGTTTTTTTTTTTTTTTTTTAGAATTTTTTTTATTTTTTATTTTGTTTGTTTTTTCAGTAAATTCCTTCACTAATTCTGATAGGTATATATATCCTACATACCGTGAAACGAACCTAAAGTCAAACACTTGTTTCATAAAATTTGGATTCTCTACGAATACAGATAGGTCCACTATAAAAATGTCCCCTCGTAAACCAAAAATAAGTATTCCAGACACGTTCTACAAGTTCGGTCAAGACACCACTTAAGTCCCTGAATTCATTTTTGTGGTGGAATTCCTTTTTATAGATCCGAAGTCTTCTGCACGACCTGAGGGATCGGAACCGTTTCAGTGAACCTGAAGTCTTTCTTTTGAGTTTTATGGAGAGGTCTACCGACGTCATGAGACGTTCTCTCTTGGGAACCCCGAATTATCATCTTGGGGTACTGACTCCAGACTATTCGTCAGACCGACGACTCTTCAATCGTTCATTTTCCGTATCTCTGGAGTTCCGATGGGAGACATTTCCGAACTGATGAACACTAGGAACGTCGGATTGTTGACGTGAAAATCGACTACGTCCACCGAAGTAGTACGTACGAAAGTTACGAATACGGTGTTCAAGTCGTAAAAGATTCATCCGTATTTACTTCGTTTTCAAGTCAAAATCCGTTTGTAGTGGAATATATAAATTTTAAGAAAATCTTCAACTGTATCTTATAAATGACAAATGTATACTAAACAGTAGACTTAAAACACATAGGAAGTGGTGGGATCTCTTCAAGATCGAAACCTAACAATTATGCTTCGAACGTACTCATTCTTATCTAATCGTCAGTGGTTATAAAAAAATGTAAGAACCAGTTCTTATTTTGTTGTTCGTCCCATGGGACTCATAAGTTCCATCACGTTTTTGGTATATTTCGGTAAGACCTAGACTTGACCAATTAAAGTATATTTATCTTTGACTCTGTCGTCTCCTCTAATACGTCTTCCTTCAAGGACTTGAGTACATAAAGGTGTCTACATGGGTTTGATGTTGATGTATATTTTGTCGAGAAAGACTCTTATTAGACTTCTGGTTGTCTTATCTAAAAGATGTTAACACCTATATTTCCTGTTTGATGAACTCTACCCATCCACCCCAACTCTACGTTAAAACAGTCTGAAGTGTTAACATTACACCACTGGATTTTTACCCTTTCTTATAGTATTTGATTCTTCGCTCTCCAAGTCCGGAATGTGACCCGTGAAGTCAGTACCCTAGGTCGTGGTCTTTTACTTTTAACTATTAAACGAAACTTTTGGTTACCCCGAATACAGGTCCTCTCAGACTCCTAACAACCTTTGGTTCTGAGACGAGTATTTTCTAAGTGTGTGTTTGAGTGAGTGAGTTTAAGAGTCGTGTCTCCCTCGTGTCACGTTTCCTGGACCATGAGATCGACCTGAGGGTTCTGACGGAGTCATCGGAGGACCGGGTTCGGACATATGTCGGCGTTGAGAACGTTGCCAGTGGTGGTTTCGGTGACCCATGTCTGACAGAAGTATCCCTACGAAGTTGTGTTCGGTTCTGAAGTTCTGGTCTTCTCGATTGACAAAACAGATTACGTGTCTTCGTTTATGTCTTCCAGTTTGTTTTATTCTTTTCTGTTTCCTTTAACGAAGTTTATTTTCTTGTTCTATTAGAGTTGGGGGTGGGTTTAGGGGTTACTTTACCAATATTCCTTAAATTGACTATTTCTGGAGTTTCTTTTTTTATATTTCCTCGAGCGTCTTAAACCATCTTATTACTACCTTGTATCACTCTTAAAACCGTTTCTCAATCTTTTTTATATAAATTTTTTTTCACTCTCCGTTTCTTATGTTATTATTACATATGTTTTAGACCCTCTATCTTATCGCATTTAGTGGGTTAATCTTGTCCTCTTTTTTCTTCTTCTTAAAATTTTCACTCCTAGTGAATTTCCTATAGACCTCATTGTAGACTGTATAATTGTCAATGTAATATCCACTAGGGTGTTCCTCTTTTCTCTCTCGTTACCAGTCTTTTATACAAAGTTATTTATTACTGACTTATGAAAGGATTGGACCCCTTCCTTCGTTTATAAGTACAAGTCCTTCGTGTCTTTCAAGGTTTGTTCAAAATAAGTTTCTCTAGGTGAAGTTATATATCATATTAATTTTACCTTTTAAAATTCTATTTCTATTTTAAAATTTCCGTTGTTCTTTTTTTCAGTGTAGGTTTCCTTATGAGTGTTACAGTAGTCCAATAAAAAGTCGTCTTTTAAACGTCCGGTCTTCCTTCACCATACTATGAAAGTTCACGGTTTTCTTTTGTTTATTTAATTGGTTTTTTTTTTCTTTTCTTTTTTATTTGGATGTTGATTCATATAAGATGGTCGTTTCATTAATAAGTCTTAACTTCTTTTCCCTTTTCTATAGGGTCTGTTCTCTTTAGAGTCTCGAGTGATACTGAATTTGTTCGAATCGTAATATTCTTTACAATTTATCATTATGTTCTTTACAATTTAACGGACGAGATTCACTTCTTCTTTTACGGTTTTGAGTATTAAATTTTTTTATACTTTCTTTTGTAAAGTGACCAGTTCCGGTATATATCATTTGTGTCACCTGTTTGGTAAATTTTTCGGTCATACTCCGATTTTCTGTTTTATACATTTTAGTTGATTTCGTTGTTATTAATCAATACTTGACGTTTTTTCTCTACATTTTATACTGTAGTTTTCGGATTTTGTATCCTCTCTCTCATTTTTCTTTTCCAGGTTTGTGTATTGTGATTTCTTTTGGTGGTTTGGTGTTCCCTTATATGAGTCACTTCTTCTTTCCTTCTCGCTTCTTAATGTTTTGTTGGTCTTTTGTTAATTGTTTTACTGTTATTCATGTATGAAGAATCATTAGTGAAATTTACAATTACCTTACTTGAAAGGTTAGATTTCTGTATGTCACCGACTCACAGGTTTTTTCTTTTTTTTTTCTGGGTAGATGTTCGGTGGATGTTCCGTAAGCGAAGTCTCGATTTCTGTGTGTTTCTGACTTTCACTTTACTTTATTTCTTCAGACCCCATCCTTATGAGTATAGTCTGTTTTATCTATAATTTTGTTTCTACTGTTTTCTATTTCCATAATGTATTTCTATTTCTCCAGTTAGCTTCTTTCCCTACATTGAAAATTTTTATTACTACGTGGATTCTTTACTTGTGAATTTGTATATACCACCAAATCAGTGATTCAACTCAGGCTGAGAACAGTACCTGACATAGGGAGGTCCGAGGAGACAAGTACCCTAAAAGGTCCGTTCTTATAACCTCACCTAACGGTAAAGGAATATCTTTTGTAATTTTCTATGTCACAAACCAGAAGGGTTCAACACGATCAACATTTCTGAGGTGGACGGTGACGTCCTCTGTATTCTCTGTGTCCAAGTTAGAGACCCAACCCTTCTAGGGGACCTCTTCACGTACCGTTGGGTGAGGTGATAAGAACGGACCTCTTAGGGACACCTGTCTCCTCGGACCACCCGATGTCAGGTATCCCATCGTTTCTCAGTCTCTACTGACTTCGTTGAATCGTACTTGTCTATATGTCCTTCTTTATCTGTAATTAAGTTATCGTAAACAACAACAAATCGACGATTTAACACAGGTTGAGAAAAACGTTAGGGTTTCTTGATATCGGTCGGTCCCGGGAGACAGGTACTCTAAAGGGTCCGTTCTTATAACCTCACCAAACGATAAAGGAAGAGGTCCTCTAGAAGAGTTAGGTCCCTGACTTGAGTATAGAGGATGTAACTATCCGTTTAAGAAATGGTGACTCGATGGTATTGTCGTCTCCTGAAATTTTCAGGTGAATATCCTTCTTTTAGTTATTCCTTTAAAACCAGAAATTACAATATAATCTTGTCTATATAGATTATCTAAAGAAGTCTTTCAAAGTAACTTTTTATCGTCTTATGTGTAAAAGAAATTCATATGAATAATGTAAGACATCTTAACCAGTATACGAGTTGGCGTTTACTTTAAAGTTTTTTAAATTCTTTTTCCTTTATAGTTCGTAAAAAATGTTGGTGTTACGGTACTTTGATCTTTTGTTAAGGTCTTTCTTTTGACTTTTTTGTGTGTGTGTGTGTGTGTGTGTGTGTGTGTGTGTGTTTCTGGACCTTTAATTTGTTGTAAGATGATTTATTGCTTACTCAATGACTTCTTTAGTTTCACTTTAATTTCTTTTTTTTTTTATGACTCTGTTCGTTTTTACTTTTGTGTTACAAGGTTTTGATTACCCTACAACCTTTTTGTAAAGATCCTGCATTCAAACGTCACTATGTCCGAATGGAGTTCTTTGTTCTTTTCATAGTTTATTTGTTGGATTAAAATGTACATTCTTTAATCTTTACCTTCTTGTCAGTTTCAGGTTTAAATTGTTTACCTTTATTAATCATACTCTCTTCTTTATTCATTTTATGTTTGATTTTTATGTTGTCTTTTTTTAGTTACTTTGATACTCGAGTAAGAAACTTTTCTAAAAAATTTTTTAACTGATTGAAAATAGAGATAAATAATTTTTCTCTCCCTAATTTACTTTAATCTTACTTTCTTCTCTATAATGTTAGTTCTCGTTCGTTTGTATTCTCTGACTATACTGATCGAGTAAAGTCAAGTCAGGGAGTCAACACAGGCTAAGAAAAGCTGGGGTTCTTAGTGTCGTACGGTCCGGAGGGACAGGTAGTGGTTGAGGGCCTCAAGTGAGTCTGAGTGCAGGTAGCTCAGTCACTACGGTAGGTCGGTAGAGTAGGAGACAACAGGGAAAAAAAAGGACGGGGGTTAGGGAGGGTCGTAGTCTCAGAAAATGTCACTCAGTCGAGAAACGTACTCCACCGGTTTCATGACCTGATCGATGTGTGTATATGTGTATATTGATCACATATACTGATCGATTAATGGTTGTTTAAGATGTTGGATCTTTTATACTTATTACAGGATCTTTATACGTTCGAAAGTTCTGACTTAATCCTTTTTTTTTCTTTTAAACTTGTCTGTTCAATGATCATTACTTTAACTCAGTCATTAGTCCTTTTTTTTTTTTTTTTAGGGTTGTTTCAGGTCCTGGTCCCTTAAGACGTTCTGTAATTTTTTTTTTCTTTTCTTTTTTTTTTTTCTCTCAAAATATATAGTAAGAACTCTATAAGGGAGGGTTTTGTTTTGTTTTTTTTGGACTTCTGTAAAGTAAGATCCTCTGTTTGTAATGTGACTATGGTTTTGGTCTGTTTTTGTGATGTATTTTTCTTTTTATATCCGATTATTAGGATTTTTCGTATCTTCGTTTGTAGAGATTACTTTTATAATCGTTTGGTTTAATTTTTTGATTCACCTTGATGATATACTGGATCTTTAAGGTGAGAACCCAACAGGTTTCTTTTATTCTAGTTTTTGTATATACATGGGATTACAAGTATGGTAGTAATGAATGTTATCGGTTCCTTCATTGGATTCACGGGTATTTATCTAATTACCTAATTATTTTACACCATATTTATATGTTATTCTATGACGAGTCAGTATTATCTTTCTTATTTTAGAACAGTAAAGTTATTACACCTACCTGGATCTCTCATAAGACAATTTGAAATATACAGTCTGGTTCTTTCTGTTTATGATTAACAACAGTGTATGTACATCTTTGACTTACGTTTTGTTTGTTTATATTGCTTTGTCTTTGCCTAAGGAATTGGGTCTCTTGTTTAGTCATCAACACTCTCATCTCCTCTCTTCCCCTTAACCTTTTTATACACGTACCCAAAATCTTCATGTTAATGTTCAAAACTTTATTTACTCGGTGACCCTGTATTACATGGTATGTCCCTTTTTATCCGTATTATAAAACTTTTAAACCTATCACAGATTATATATTTTTATACGATAGTTATAAACATGTGGACTTTACTTACATCAGGACATTCAGTCGACATGAAGTTAGTTTTCTTTCTTTAGAGGAATTCTCCATCTAAAAAATTTGTCAAATTAACTTTCCTTCTCTTCTTTGGTGGTGACAACACGTACTAACTTTTGTGGGTGAGTGTACCCTTACATCCAAAACCCAAGGATCGATTTCGGATTTCACTTAGATCTTGACCAACAATCTTTGGTCCCTGAGTTTTGTCTTTATTTTTATTCCAATACGTTTTACCATTACATCCTCCCAATTTTGCTTAGATAAGTATCAGTTAAAGAAGGATACTTAATTTGAAGTGTTCAGTTAAAAAGAAAGAAAGAAAGAAAGAAAAATAAAAAAATCTTTAATTCGTCCCTCTTTACTAAAGAAGTAACCAAACGATATGGAAGGTATTGTTTAATGGTAATTCACTGAATTCGTTTTTATATAAAAGAGTGACAAGACCTCTGATCTTCAAACTCTAATTCTACAGTCGTCCTGATTAAGGAAGAACTTGAACCTCTACCATAACAGGAGTCTATCAGAAAACATAACGGAAAACATAACAGGAGTCTATCAGAAGGAGACACTGAGAAACACTGTTTTAAAGGAGAAGAATGTTCCTGTGGTCAGTATCCTATAAATCTGGTGGTATTACTGGATTAAAATAGATTCAATGACTACATATCTTAAATAGAGGTTTATGTGACTGTAAGACTTAATGATCCCAATCCTGTCGTTGTACTCACTCAAACCCTTCGATGTTGAGTCTCCTATTACTTCGATAACCCTTACAATGGAGTTTTTAGAGTCATTATGGTGTCAGTACACACACACAATCAACACGTCAGCACAGACTGAGAGACACTAGGGTACTTGACATTGGGTGGTCCGAGAAGACAGGTACCCTAAGAGGTCCGTTCTTATGACCTCACACATCATTAATCCAGGAGGTACCCTAGAAGGGTTAGGTGCCTAACGTGGGTCCGGAAGACGTAACGACCGACTAAGAAATAGTAGGCTCGGTGGTTCTTTGGGGTTATAATGTAAGTCAATTCAAGTCAAGTCAGTGAGTCAGTACAGACTGAGAAACGCTAGGGTCCGGAGGGACAGGTAGTGGTTGACGACCTCAAATGAGTTTTCGTACAGGTAGCTCAGTCACTACGGTAGGTCGGTAGAGTAGGAGACAGTAGGGGAAGAAGAGGACGGGGGTTAGGGAGGGTCGTAGTTTCAGAAAAGGTTACTCAGTTGAGGTGTACTCCACCGGGTTTATAGTCTCAAAGTCGAAGTCGTAGTCAGGAAGGTTACTTGTGGGTCCTGACTAGAGGAAATCCTACCTGACCAACCTAGAGGAACGTCAGGTTCCCTGAGAGTCCTCAGAAGAGGTTGTGGTGTCAAGTTTTCACAGTTAAGAAGTCACGAGCCGAAAGAAGTACAGCTTGAGAGTTTAGGTATGTACTGGTGACCTTTTTGGTATCGGAACTGATCTACCTGTAAACAACCTTTTCATTACAGAGACGAAAAATTATACGGTAGATCAAACCAGTGTTAAAAAGAAGGTTCCTCATTCACAGAAAATTAAAGTACCGACGTTAGTAGTAGACGTCACTAAAACCTCGGGTTTTTTTATTCCAGACTGTGACAAAGGTGACAAAGGGGTAGATAAAGGGTACTTCACTGCCCTGACCTACGGTACTAGAAGCAAAAGACTTACAACTCGAAATTCGGTTGAAAAAGTGAGAGGTGAAAGTGAAAGAAGTCCTCCGAAAAATCAAGGAGAAGTGAAAGACGATATTCCCACCACAGTAGACGTATAGACTCCAATAACTATAAAGAGGGTCGTTAGAACTAAGGTCGAACACGAAGAAGGTCGGGCCACAAAGAGTACTACATGAGACGTGTCTTCAATTTATTCGTCCCACTGTTATATGTCGGAACTGCATGAGGGAAAGGATAAACCTTGGTCAGACAACAAGGTACAGGTTAAGATTGACGACGAAGGATTAGACGTATATCCAAAGAGTTCTCCGTCCAACTCACCAGACTATTAGGGTAGAGAAAGTCTTAAAAGGTGTAATCAGTACAAACTAAAGACGAACAGAAAACAAAAGGTACACAATAAAACACGACACTATAAATTTAAATTCTTGTTAAATTCTAAAATTTAACGGGAGGTGGGGGTTCACAGAGACCTTTTCCGTTACCGTTGGGTAAGGCCATGAGAACGGATCTTTTAGGGTACCTACCTCCTAGGACCATCCGACGTCAGGTACCACAGCGACTCTCAGTCTGTGCTACTCGCTGAAGTGAAAACGAAAAGTGAAAATACATAACCTCTTCCTTTACCGTGGGTTGAGGTCAAAAGAACGGAACTCTTAGGGTCCCTACCTCCTCGGACTACCCGACGGTAGATACCCCAGCCTGTCTCAGTTTGTACTGACTCCACTGTATCGTCGTCGTCGTCGGGTCCACAGAGACCTGAACACCAGGACTATAAGGGCACCGACAAATAGAAGTTTTCAGAACTACAATGAAATTTATTTTCAATAAATCCGACTCAATTTCGTCTGTCGAGTGAGAGATTTTCCTGATAATTCCAATATTTTGACTTTTTACTGTTTTCGGTCCCGGTTTGTTGAGATCAAATTTACAATTCTGTAAATCAAGAACTTATGATTAAAACAATTGTGGTGTTAAAAAGTACACTCCAAAATAAAAAATATTTTACAAAATACGTTAGTTATACACGGTTCGAAAGTTGTTTTTTTCCCGTGTCTTTTAATTCAATTAATATTTTACCACAATCTACTAAGAACTGGACGACGTTCTTCAAAGGACTCCTGTACTAAAACTTAGAAATGATATAAACAAGATGGGTTATTAGATGTTAATATACCCGTAACAAGAATGTAATGATATGTCTTATACCGGGATCAGTTATTCAATTAATTTTTATTTAGTCTTTTAAGTAGATGTTTAGTTAATTACCTATAAATCTTTTTCGAATATTTTGAACTTTTGAAAAGAAAGATTTTACCAATAATTTGTACTGTAAACAAAAGGAAATTACTTCAGATGTAGAAGATTATAATTATTATTTATCAGTTTCTCGGTAAAAGGAACAAAATAAAAGAAGTTGAATTAAAAATTACTATAATTTAAGTTCTGGTGGAACTTTAAATACTAAATAGACTTCTATAGTCTTTATTATATAAAAGGTTATTACCTTTGTTATTAGACTGGTTCTTAAAAAGTTCGTTTCATGACCTCGTTGGTACGGTCACTAAAAAAAAAAAAAATAAAAAAATTTAAAATTTTAGAAATTAAGAATGTACGTAAGGGTTTGTACTTGGGGGGAGAGTGGAGGGAGGTGTATTGTAGAGAGACCCAGTAGGGGCACGTGGTCGAGGTTCGTACGACATAGGACGTAGTCTGTATCTGACCGCTAAGTTAAGAATGTACTATCATATGTACAATCTCACAGTAAGAGGGTTTAGTAGGGTGGGAGAGGGAGAGGGAGACTCAGGTTTTCAGGTAATATGAGTAGACACAGAGAAAGGGACAGAACGTATGTCCCAGCAGTAACGGTAGAAGGATTTAAGGTATATATACACAATCATATGACATAACCACAAAAAGAAAGACCGAATGAAGTGAGACATATTAGCCGAGGTCAAAGTAGGTAGAGTAGTCTTGACTAAGTTTACTTAAGAAAAATTGCCGACTCATTATGAGGTAAAACATATACATGGTGTCGAAAGAATAGGTACGTAGACGACTGCCTGTAGATCCAACAAAGGTACAGGACCGATAATATTTGTCACGACGCTACTTGTAACCCCATGTACACAGAGAAAGTCAAAACCAAAGGAGCCACACATACGGGTCGTCACCCTAACGACCCAGTATTCCATCAAGATAAACGTTAAAAAATTCCTTAGAGGTGTGACAAGAGGTATCACCGACATGATCAAACGTAAGGGTGGTTGTCACATTCTCCCAAGGGAAAAAAGGTGTGGGAGAGGTCGTAAACAACGAACGTCTAAAAACCTAGCGTCGGTAAGTCTGACCACACTTCACCATGGAGTAACACCAAAACTAAACGTAAAGAGATTATTACTCACTACAACTCGTAGAAAAGTACACAAACAATCGGTAGGCATACAGAAGAAACCTCTTTACAGATAAATCAAGAAACCGGGTAAAAAACTAACCCAGCAAATAAAAAGACCTTAACTCGACGTCTTCAACAAACATATAAAAACTCTAATCAACAAACAGTCAACGAAGTAAACGATAATAAAAGAGGCTGAGTCTTCCGACAGAAAAGTGGAACGAATATAAAAGGAAACAACACGTCTTCGAAAATTAAAATTATGTTTACATTTCCATACGATCTTTCGCGAAAAGTTATATTCATTTTAAAATTTTATTAATATTATTACTGTTACTACTACCACCATCACCACTGAGTGTGAACGGTACCCGGTCTGTTAGAACGTACAAAGAATACACATGCAGATAAGTAACATACGTGTATACTTTTACTAGTCCATAAGAAACAAAATATCAACTACTTTTCCTCTCACTTTTTACATTGAACGGGTTCTATTGTGACGATAATTTACCATCTGAAGATATTTTTATTGGTTTGAGTTTTTATATAGGTAAAAACACACTTATAAAAGAGGATAACGGAAAAATGTAATTATAAAACGCATTTAGTATATATGATAGTAATCGTGTAGGAATTGAGATTCTTTGAACGAAATAAGACTGCACTATAATATATAATAATGTACTAAAACGTGAAATACATTTATTTTAGTATACTCCACATAACAAACAAAGTGAACGAAAACAACAACTTCTCTAAAGAGTCAAAACAAGGTTCATCGTTCACAGGAACTTATACATGTAGACGAGACAACGTCTATAGATAGGTAGAATAGATGGAAGTTTAATTGTGTTGTGACAAATTAAATGATATCGAAAAGTTTTTCGACTATAAAAGATTTTAACAGTATAGAAAAGGACCGTAAAGTCATCTTTATGTATACGCATGGATATGTTTGACGTCACTAATAAAAGGTCTCTTAAGTAACTTATACATTTAGTTAAACTACTTTAAATTGTAGAAAGGTTATAACATGGAAGGTTAGTATTTGTACCAGATATGAAGGACGATAAATATCGAGTGATTAAAGAGAGAACTTTGGATGAGGTGATAAGAACGGACCCTTTAGGGTACCTGTCTTTTTGGTCCGTTTGATACTCGGTACCCCAACAACATCTTTCCGGAGGGGCGGTTTCTCACCCGAGAACAGGATGTGAGTCTTTTCTTAACAGACTCCTCTGTGCATGACTGTTTCGTTCTCTGAAATAACCTTCTTCCGTGACCCCACCTTTCGTCGTCCCATTCACTTGGGTCTTGACGAGACGGTACACCGAACGTCAGAGCCCAAAATACCAATAACCTAATTAAAGACCCAACAGAAACTGCTTAATAAGACTGAGTCTTAGGAAGGACCACCGTATCCGTAGTGAGTCGGTTTTATCTGTAATCGTTCTCCCTAAAACCCTCCACCTGTCTGTACGCCACAAAGAAAGGTGGAAAGGGCTTGAGAAGACCAACCACCACCGAATAATCAAGGCATAAGGAATGGTCCTGGAGGGCATCATTTTGTTGAGTACGCTTACCAATGATCTTTCGGACCGGTACGACCCACCACAGTCAGTCACACGAAGGGGATTGTCCCAGCGTTGAATCGTTTGATTTTTATTTTGTCAAAGAGAGTCATTACAAATATGAAAAGGTATATCGTCAGACCGTTTTTAAGTAAAGACACACCAAAATGACGGTTACATATATTACATAATTATATTAATATTTTAAGTAAAAGGTCAGTAATCGATTTATATACATTTATTTCTATTAAAATCTAACTGGAATATAGTTATTAGAATGATTTGATATGAGTTAAAATTATTCGATCAACATCTAATTAATAAAATAATATTATTACATCGTAAACAAATATTTATAAACTTTATAATGTACGTTTAGGATTCTCGGAATACAAAAAGATTAAGAATTTGTGAAAAAAGAACGTTATTATTTTTGAAGGTCCTATTCCTTCTTATTTTCACTACTAACACCCGTCGGAACATATAAACACTAGATAAACATACGGTAGTAGACGATACAAAGAGATCCACAAAAATCATGAGTATTAACTTAATTTCTGAAAAAAACACGAGAATCGTACAATTTTGTAACAGTCACTTCCAAAGAAATCACACCAAAAACAAAATTATTATTTTGACACAACTAAAAACAAAATATTTTACAAAAGAAAGACTTATATGACTTTGACAAAAAGAGTAGAACCGTCCTCTACTTTTAAAAGAGGAAACAAGAATTGTCTTGTTTAATTACATCACTTAATGTAATTAACTAAAGGGTTACAATTGAGTTAGAACGTAAGTACTTAACTTGGGTCAAACCGTCACCACATAAAATTCATAACAATACATAACAACCTCAACCAAATGATTAGATAACAAATCCAAAAACGTAGATACAAATACTCTGTCAAGTCTGATATCAAAAAGAAAGTACATTATAGGAGTGGTCCTAAAATGCATTTCATTACACCGAAGTTTTGTTGTTCAACAAGAAAAAAAGAGAGTAGACTTTCTCAAGGATCTTTATTATAGAAAAGAAAGAATTTATAAATTTTCTTAGAAAAAACTTTGATAGATCCATACATCAAATAAACTCAATTTCAAAATTTAATATTTAAGTTAAATAAGTTATCTAACTCCTGTTGTCTCTAAAAGAATTAAGGATCAAAAAGGAAGTTAAAGTTCTTATGTTTCAAGGTTACGTCTTACGGGTCCTAAAAAATAGACTTTTTAAAAAACTTAGTAGTCGATGGTATCATCGTCTTCGTTTTGTCGATCTGATTCTTGTGACCGTATTTCTCTTCGGTCATGTATCAATGTGTTTTATCAAAGAGTCAGTTAATGTTTACTTTACTAGTTTTTCTATAAAGTGAGAGTATTTCAATTTTTACTTCTCCAACTTTTAAAAGAGTATTTAGAATTAAAATGAAATTGAAAGTAAAGTACGGTAATCCAAAAAATGATATAATTGAATCTCTCAATACATACACACTTTTTTTATGAAAAGGTTAATACAATCTGTCTATATTACGTTTATCGACCATCCTTTAGAGTGTACTACTTATTTAATCGTTTAGAAATACTTCCACTCACCAAAACCAAACTCGTACGATAATATGTAGGATAAAAGTACAAATATGGAATTTGGTTAAAATTTAAATATTCATATCCATTGATTTTGTAACACTATAGATACCTTATACCTTTCTAAAGTTATAAATTTATAGAGTATTTTCTAAATTTAAAATTTTTAATATTTTTATGAGAATAAAATATAAAGTTGTCACCTGTATAGAAAATATTTTATTTTGTAATTGAATCTATTGTAATGACCTTAAATTTACAACGATCAATCATAATCAAAAAACCACATCAAATGTTTCAAAAAATTATGACTATAGGTCACATAATAACAAAGTAGTTATAATTTTAGTAAATTTCATAAAAGTGGAAATTAACATGTCATAAATGGTCGTAAACAATTAAGGATCCAATACTTCAGTAATCTTCAACAAAGTGAATATTGTTTTTAGTTAGAATATTTAAGTAAAATTATTTAATCTACTTTCTATAATCACCACTTTCTAATTTACTTTAATTTACTTTATTTAAATAGATACTTTCATACTTTCTATAGTTTATATCGTAATGAAAATTCAATGTAAAAAAGAATTTTTTATATAATTTTGTTGTTTTGTCATATATATCGTGGACCATATAGTGTATACTGTAGTGATATCTACTGTATTTTAGAACGGATCTATAAAAGGTCATGATTCTCCTTAATCCGAACGTCCCTTAGGTCTCTGGTGTCTTTATATTCTGACTTATAAAAAAATTTTATACATTATGATGATGATTTATGTATTCATTTGTATCATTTTTAATATCACTTATTGAAGAAATTTTTATGAAAGATAAAGAATGTTACTTTATTAAAAAAAATTCGTATACCATAAAAAGTGTAATTATCGACCACTAAATTAAAGTTTATAACTTATATAACCTGAAGGATCTACCGAGTCGTCACTTCTTAGGAGACGATTCGGCCTCTGTACCCAAGTTAGGAATCAATCCCTTCTAAGGAACCTTTTCCTTTACTGTTGGGTACGGTCATAAAAACGGACCCTTTAGGGAACCTGTCTCCTCGGAAGACCCAATGTCAGTTACCCCAGTGTCTTCGCAGTCTGTGTTTAATTCCTGATTTGTTGTTCCTTATGTAATCAATTTCCAATTATCAACTGAAATGTATAAAATCGAGTCTTAAATCGAATGTAATTATGTCTGTTGAAGTTATCTAATTGGAACTAGATTGTAGATAAATATCTAACCTATACATTAAATCTTAATAATCAAACATTAAAAACACAACTTTAAATTTGGAAAAGTAAAAAATATAGTTGGATTATTAAATAACTGAAAACGAGTATTAAAGAGACAAACAAATAAATAGATTAAAAGGACGTCACCCGAACTGACTCGGAACAAATTAGGGACGACCCAAATGACGAAACCGTTCAGTTGGTTCTCGGTTGCGATATGTTTGTGTAAGAGTTGTTTAGATCCTGTGAAAACAAGGTTTATGGCAATCAAGTGGAAACCGATTCGGGTCGGTCAACCCTTAAATGTATAAGACGAGTCTATTTTGTCATTCTTTGTTACAAACAGAAACTTAGTTTGTCTACATTTTATGACACAAACAAAAGGAGAGAACGTGGGTTCTAGGTTTGTTCGAGTTTGTATATAGAGTGCTCCACCCTTTTTTAGAAGTCTGTTATTCCACAGATCCTTACTTTTGTTCCGAGAGAATTTTCTGTTCAGGGAGACCGTTCTTTTATTTCGGGGACCCGTTCTTTTTATTTCGGAAGACTTACCAGTTGGTAAATTAAACACTCCTTTTGGTTAGGGACTCTGTCGTTTTAGTCCACGAGACATTCAAATTGTCGTGATAAAGTTTTTCGGTTTTTAGTGGACCCCTTCTTTACTTACGGAACTTGTGTTTTTTTATCAGAATGACCGTTGTCTTAGCTCGAGACCTCCGAGTCCAGTCCCGAGGGGCCCTTCTCCTCTATCGAAAGGTTTTGCTACTTTCGTGAAGTTCTTCTTTATTCCAGAGAGGTACTCCTCTAATTCCGGGAATGTCGTAGTCTTCGTACGCTAGTTCTACCTCCTTCTCCGGGACTACTTTCTTCCAGACCGCGACCTCGACCTTTTTGTCCGAGACACCTTCCTCCTCGTCCGGGAGGCACTCCTCTTGTTCCGAGACTCTCTCCTCTTGTCACGAGAAGTTCTCCTCCTTTTCCGTGAAGACCTTCTCCGTTTCCAGGACCTCCTCACCTGAGTCTAAGAAGTCCCCTTTCTGTCGTTTATACGATCGACCTTTTTATGTATTATTATTATTATTTATTTCGTCTTCACACTGAACTTCAACATTGGTCGTTTAGTACTTATAGTAACTGTAAGGTCTTTCTTTTAATTTTGAAAACTTCCGTTTTATTATAACCACCCCAACCTCAGTCTTCGGATCTTTACTCGTCACGAGTCATCGACCAGGATCTTTGGTTTAGTTTGGGACTTTTAACTTTTCTTTTTTTTTTTGTTTTTGCCCGTCTAAGAAATGCTACACTCGGTAGTCCCTTCGGGTCACCAAGAAATCCAAATGAATTTAACATGTCTAGATAACCACCATTTATAATAAAATCTTACCTTTTTTTTTATAACTAATTTTGTACACTGTGACTTACCTGATCTACAAACGGAGTATGAAAGTCTCAGTAAACCACTTGTCACATTCCTTAGTTGAAAGAGAATCTTAATACTTGTTATATCACTTTATATTTCGAAACATAGGTATTTGTAATACTTTTATATACAGAACACTTTCTTATAAGTCGAAATACAAATAAGGATATTAGATCGACTCCGGTTATTTTATTATTCTTAAAAAGTTTATACACTATTATATTGTTAATTGCTTGCAAGTGACTGAAGGGTGACAGAAAAAAAAAAGGAGAGTTAATAACAGAAGAAGGAAAACGAAGGACTCTCCCACGGTACTGGAGATTATTTACATAATTATCCTCTTTTCCCTTACTCTTTTATTTTCAGAAATTTGAGTATTTTCTCGAACACCTCAAATCTTACACTTAGACACGTTGTCAGGGACAAGTTACCTTTGATCCCTTCTTTACCTTAAAAGTCCATCACAGATTTACAACTGTTCACTAGATTCACTTAGTGTAAAATTCACTTAATTTTTTAGTTAAAACGTCTTTGCTTCAGCGAACCTAAATACCCAAATAACGTCGGTACTTTAATTTTCTGCGAATGAAGAACCTTTTTTTCAATACTGGTTGGATCTGTCATATAAGTTTTCGTCTCTGTAATGAAACGGATGATTCCAGCCATCAGTTCCGATACCAAAAAGGACACCAGTACATACCTACACTCTCAACCTGACACTTCTTCCGACTCGCGACTTCTTAACTACGAAAACTTGACACCACAACCTCTTCTGAGAACTCTCAGGGAACCTGACGTTCTTCTAGGTTGATCAGGTAAGACTTCCTCTAGTCGGGACCCTAAAGAAACCTTCCTTACTACGATTTCGACTTTGAGGTCATGAAACCGGTGGAGTACGTTTCTCAACTGAGTAACCGCTTCTGAGACTACGACCCTCCCTAACCCCCGTCCTCCTCTTCCCCTGCTGTATCCTACTCTACCGACCTACCGTAGTGACTGAGCTACCTGCACTCAGACTCACTTGAGGTCCTCAACTACTACCTGTCCCTCTGGACCTCACGGCGTTAAGTACCCCAGCGTTTCTCAGCCTTGCTGACTCGTTGACTTGACTTGACTTGACTTATCTATGAACGTCTTGTGATCCAATGTTTGACGATACCCCGACAACGATAAGGAACTAAAATTAGTAATATCTAAAACTCGTGAATTACGTTCCATTTGTAAATTATCTAAGAGAAAAACTTCAGTATAAAGTACGACTAAGAACAGGGTACAACCCATTATCCTTATATTCTTTTTTTATATCCCCCTTTTCTGAAAGGAAAGAGATCTACGACGGTGTAGACGTTTTTTCAGTTCTATGTAAACAGTCAAGTCAAGTCAAGTCAGTGAGTCAGGAAGGTTGAGAAACACCGCTGGGGTGTCTGACGTCGTGCGGTAAACAATTTGTGGAGATTAATCGTAAGATGATTCATTTTGTCTATGTAAATTCACGTTTTTCACTTTTCTCTGTACAAGGGACTAAAATTCTAAGGTGTGGGGGATTTCATTGTCTTTCTGAGAATGAAATAGGGAATTCTCTCATAGAGGGACTATTTGTTAAACCGTGACAAGAAACCTTGAATGTGACGGGGGTAAATTTGTTTTATTAAGTCGGAACCTCTTGTAATTCTTCGTTGTAAACATCTGTCAAAAGTTTACTGAATATCAGTTAACCCTGTCCCTTCTTTACGTTTTGAAAATAGTAACAAAAATGGAATTTTATACACCTTCTGTGGACATGCGTTCTCTTACAGGTCGTACCACAAGATCCCTAAATACCAATACACTGAAATAACAGACATGTACTTAAGAATATATATTAAAAAGTGTCTTTTGTCAGAAATAAGGTTTTTGAGGGACGAGATCACAAATCATTCTTATTTGATGAGAAACTACCACTCCAGTCCTTCCCGTCACGGGTACCTCCCCTGTGTCAATAGTCACTAAGAAGAGTCACTCCTGCGACAGTAATAACGGAGTGTCATTTTAGTCGTCCGTAAGTCGAATTTAACTTCTGTGTCCTGTGAGACGAGTTTTAAAGTCAGAGAGGGGAAACTTAAGTATACAATTTGACTTCTAACCGTGACGATGTTTCTACAAAACCAATTATAAATATCGTGTGAGACGTTTACTCTTTGATATATTCATTCTTTACTCAATTTTGTTGAATACAGTTATAGGGAGAAGTATGTAGATACTAGAAAGTAGAAGTGTCTACTTATTTTATAATCTATATATATTCACATGAAAAAATTCAAAAGTATAATAACAATCTGTAGTTAACTTTAACATACAATTTGTCTCCTTTACTTTTTTTGCCCACGTAAAACTGTGAGTTTGAAATCACATATACTTGAAGTAAAGAAACAATAAGTAAAGATCCAGAAAGGAATATCAACAAAGGTCTTTCCCACCGATAAATTTCCAGTAGACTTTCGGATTACGAGGTTGGTACTAACGGGAATTAGGTCCGGTCGTCTATCAGTAATTGATGTCCTATCTATCACCGTACCTACAAGGTTTATAGAAGAATCTCTACTCTTGGACAAATAGAACTTCTCTGATAGTCTGGAGTTTGGTATACGATCCGATATAAATTCCGGTGTTTAGAGTCCGAATGTCCAAGTAGGAAGGAGTGAAACTAAATGTAACAATACGAGATGTCTAAGAGATTATATAGGACCGAGATTTAGTAAGGGATAATAGAACTTGTAAAATAGTTTGAAAGACGTAAAAATTGGAGAAAAGACTCTCAAGGAAAACAGAATCTATCTGGGGTCACTATGACGGGAGAAACCATTTATAGAGTCCAAAAATCCGTGGTCGGTTCTACCTCGATCACATCCAAAGGAGTAAGAGTGACGTGAAGATCTTGAAAATAGAACAAAGGAGGATATTTTATAAATCAAAGTCACTTCGTATACTATACCTTATGGTGAAAGATAGGTTACACTATAAAGTATAAGTCTGAAAAATAAACAGGACCAAGTCTAAAATTCAGAAAATCTTAAGTCTAGCATCAAAAGACGGAGGAAAATGAGAAGACATATTGGAGTTTGACGTGTATTTCCAATCAGATTTTTACCTGGTGTGTCAGGGAACCTAGAAAAATAAAGGTTTTGGTAAAGGGGTTTAGTGTAGTCAGAGGTAAGGGTAATAGTATAGAATTTTATCAATACTAAACTTTTATATAGCCAAGTCTTTAGAATTGATAGGTTCAATTGTGTGAGACAGGTGGACGATGGAATAAAGGGACAAATGGGTGATTCCATCTTTAGATTGAATCTTGAGTCGGTCGTAATAAAGTGATGACAAGTCAAGTCAAGTCAAGTCAGTGAGTAATGGGGAGTGTAAAAGTGAAGAGAACAATAAGTCGTATCTAAGATCAAGAAATGAGAAATGAGTATCTATTACGAGAAATGAGAAAACTGAGTGTGACACCGTTGGGTGAGGTCATCAGAACGGACCTTTTAGGGTACCTGTCTCCTTGGACCCACCGACGTCAGGTACCCCAACGTGTCAGTCTGTACTGATTTCACTAAATCGTCGTCAAGTGACTAGACTTTTAAAGGTTGAGACTAATGTACATTGATACACAGTAAAGGAGTAGATATAGAACAGATAAAGGAACACAAGGACTCGTCAACTTGTTTGACCACAACGATAACAATTGTATTCTCGTTGTGACATATGAATCTCATAATTTATAAATGTATATAATTGAGTGAAGTAGAAACGTTTGTTGAATGAAAGTCATAGGATTAAAATGTTTCCTTCTTTCTCATCGTGTTTATTTAGAAAGACAAAGGTTCTAGTGTACATACTAAAAAGGTTATATCCTAAATTGATACCAGACTGAGGCATAAGGTAGGAGAGACGGAGATGACCAATAATGTTATATTTTAGTGGGTTTACGTGTACTTCTTGTGTGACGGGTCGTTAAGGTGAAATAAGGACGAAAGATTACATTTGTGTAAAATTTCAGAGGAAAGAGGTGATAGAAACTATTTAGAGTGATGGTTTACTTTTCGGACAAAGTATCTAGGAGATCTTTTATGTGTAGTTTTTGAGATCGTAATAATAAGATGGAGTTCATCTTAACATGGATAAGAGAGGATAATTTTCCTTTTATCTAAATGGTGTCTAATTAGGAAGACATAGACGAGTCCTAAAGTAGAATACAAAAGGAGAGTTCCTTGAATAAGATTAGACACAAGAGATCGTAAATTGTAAGGACTTTTACTTTCGGTCGGAAAACAGAGAATCAGTAGGATCATCTATGTTCCGACAAATAGTCACACCGATTTATATTATGACTAATCATATAGGAAATACTAATTACTACAACTCGTATAAAAGAACACGTATGAACAGTAATTGTATAAAAAAGAACACTTCATTTAAAAATTTGATGTAAATAAAAGAGAACCACCAAACAAAAGAATAACTTAAAATTTTCAATGAATAAACAAATTCTGTGTCTAAGAAAGTGTCAGTAGTAATAAGGTTTATAAAACAGGTTAAATACCGAACGAAAGACTAAAAAGTTGGTACTCTGTACTACTCGTCTTTTCAAACTTATATTTCAGGTCAAATAGATTAAAAGTAAATGACTACGTAATATAAACGTAGACAACAGAGTAATTGTAAAACACAAGAGTAAAACTTGGTATATAAAAACAGATCTTTATACCCAATTACCATTGTTTAAGTGGGTCTGAGATTACTTTTCACAAACGTACACATACGTATTTGAGACCGTGATAATTAGAGACCGAGCACATCTCATCTCATGATCCCTTATAATTTCAGACATATACATAATAAAGTATATCCTCGGTCTCGTGTTTGTTGTGTAACAATACCTTTACTGATCACCACCTACATTTCGGACTACGACATTTTTTGTTTTAACATATCCTTCGACCTTACAATCCAGGTACTTAGTTCCATTTATTCTTCACCAGTTTGTCGTCTATTGTTCTCACTTAACTGTAAAATCCTTAGTCATTTGATTCTACCTACCCTTACCCACTTAAATTAATCTACTGGTTTAATTTAAGTATACTGTTTAAATTAAGTCTGGAAGATAACACCCGTTCTTAGGTCTCTTCTTTACCTCATCGGGAGTATCAGTTACTTTCTCAGGTTTTACGTCGTGAACCCCCGTTAGAGTTTTTACTGTCTTACTAGAGCCAAGTAAAGGTTCCATTTAGTAAGTTATTGTGTTATTATTTTCAGATAGTGTTGATGATTACTGTTTCTTCTACTTCAACCTACCAAGATCCTTCTGGATCTTCTGGAAGATCTGATCGTAAAATTTTTTTTTTACGGAAAAAGTAGTATCCTCTGACCTTACGTTTTGATCCTTCAGTTTTCTACGGACCTCTTATCCGTTCAAACTGGAACCTTATCTTCTATTTCGTCCCGTTTCCGATTATCTCATAATGGTTCTCTTGGGTGACCAGTATCGTTTGAGGGAGAAAATTGTAGTGTTCTCTACGATATGTACCTGTAGTGGTTTACCTTTTTACCTTTTGTATAACTGATATAAGAAACGTCGGCTTCTACTTCTGCGAGATATGATACTGTTTTTGTTCTGGTCCTCGGTTGATATCGAGTCTAGTATTTGGGGAATAACGTTTTAAGTCTGAATTTAACTTCTTTCATCCCTTTTAGTGATCCGTTAAGTCAAGTCAATTTAGTGAGTCAACACGGGCTGAGAAACACTGGGGTACTTAACGTCTTGCTGTCCGAAGGGACAGTTGGGTAAGGTCACAAGCACGGACCTCTTTGTGTCCCTGTCCCCTCGGACCGTCTGACGGTAGATACCCCAGCGTGTCTCAGACTGTGTTGACCTCACTGAAACGTCGTCGTCGTCGTCGTGAGGGACAGGTAGTGGTTGAGGGTCTTAAGTGAGTTTGAGTGCAGATAACTCAGACCCTACGGTAGATCGGTAGAGTAGGAGACGACAGGGGAAGAGGAGGACGGGGGTTGGGGAGGGTTGTAGTCCCAGAAAAGGTTACTCAGTTACGAAGCGGACTCCACCGGCTTCATGAACTCAAAGTCTAAATCATAGTCAGGAAAGTTACTTGTGCGTTCTGACTAGAAATAAAAAAAAAATAAAAAATAAAAAAATGAAAAACTAAAGATAGTTAAAAAAATTAAAAAAAATTTAAAATTTTATAAATTAAGAATGTACGCAAGGGTTTGTACTTGGGGGGAGGGTGGAGGGAGGGGTATTGTAGAGAGACCCAGTAGGGGTACGTGGTCGAGATTCGTACGACATAGGACGTAGTCTGTATCTGACCGCTAAATTAAGAATGTACTATCATATGTACAATCTTACAGTAAGAGGGTTTAGTAGGGTGGGAGAGGGAGGGAGAGACTCAGGTTTTCAGGTAATATGTGTAGACACAGAGAAAGGGACAGAACGTATGTCCCAGCAGTAACGGTAGAAGGATTTAAGGTATATATACACAATCATATGACATAACCACAAAAAGAAAGACCGAATGAAGTGAGACATATTAGCCGAGGTCAAAGTAGGTAGAGTAGTCTTGACTAAGTTTACTTAAGAAAAATTGCCGACTCATTATGAGGTAACACATATACATGGTGTCGAAAGAATAGGTAAGTAGACGACTACCTGTAGATCCAACAAAGGTACAGGATCGATAATATTTGTCACGACGCTACTTTTCGGTGTCAGTAGTTCTGTCATACCATGACCGTGTTTCTGTCTGTATATCTAGTTACCTTGTTTTATCTTTCGGGTCTCTATTTAGGTGTGTAAAAAATTCCTTAGAGGTGTGACAAGAGGTATCACCGACATGATCAAACGTAAGGGTGGTTGTCACATCCTCCCAAGGGAAAAGAGGTGTGGGAGAGGTCGTAAATAACGNATTTGAGTTTTACCTAATTTCTAGATTTACATTCTTGTCTTTGATATTTTGAGGATCTCCTCTTGTATCCGTTTTGTGAGAGTCTGTATTTAGTATCGTCCTAGGAGATACTAGGTGGAGGGTCTTAAGACCTTTATTTTCGTTTTTATTTGTTTACCCTAGATTAATTTTAATTTTCGAAGACGTGTTGTTTCCTTTTATATTCGTTCCACTTTTCTGTCGGAAGACTTACCCTCTTTTATTATCGTTTACTTCGTTGACTGTTTGTTGATTAGAGTTTTTATATGTTTGTTGAAAACGTCGAGTTAAGGTCTTTTTATTTGCTGGGTTAGTTTTTTACCCGGTTTCTTGATTTATCTGTAAAGAGGTTTCTTCTGTATGCCTACCGATTGTTTGTGTACTTTTCTACGAGTTGTAGTGAGTAATAATCTCTTTACGTTTAGTTTTGGTGTTACTCCATGGTGAAGTGTGGTCAAGTCTTACCGACGTTAGGTTTTTAGACGTTCGTTATTTACGACCTCTCCCACACCTCTTTTCCCTTGGGAGGATGTGACAACCACCCTTACTTTCATCATGTCGGTGATACCTCTTGTCACACCTCTAAGGAATTTTTTAACGTTTATCTTGATGGAATACTGGGTCGTTAGGGTGACGACCCGTATGTGTGGCTCCTTTGTTCTGACTAGAAATCTTACCTGACCAACCTAGAGGAACGTCAGGTTCCCTGAGAGTTCTCAGAAGAGGTTGTGGTGTCAAATTTTCGTAGTTAAGAAGCCGTGAGTCGAAAGAAGTGTCAGACTGAGAGCGTAGGTATGGACTGTTGACCTTTTTGGTATGGTAACTGATCTCCCTTGAAACAACCCTTTCATTGCAGAGACGAAAAGTTGTACGATGGATCTATCCAGTATTGAAAGGAAGGTTCCTCATTCGTAGAAAATTAAAGTACCGACATTAGTGGTAGACGTCACTAAAACCTCGGGTTTTTTTATTTAAGACTGTGACAAAGGTGACAAAGGGGTAGATAAATGGTACTTCACTACCTTGGTCTACGGTACTAGAAGTAAAAGACTGACAACTCGAGATTCGGTTGAAAAAGTGAGAGGAGAAGGTGAAAGTAGTCCTCCGAAAAATCAAGGAGAAGAGAAAGACGGTATTCCCACCACAGTAGACGTATAGACTCCAAGAACTATAAAGAGGGTCGTTAGAATTAAGGTCGAACACGAAGAAGGTCAGGTCACAAAGAGTACTACATGAGACGTATCTTCAATTTATTCGTCTCACTGTTATATGTCGGAACTACATGAGGGAAAGGATAAACCTTGGTCAGACAACAAGGTACAAGTCAAGATTGACAACGAAGGAATGGACGTATGTCCAAAGAGTTCTCTGTCCAGTCCACTAGATCAAAAGGACAGAGAAAGTCTTAACAGGTGTCAAATAACACTAGGTGTGTCAGTTTTCGAAACCGTATCAGTTATTTCGTCTTTATCTGCAAAAAGACCTTGAGAGAAGGAAATAGGTACTAGGTCGCCTACAACCGTTAAACTAGAGACCAAGGAGATTGAAAAGATTTTGGTCGAACTTGTATACCTTCAAGTGTCAAGTGTATAACGACTTCGGACCGAACCTCTTAAAACTCGGAATGAAATGATCGTACACTCTACTCACTTTAACACGCCATCAAAGTCGTAAGAAACCGTAGAGGAAAGAAACCCTAACCTTACTATTAACTAGAAAAGGTCAGGACACCAGTGACGACTCAAAAGGGTTAAACGACCGTATAACTCACGTCGTAAAAGTGTCGTAGTAGAAGGTCATAAACTTTATCGAGTACACCGTAAGATAATGAAGGTGATCGAAAAAAGTATCCCTACGAAAGATTCCGGGTGAACTGAAGTGTAAGGTCTTAAAGACCGAGATCTACTCACTAGTGTGGTAACACTAATAGAACCAGCACTTCTAGAAAAAACATGTCAAGAAGACACATAAGAACGGTGGAGAAGAATTATAGAAGACGAAGACGATCCCGGTATGGTAAAGACAGGAAATAGTTCGGGTAGAAACGTACTTTATAAGGGGACCATAGAGATTAACAGAACTTCTTTAGTGATCAGAAAGGGTAAGACAACAAATTGAAACAAAGAAAGGTAACTAGTGACTCCTTCAGAAAGAATAGGAAGAACGATAAGAAACCTTGAGACGTAAGTCTACGAATATAGAAAGGAAAAGAGGAAACGAAAAGTGAAAAGAACAAAGTGTCGATAAAAATTCCGGAGGGGTCTGTCGGTAAAACGAAAAAACGTAAATAAAAGGTATCTCTACCAGAACTAAGGACAGAGGACGTGTTACAGTACTTGGAGGTAGGTATCAAGTAGTTCGTGAGACAGTCTAGATCAGAGAATTTAGATAAAGAGTGAAGGTGACATATTAGTATTCCCTAAATTAAATCCAGTATGGACTTACCAGATCACCAAAAGGGATGAAAGAAGTTATATTCAGACTTAAACCGTTATTCCTCAAGTACTAGAACCGGTGTCAGTGGAGGTCCAGAAAAAAAACGACTGACATATCTCGAAGAGGTAGGAACCACGTTTCTTATATTAGTTAGACTAAAGTCACAACTGGTAGACCACTACAAGTACAAATCTCAGAAGAGACACAACAACCTTCTCCCACAAATGATACTGGTCACATAATAGAACCGTTCTGAGATAATCGGAAAAGGGACGAAGTAAGGTATAAGGTTTCGGTTTAAACGGAAAATAGGGTCCACAAAGAACTGAAGGATGAAAACGTAAGGTCAGGGGATATTACTTTTCCTGTAGAAAAAAACCCAATCAAGATTTTCCAGAACATCCAAAAGTATCTTGGTAAGTTGAAGTCGAAGAAGTCACAATGACCAACCCCGTATCTGAACCTAATGACACAATAACTCACCAAACGGAACCTTTACTTGTCTCTAGTAAGAGAGCAAAAACTCTAACGTACGTACATACTGGTTCATACTGATCTGTTAAGTTCATACTGGATTTAGTTTAGGGAATACTAATATGCCATTACCACTGTTTATTTACACACACTAATCTGGACTGTCTTATGGACCTCTTGGTACCTGTCTCCAATATAACATGTCCTCCCCGACTGGTTTTAGTAAGGGTTCTCTTTCTTTACGGGGTTTCCATTTTAATAACAGACTCTTCCGGAATTTTGTCTACTCTTTTCTTCTTTTCCCTTTCCGTTTCCTCTTTTACTTTCTGTATAGCTAGACTTACGTCTCAAGAGCTCTTATTGTTCCTCTCTACTCCTTCCAAGGAATTCACTTATGACGTTTTATTATCTCCTTTTGTTATTTTACCCTTTCTGATCTATAGGGAAGTCATAAGAACGGACCCCTTAGGGTCCCCGTCTCCTCTGACATCCGACGGTAGATACCCCGGCGTGTCTCAACCTGTACTGACTTCACTGAATCGTCGTCCTCGTTGTCGTCGTCCCTTGTAAAGTACGTTACTACCCATGTCAGTCAAGTCAAGTCAAGTTAAGTCAGTGAGTCAGCACAGGCTGAGAAACGCTGAGGTACTTAACGTCGTGAGGTCCGGAGGGACAGGTAGTGGTTGAGGGCCTCAAGTGAGTCTGAGTGCAGGCAACTCAGGCACTACGGTAGGTCGGTAGAGTAGGAGACAACAGGGGAAGAGGAGGACGGGGGTAAGGGAGGGTCGTGGTCTCAGAAAAGGTTACTCAGTTGAGAAGTGTACTTCACCGGTTTCATGACCTCAAAGTCGAAATCGTAGTAAGGAAGGTTTCTTTAGGGTCCCGACTAGAGGAAGTCTTACCTGACCAACCTAGAGGAACGTCAGGTTCCCTGTGAGTTCTCAGAAGAGGTTGTGGTGTCAATTTTCCGTAGTTAAGAAGTCGCGAGTCGGAAGAAGTGTCAGGTTGATTCCCTATTTTTGACAGACCAAGATTGTCTTCGTCTTTTATAATTCTCCTTTATCGTTCTTATGTGTCTTCTTGACACGTCTTTTCTAGAATTACCGACCCTATTAATGGTATTAACGTACAAGTCAGTGGATCTCAGTGTGTAGGACCGTACACTTCAGTTCACCTGGAATCCTTCGTGACGATGTTTATTTCGATCACCTGGACTACCTTAAAGGCGACTCGATAAAGTTTAGGACTTTCTACTACGACAGTTATACGGTCGTTCAAACCTCTCGAATCGTTACGGGTTTCCTGTCCTTTTCCAGTCAAAAATAAGGTTAGGGTTTCCTTTCATTACGGTTTATTAATAGATTCATGGTGTGTCAACACGAATAAAGTGTACGACCTTTCAATTACGAGTTTTAGGAAGTTTGATCCGAAGTTGTTATCTACTTGGCTCTTGAAGTTCTATATGTTCAATCTTAATTTTTTCCGTCTCCAGTTTAACGACTGTAGGTAACCTAGTATCTTTTCGTTCCAATAAGGACTTTCTGTAGATAAATACGAAGAAACTGATGTGGTTTCGGAAACTGATACACCTACTGTTGTTTGACACCTCTTAAGAATTTTCCTACCCTTATGGGATGGTGGAATGAACGGGGGACTCTCTAGACATACGTCCAGTTCTTCGTTGTCTATCTTGACCTGTATTTTGTTACCCGACCAAGTTTTAACTCTTTCCTCGTGGAGTTCAGATATATAACAGTGGAACGAATAAACTGAATATACGTCTTGTGTAGTATAATTTAAGGTCCGATCTACTTCGAGTTCGATGTTATTTCTAACGTGCCTCTTTATAGTCATTGGAGTCTATACGTCTTCTACGGTGGAATTACAGTCTTTTACTTCTCCTTCGTTCTCCTAGAACTACTTCCACTTTCTTCTCTCATTTTTTCGACCGAATTTTGAGCCATAAGTTTTTTGATTCTAGTACCGTAGAATAAGGTAGTGTAGTACCGTTTATCTACCCTTTTTGTTACCTTTGTTACTGTATTAAATAAAAGTGTAGTTTTAGAGTTCTATGCTACTAACGTGGGTAATTTAATTTTCTACGAACGAGGAATCTTCTTTTCGATACTGTTTGGATCTGTAATATAATTTTTCGTCTCTGTATAAAAACGACTGTTCCAAATACTTCAGTTTCGATACTAAAAAGGTCGTCAGTACATACCTACACTTCCCACCTAGCATTTCTCGTGGTTTCTTCACTACGAATACTTAACATCATAACCTCTTCTGAGAACTCTCAGAGAACCTGACGTTTCTCTAATTTGTTCAGTTAGGATTTCCTTTAGTCAGGACTTATAAGGAATCCTGACTACGACTTCGACGTCGAGTTTATGAAATTAGTGGACTACACTTCTCGACTGAGTGACCTTTTCTGGGACTACAACCCTTTCTGACTCCCGTCCTCCTCTTTTTCCATCGTCTCCTACTACACCAATCTACAGTAGTAGTTGAGTTACCCGTACTTAAACTCGTACGAAGTCGTCTACCACTTCTTGTCCCTTCAAAAAACGTGAAATTAGACACCCCAACGTGTATCATCCTGTGATAACTCACTGTTGTTACTTTTTTATAGAAAAATTACTCTTTATGAGTTCTTTTTAATAAAGTGTCTTTCCCTTAGACCTTTATAAAGTCTCTATAAGGAGATCTTGGTCCGTCAACGACACAGTAAATTACTCTACTACATGGGAGGTCAAGTGACTTCAATGACATTATATGGATTGAATCAAGACTGAGTTCAAGTGGATTGATTAGAAATAATGATTAAGGACATCCAGAAAACTAACGGTATTCTTGATTATATTATAGATATATAAATAACTATAATAGTAAATTTCTTATAAATTTCCGAGTCTTCCACGACCTCTAGACGGCCCCAGGTCGGGGCCACCTAGGTCCCACTAAGCTTCCACCCCTGCCTCAACCGTAGGACCTTTTTTGAATAAATTAATGTCTATATCTCCCTCTAATCTTTGTCTATCACATCATCCTTCTAATCACCTCTTTTTCTCCCACTTATTGAACCTAATACACCTTATCGTAGGTACGAGGTCTACCCTTAAGTCGGTCTTTTTGTCCTCGTTCTTTCTTCGTTGTACCCCCTTAGTCAGAAAGACCTTTGACTAGACTAAAGAAATAAAAACCCAAACGAATATATGGAAAACAATGTGTATCCCTACTTATGTCTCAGTACACCCTCAGTCGTCAGGACTGGAAATAGTTTTAGTCCACGAAGTGTATTTACATATTTTTTCCATGTAGTAGAAGACCGGTACTCACTCTGGACGACTGTAAAATACTAGGAAAGAAAGACTATTGGTTTTTTGGATAAAGAAGGTTCCCACAAAAAAGAATTTGGTCCGTGGTGGGAGGTTTATTTGAATGTAAGAATATCCCACTCCCACATCACTCAATGTTAGTTCTTTCCTTAAATAAATTGGGTTCCTATTGTACTAATCAAAATTTCCAATTATGAATAAAGAGGTTATACGAATTTCAAATTATGAATAAAAAAGGATATACGGTCAATATAAGTAATATTCCCATCCCTTGTACCTCTAAATCGTCGTTTGTAGTCGGGTTGTTTACTTTTAGGAAAGTGGTTACGAGGGGAATTCTAGATAAATCAGAATTCTATACTATATCAATGTAAAAATGTATCGTTCCTGTGTCACTAAATATTGTTTCATGTCACTAGATAATGGTTTCTCTTTTAGGTAATTGAGTTCTTCAGATCATAACGATTGTAGTTTTTGATGATATAAAGGAAAAAATATAAGGTTTATGTAACTAATTATATAAGGGTCCACGGATTCCTATACCTCCGGACCGTCGTTAGTAACTGAGTTGTTCTTCTTTTTCGGGATACGATTAATTCTGAGAGTTTTATGAGGTTTTGAGACACGACAAATACCAATTCCATTTGTTGAGAGACACGACAAATACCAATTCCATTTGTTAGTACACCATCACCGTCGTCATACCTATTAGGACAGTGTGTTCGATCGGACAGTCGTCTCTCCAAACTGGACTCTGTAGGAACAGGGTGGGTCTCGTCCCTTAATCGTCGTTAATAACTGTGTTGTTTACTTTTTGGGAAGTGGTTATATTAAGGATTGGTTGGGTGATATGATTATTAAAGATTGAGGGGTTTTCTTAAACGGAAATCATTCAGATTTCGTAGAGTACGGAGAGTCTAACCCTCCGACATTTGTTAGTGTACACCGGCCTGCTTGGATATGTCCACCCGATCTATTGGAAGTCTCCTCAAGCATTCGACTTTGTGAGAACAGTGCGGGTTCTTAAAAATAACGGAACCTCAACGTGTAAATGAGGAAGAGGCTCTCTTTACCAATACCCCCTCTCGGGGGGCATTTCAGTCTCCACATCCACTCTCGTATTTTGTCTGAGACCAAAACCCCAACCTACGATTCCTTGTCACAAAAGGACTGTGAACTAGTACGGAAACGCATACGGTTCGGAGCAAGGAGTACTGGAAACGGTACCCGCCTCAAGGAGTGCGACCGAGGCCCGTCTCTAGTGAGTCTCCTACGAGTGTTAACCGAGTTTCTTATGAGTCAACCTACTATAAAAGACTAATTAAATTTTGACTATATACTAATATTTTGTAGAACTACCTGACAAAATTGAAAGTCCATGAAACGGACACTATCGATCCATTTACAAATTGTTGGTCACGTTGGTTTTCTTTTCACCTTTTTTTCGGAATTAAACCTTTTATGTTTCAAGTTCTACAGTCACACTACGATGCTTACGTCTCAACCTTTCTCTACATACGTTAGTACCGCCCTGAAGGGACCATCGAGTCCATCATTTTTTAGACGGACTTCATACCCTGTGTAAAGTCCCAAGTTAGGGACCTAACCCTTCTAGGGAACCTCTTCCTTTACTAATGGGTGAGGTCATAAGAAAGGACTTCTTAAGAGTCACTTAGATCTACGAACTATTATTAAATATACATACGACATTTATTCAATCTTTTATAATTGATTCAAGTCTACAACTATCTTAATCAATATTTAGAAATTTCTTTTAAGTATTCTATAATTATTAGATGTTAAACAACCGATGTTAAGAGTGAAATTTGTCTTTCTAGCATATTAACTTTGTTATTTCATTCTGTAAAGGGAGATTTTGTTAAAGTAATAATAAAATAAAATAATTATACATAAATTATATGTATTAATAAAATTTTAATAATATCTTATATAATTACAAAGAACAGTAATTATCATCTTAATTGTGTACTAAAAATTTTTGTACTTTCATTGTATTTTTAATGTTTAAGTCCTTGTTTGAATCTCATCTATTCGTCAATAAAATACGAACCCTATGATATTGAATACAAGTCCCTGACATTATCTGGTCTGTCATTAGGGTTCTTTTACCGAGTAATTCCCAGAGGTTTCCCTTTTTTGTCGTCTAAATCCCTAAAATCCTTCTATAATCTCAACAGACTTTAATATCTAAAACATGACTTCTTCAACATTATTTGATTTAACGTAAGTCTCACTTTTCAGTCTTTGTGTATTTTAACGTAGTTGTTTCCCCTTTCATAAAATACCAACAAATGATTTATTTTTGTTGTCTTTTGTTAGTACTAAGTATAGTAAAAATAGAAAAAAAATTAATCGATTTCTCTATCAAAACGAGTTGTTATAATTTCATCTTATATACCACAATAAGAACTAAGAAGAGGTTGGAAATTAAAAATTTGAGATGTTAGGGGAGTATATAGAAACATCGTCTTCGTAATGTAGTCATAGATACATAAAAAGTGGAGGGGTCTTATAGATCTTGCTAAGTCGAATATCTTTCGTAGTTACAACAATAACTTATTACTTACTATATAGACTACTTAAATAACTTTGTAAAGACTAAATCCGACTAATCTTATGATTCGATCTCTACTTTAAACGTAGACGTTACATACTACGGTATTGTCACTATTTCACTCACTTTCAGAGCGTCAGCACAGGCTGAGAAACGTTGGGACATCTATATGTCAGGTACCTTAAGAGGTCCGTTCTTATGACCTCACCCATCGGAAAGGGAAGAGGTCCCCTAGAAGGTCTGGTCCTTAGCTTGCTCCCAGGACGTAACGTCCGTCTCAGAAATGGTTGACTCGACATTCCCTTCGGGTATTGTTTACTGAGTGTTTTTCGACGACGACGACGACGACGACGACGACGACGATTCAGTGAAGTCAACACAGGTTGAGACACACTGGAGTATCTACCGTCGGGTGGTCCGAGGGGGTGGGGACCCTAAGAGGTCCCTGATCTTTAATTTAAAGGGTTCATACCTTCAAAAGTTTTTCTAAATGAAACAGGAACGAAGACTACAATGTCGTTAACAAGATGTGACTTAGACCCGATTTGGTTCACTAACCGTAACAGGTCCCTCTAAACTAGTCGACTGAGTTCACATTGGAGTCCTTTTGTGAACGGATAAAGTTGAACACAGGATGATAAAGATTATAAGGGGTGTTTCGTCAAGACCCTAACAAGTGAAATTTCATTCTTTGTACAACTGGTTAGTAAATACTTTCCTGTCTTATCCGTCCACATACTCGGGTAGGATCTAGTTTTCTTGTAAGGTCTTGTCGGTTCAGATTAATACTTGGGTGTTAGAATGGTCGGTTTATTCAAAATAATTAAATTAGTGACTGTAACCCGAACGATACATTATACTAACTCCATTATTTCTCTTATTCGTGACAACAACGACAAGTCAACGATTCAGAACAGACTGAGATCCACTGGGGTACCCGACGTCCAGAGGTCCGAAGGGACAGGAGGTGATAGAGGACCTCAAACGAGTTCAAGTACAGGTAACTCAGTCACTACGATAGGTTGGTATAGTAGGAAATGAAGAACTGGGTGTAATTCCAAAGAGTCCTCTGTCTATTACACCAGAATCTCAGGGTAGTGAAATTCTTGAAAGATGTGAAACAACACTAGGTGTGTCTGTTTCCGAAAGAATATCAATTAGTCATCTTTATCTACAAAAAGACCTTAATGGAACAAAAGAGATACTAGGTTTTTTGTAACGTGTAAGTTAAAGACCAAGGAGACAGAAAGACTTTAGGTGAACATGTAGACCTTCAAGAGTCAAGTACATGACGACTTCGAATCGAACTTCCTAAAACTCGTATTGGAAGAACAATACCCTTTACTCACGTTAAACAACTTGTAAAAAACCGTGACGGGAAGAAACCCTGCCCTTAATTTTGACTGTAAAAGGTTGGGACACCGGTGACGACTCTAAAGGTTTAAACGACTGTATGACTCACGTCGTGAAATTCTCGTAGTAGAAATCCTAAACTTTATCGAGTTTACTTTAAAGTAGTAGAGGTGTTCAAAAAAAGTATGATTATGAAGGATTCTGGGTGAACTGAAGTGTGAGGTCCTACAGAGAGAGATCCACTCACTGGTGTCATAACACGAATAGGGTTAGTAATTCTAGCAAAAAAAAAAAAAAAAATTATCAAGAAGACACATAAAAACAGTGGAGAAGAATTCTAGAAGTCGAAGGCAATCCAAGAATGGTAAAGACAGGAAATAACATGGGTAGGAACATACTTTGTGAGGGAACTATAGAGATTAAAAGAACTTCTCTAGAGATCAGAATGGGTAAGATATGAAAAGGAGATAAAGAAACGTAACAAGTAACTTCATCCGAAAGAATAAGGAGAAAAGATAAGAGACCTCGAGACGTAAGTCAACCTATATAAAAAGGAAAAGAGGGAATGAAAAGCAAAGAGAAGAAAGGGGTCGATAAACATTTCGATGGAGTCTGCTGGTGAAACGGAATTTAAAGAAAAGGAAACCTTAATAAAACCAATGACGGAGGTTATGTTACGATGTTTGGAGTAAGGTATCATAAATCCGTGACAGATAGTCAAGATTAGGGAACTTAGATAAATACTGGAGATGACGTATTAGTACTCCCTAAACTAAATCCAGTACGGACTTACCAGATCACCAAAAGGGATGAAAGAAATCAAATTTGGACTTAAAAAGTCATTCCTTCACTACTAGACTCAGTATCAGACGAGGACCAGAACAAAAAACGACTGGGTTTTCTCCAAGAGACAGAAACTGACGAATATTATCTTAGTTAAACTGAAGTCAAAACAGGTAAACCACTATAGGTAAACATCTCAGTAGAGAACACAACAACCTTTCCCACAAACGATACTGGTCACACAAGAGAACCGTTTTAAGTCAATCGGAAACGGAATAAAATAAAACATGAGGTTTCATTTTGAATGAACAATGAAGTCCATAGAGAACTGAATGACGAAAACGTAGGGTCAGTGGATACTACTTTTCCTGTAGAAAATTAAAAAAAGAAACCACAATCAAAATCTTCCAGAGTTACCAGAAGTATCTTGAAGTATCTTGTATCAAAGATGAAGAAATTGTAGTCACAAAGCCCATATCCGAATCTAATGAGATGACAACTTACCAAACGGAACCTTCGGTTGACTCTAGTAAGACACCACAAACTCTGAAGTGTGGTCATGACGTAAAACCTGAGTAAACAATAGATACTTCCAATGAGGTAAAGAAGATCCCTTAAGAACGGGTACTGTCGTCTAACTAGATTTAATTTAAGGGGGTAAAGACAGGTAAAATTAAGTTACTAAAGATTCTACAGTTCCTTTTCCTCCTCTCACCTATCTTATATTCTACCAACCTACCGTAGTGGCTGAACTACCCGTACTCAAACTTGTTCAAGACCCTCAACCACTACTTGTCCCTTCGGACCACACGACGTCAGGTACCCCAGCGTTTCTCAGTATGTGGTCTCGTTGACTCGACTTGACTCCTATAGATACGAGTCCGAACGAGAGAGGTACGGGCTAACAAGTGAGAACGAACTGGTACGGACTAACGGGAAGTAAACACCTTAATTGTAAGGTGCAAGTATACGTTATAAAAAGAAATCGTAGTCTTTAATAAAAATGGTGGTCTGTGTAGGTGTTGACTCGTACCAAAGGTGAAACCAAGTCGTCGAATTAAAAAATACCTCAATAATCATTAACGGGTGACGAGAAAAGGTCATCGGAAGGTTGGACCCCCTGAATAAAGTCGCCGTATAGAAAAACGGAAAAACCTACCAAGGACACCAAGAGTCTTCCTTGTGACCTCACGAAGTGGTAAGGGAGGAGGTCATCTGATGTAAAACAATCCTGAAAGGTAATACTGTGTAGGTAGAACCCACCGGGACGTACTGTACCGAGTATCGAAGTAACTTAATATAATCGGAGAATCGGTGTTCTTCCGACACTGAGTACTTCCCCTTCTTAGTAATATACTATTTGGTTTCAACAAAAACAAAAAAAAAAAAAAGGAAGAGACGATAAAATAATAAAACGAACTTTTACATCGAAATTTTTTATAAAAGTCTAAAATTTTAATTTTTTTTTTTATTTTTTAGTTTTTTTTTTTTATTGTTAAAATACAACACTTTTAAACCTGATGATTATTTTATTTAAATGAATATCTGTCCTTAGTGAAATTTATTTATATTAAATAATTTAGTAATCGTTTTATAACTCAACTTGACTATTGACGTCACATTGACACACTCGTACAACAGGTTGAGAAACACTAGGGTACCTGACATCGGACGGTCCGAGGAGATGGGTACCTTAAAAGGTTCGTTCTTGTGACTTCACCTAACGGTAAAGTATGAGGTTCCCTAGAAAGACTGGGTCCATACTTTTAATGTAGAGAACACAGAGGAGGACGTAACTGTACACCTCAGAAATGGTCACGACATATTTTGTAATAATTACATAACGATTTAAATATATTTATTTTTTAGTCCGATAATCGTTTATTAATTTGAAAATTTTACATTTAATTAATGAAATTTGTCTTCTGTTTTACTATATATAATTATTAATAAATGTACGTTTTTATTTTTTACTGTTTATAAAGTTACTATCGTTTTCATTTCTTTTTATGTATATTTAATAAGACGAGTAGAGATAAGTTGGATTCTTTTTAAGAATCCATTACATTTTTTACTAGTAGTACAAGTAAATTTTCTTTTTTTATTATCGTTTACTTTGTTGACTGTTTGTTGATTAGAGTTTTTATATGTTCGTTGAAGACGTCGAGTTAAGGTCTTTTTATTTGCTGGGTTAGTTTTTTACCCGGTTTCTTGATTTATCTGTAAAGAGGTTTCTTCTGTATGCCTACCGATTGTTTGTGTACTTTTCTACGAGTTGTAGTGAGTAATAATCTCTTTACGTTTAGTTTTGGTGTTACTCCATGGTGAAGTGTGGTCAGTCTTACCGACGCTAGGTTTTTAGACGTTCGTTATTTACGACCTCTCCCACACCTCTTTTCCCTTGGGAGGATGTGACAACCACCCTTACGTTTGATCATGTCGGTGATACCTCTTGTCACACCTCTAAGGAATTTTTTAACGTTTATCTTGATGGAATACTGGGTCGTTAGGGTGAAGACCCGTATGTGTGGCTCCTTTGGTCTTAACTTTCTCTGTGTACATGGGGTTACAAGTAGCGTCGTGACAAATATTATCGGTCCTGTACCTTTGTTGGATCTACAGGTAGTCGTCTACTTACCTATTCTTTCGACACCATGTATATGTGTTACCTCATAATGAGTCGGCAATTTTTCTTAAGTAAACTTAGTCAAGACTACTCTACCCACTTTGACCTCGGTTAATATGTCTCACTTCATTCGGTCTTTCTTTTTGTGGTTATGTCATATGATTGTGTATATATACCTTAAATCCTTCTACCGTTACTGCTGGGACATACGTTCTGTCCTTTTTTCTGTGTCTACACATATGGCCTGAAAACCTGAGTCTCCCTCTCCCTCTCCCACCCTACTAAACCCTCTTACCCTTAAGATTGTACATATGACAGTACATTCTTAACTTAGCGGTCAGGTACAGACTGCATCCCACGTCGAACGAACCCCGACCACGTACCCCTACTGGGTCTCTCTACAACACCCCTCCCTCCACCCTCCCCCCAAGTACAAACCCTTGCGTACATTCTTAATTTCTACAATTTTAAATTTTTTTTATTTTTTAATTTCTTTTTTTTTCCTTTTTTTTATTTTCTTTAGTAATTTTCTTTACACTATTTTCCATGTTAAAATATTTTCACCTAATAAGATTTGATCGAAATATATATATATATATATATATATATATATATATATATTAAAATAATCTTCATCGGTCAATAATCGTCTAACTAGATAGAAGGAATTTCACCGAAGTACGAGACGGTGAAAGAGGTTTTTTATACTGTCGTAGTCCAGTGATAAGGTGTCACTGGTTAGAACTAGAACATCCGTCATGTGGTGACTACTCTAAAACCTTGATTCAATTTTCTGTGTCTACAGTCTGTCATCTCTGTTAATGTAAGTGGAAAAGACTTAAGGGAAGTAACTATTACGATGGTCTATCCCTCTTGGTTTCTTCTGGGAAGGAGTACCCGGATCCAAGAAACATTCCTGTGTTTCTTCTTAGACTCCGGAATGGGTACCGTTTTTGTTCACAACTTCTTTCATGTCTTTCTTGTGGAGTTCCCTCTCCACCCGGTTTGGTTCTTCCACGACCTCGGTCTTACTACTCCAGGCCACTAAAAATTCTGTCCGAAAATATATCAGTGGATCCACCCGTACCTGTCTGTTAAAACTAACTGTCAACGTTCAACGGATTGTTGTTTGAGTATACAGATAGGGTATTAAGTCAGACAATATTAGTCTACATACATACATGTCTTATAAATACTTTGGAATTATACGAGGACCAACGGATTCCAGTGAACTCCTATGTCAACACGTAGTTCTCACGTACACGACCTCAACCTCTTTGGGGACACCAATGAAATATAGGTAATACACTAATCACATATAAGGGGTCTCAACCTTCAGATACACCAATGAAACATTGTATAGACACTCGAGAAGACCCTCCGTAACCACGGAGAGAACCCACCTCAAATCTCTAGTCGAACTTAGAAAAGTCCATCCAGTGGGGAACAACGATTACAGATTTGAGATAGATTGTCTTTGTACAGTTTTATGAACCAAAAGGTTCTTGTTTGAAGGATGTATCACATCTTGTACTCAGATCCTAGACTGAGACGACGTTATCCCTAAATTATTCACCAATACTGGTTGGATCTATCGTATAAGTTTTCGTCTCTGTAATAAAACGGTTGTTTCTAGGCAGATCAGTTCCGATACCAAAAAGGACACCAGTACATACCTACACTCTCAACCTGACACTTCTCTCGACTCTCGACTTCTTAACTACGAAAACTTGACACCACAACCTCTTCTGAGAACTCTCAGGGAACCTGACGTTCCTCTAGGTTGGTCAGGTAAGACTTCCTCTAGTCGGGACCCTAAAGAAACCTTCCTTACTACGATTTCGACTTTGAGGTCATGAAGCCGGTGGAGTACTCTTCTCAACTGAGTAACCTTTTCCGAGACTACGACCCTCCCTAATCCCCGTCCTCCTCTTCCCCTGCTGTCTCCTACTCTACCGACCTACCGTAGTGCCTGAGTTACCTGCACTCAGACTCACTTGAGGCCCTCTACCACTACCTGTCCCTCCGGACCGCACGACGTTAAGTACGCCAGCGTTTCTCAGCCTGTGCTGACTCACTGACTTGACTTGACTTGACTTGACTTTGCAATAAATCATATAACTGCTTTTCTACTTAATTAGTAAACCATTAGAAATGTTGTTCGATAGAATCAATCTATATAGGAGATTAAGAATGGTGGTGATAGTGGTTTTGTGTTATATAAATACATACAGAGACAAATTATAGGTGAATATAGATATTGGTATATACAACCAAAGGATCCCAATAGTATTAATTCATAGTGACTAACTAACTAACTTTATTGATTTTAAATAAAGAAACGTCAAGACCTCGGACCTTCAGATCATAGTTCCACAACCGTCCTAACCAAAGAAGACACCGGAGAGAGGAACCCAAAACCTATTCGTGCAAGACACACAAATTACCAGAAGGAAGACACACACAGACATAAGATTATAAGAGAAGGATATGTCTCTGGTCCGTAGAACCTAATACTGTAACCAAATGGAGTTAATGGAGTAAGTTCTGGGAGGAAGGTTTGTGACCTTCGACTCTGGAAATGGGTGTTTAAAACCTCCTATGGGAAGTCGGGTGTTGTGATATGTGTTCTATATTTAAATGAAGTTCCATATAATGTAGTTTTGTATTATTTTGAATGTAGGAGTATTTCTTCATTTTACTATATCTTAGATACGTCTTTTTTCCTAATATATAATCTTAAAAAATTTTTTTTCATGGTTTCTTTTCCTTATTGTGAGATACCTTCAAAAATCATAATCGTTTTAAATATTTGTATGATTCTAAGTCTATTTGTCAATATTATGTAAATGTCATATTATCTAATAATCAATAAGGGTGTTTTCGAGGTTTATAAGTACGTTTCTATTAGTAGGAATATCTTCCCTATGTTACTCCTACTTTATCTCCTTCTTTTGTTTTCCTTTTATTTCCGTAGATTTATAAAGGACTGTTCAAAACAGAATGACTCGAACCACATAAGGACTTATAAACATATCATGGTAGTTCTCAGAGATTTAGTCCTAGTAGAAGACTGGTTAGAGACCAGTCTAAAGAGAGTCGGTGGTGTAAGGTAAGACATCTCTCTTGATCCTATGATTGAAGAAGGGAAAAGGTAGACTAGTACTTCTAAATAAAAAATCGGAGAGAGAACTGTAGGAGTTCTACTGCCTATCGGGGTAGTCTCCTCCTGTCGGGGTCGACTGTCCCTTACCCAGTGATTCCGAGTTACCCTTTACCCTTTGAACGATGAACAGTGGTAATAAAGGACGATAGAGTCTACCAATAGTATCATCATAGTCAGTCACAAGACATTCTTGTATACATCCCCCGTCACTTTTCCCCAAAGTTCGAGGGTTGAATAAGGTCCTATGAACGTGTGTAAGATACTCTCTAGTCGTTATGACACTTCTCGAAAAGAAATGGTCGACACTCTTGACGTTTAAACAACTCCGTATGAAAATTTATATATTACGTTGGTGTACCGACTTAATACTCTTAGTCAATGAGAAGACGACTCACTCAGAAACATAGGAAATGTAATTATAGAAAGGTAGTGAAAAAGGAAGGGTTACTTACATTCAAGACAAATTAAGAGTGTTTCGGGGTACTCACTCCTGTTATAATATAAAGTCAAAACTGTATACATTTTAGAGTCCAGGATGATGAACTGTGATCATTCTTGACTCAAAGATAAGACATTGTATCTGCATAAGAGGACACGTCTTCAAAAGGTTTATCAAGGAAGGGAATGGTAATGATTATTATCTAATACAATAGGTTCCTCCTAACTACTCGGAAATCCTGAACTTAAATCTCTTAAAAAGTGGGATGGGTCTCACTCACTTAAATGTATAATTATGAGTTTTAATAGGGATTTCGAAACACAAAAGAAAATAAAAATTTAATATATTATCAACCCCTTATAGAAAATATCAAGTGGTACTTAACATCTGTCAAAAGAAGTAATTTTGACAATATAAATTAGAAAAGTATTATAATGAAGACACTAAGAAGACATATATCATGTTTACGTTGTAATCGTTTCCATTTTGAAATGTTTTTACTGTATGTAACATAAAGTAAAAGATAATACTTAATGTAAATAAAAGGTCATTCTCTTTGTCTTATTTAATACTTTATTAATTTACTTAAAACACATTTCTCGTAAAAGATGGAGTAAAGATGTACTCCATCTTTTATGTAAAAAACTTACAGTAACGTCCCAATGTTGTTTTTTCGACTTTCAACTTCAGATAACTATCTTAAGGTCATTCGTACCAAATTAAGGTTTAGTCAGTGTCAAGACTGAGTCTCTTTCGAAAAAAATAAAGAAAAAAAAAAAAAGTTAGGTGAGACACGTTCAACAATCACTTGTATAATCAATTACTGGACTTCCGTTTAGGGACTGTTACACTAAAACACGATTAACACACCTTTTAAAAAAGATCGAAAATTTTTACAATGTAAGACTTTACGATATCCCTTAAGTAGAAGGGATAAACTCGATAAGATAAGTTGGAAGGAGTTCCCGTCACTTAGTATAACTTACTCAGTAGGTCGTAAGTGTAGTATAGATTTTAGTTCCTTTTGAGGGTTCTCCGTTACAATCCCTAATTTGTGAGAGTAAAGCAAATGTAAGTCAACCGTAATTTTACTTTTTATTCACTTTATTAACTGATATAATTCTGATATGTATAAAATTATAGAGTAAAAGTATCATACAATGTTATTTTACGGTTTGAAAATCTATGTAATATTATTTTCATAAAAATTGACATGAAAATCTTTTCGAAGAATGGAATTTAAAGGGGGGAAATTTTGTATAAAATAAATAATAATAAGTTTATTATATGTGATGTTTGTATAATTTTATTTACATATGAAGTACTCACACAAATAATTTCCTTCTGGTCACGAAATTGTCGGAGTCCAACTTTTTATAATTCGATTCCATACAATTCTTCACTTACACTTTTTATATACACACATGTATATACATATATATGTATATTTAAAACTCGAACGAGTTTCCATTTCTTAGGTGGACCGGGTGTTCTCTACGTCTTCTAAGTTCAAGTCAAGGACACAACACTTCTAGCGGTCATCCTCCCGTACTGTTGGGTGAGGTCATAGGAACGACCCTTTTGGGTTACTTGTCTCCTTAGACTGTCTGATTCCAGGTAACCTCAACGTTTCTCAACCTGTACTGACTTCGTTAACTCGTATATGTATTTAAAATTTATAACGTTCTTGTAGACGTTATATCAACATTTTCGAATTAATTTTTATGACTTAGAAAGTTAAGTGGTATCTTTTGTCTACTCTTATAAATTTATAATTTGTTTGTGATAAATTAAAATAAAATATAAAGTAAATATAATTGGTTTATTTTTATACTTACGAGAGTGGTTCTTGAAGTAGGGAATTCTAAAGAACGTAAAAATTGACGAGAGAATAAAATTGATATAAAAAGTATATTTTGATTAAGTGTATGAGATAGATACGGTGTGTGTGTGTTTGACGGGACCGTGGAAGGATCACACACATTACATATGTGAAAGTCAGGTAGATTTAATACAACTTAACACATATTTACACAGAAGTTTAACATATCCAAACAAACTTTACTCTCAAAAGTAAAGGAAATCGTGAAGACAGGATATTTGACATAATACAAGAATACAAAAGGACAGTTGTAATCCAAAAACTCTATATGATTTAAAACTACACATCGGATAAAGGAAATAAATAAATAGTGTACGTATGTATACTATACACATACATGTGTATATATATATATATATATAGTGTCTATTTTTACGTTGGTTGGTTATTACCTCCCAAAAGGGTAAACCACGATCACCATTTCTTGAGTGAACGGTTACGTCCTCTGGATTCTCTACACCTAAGGTAGGGACTCAGTCCTTCTAGAGGACCTCCTCCCGTACCGTTGGGTTAGGTCATAACGGATCTCTTAGGGTATCTGTCTCTTCGGACCGACCAGTGTTCCTCAGTCTGTTTTGACTTTGCTTAATCGAGACCGTGTAGACATTACCTAAACAGTAGACGGATATCGAGACAATGGTTTTAGATGTTGTGCCACTACTTACAGAAATAATTACAGAGAAATGTCAGATACCTTTCTAAAAACCTTACATACATGAGACGACACTCCGATTCATTACTTACACGTATAAACGTATATTGTAAAGTGAAAAAAGGTACCTTAAAAGGTCCGTTCTTATAACCTCACTCAACGGTAAAGAAAGAGGTCCCCTAGAGGGGTTGGACCTCTAGCTTGGGCGTAGAAGATGTAACGTCCGTCTAAGAAATGGTTTACTCGTTGTACCCTTCGGGTTCTAAAATGGTCTATAATGATTTATAGAGGTCTTACGTATACATTCAAAGGTTTGTACCTTATAGTCGTTACAAATTTGCAAAGGTTAAAAGGGTATAAGAATATAAGGAAGAAAAAAAAAAAAAAATTGAAAAGTTGTAACATAACCAAAACGGTATGTAACTGTACTTAGGTGGTGACCACATGTACACAAGGAGTAGGACTTGGGGGGAGGGTAGAGGTAGGAGTAGGGTAGGGAGACCCAGTAGGGTCACGTGGTCGGGGTTCGTGGAACACAGCAAGTAACCTAACTGTTAAACAAAGTGAATACTACTATATGTACAAAGTTACGGTAAGAGGGTTTAGTAGGGTGGGAGTGGGAGAGGGTGTCTCAGGTTTTCTGACAAGATATGTAGACACAGAGAAAACGACAGAGCGTATGTCCTAATAGAATAAAGTTTCACATTATAATGTTAAAACGGTGAGATGATGGACGTTCTTCCATATGTTGATTCGGGTACACGACATTGATGACTCGGACACACGGTATTCTTCTCTCCGACACACAACGTTGTTTCTAGAATGTACTTCGTTTTTTCTAGGACCCAAAACGTTAATTCTAAGGAGTGTTAGTTTATTTATTTATTTATAATTGTTGTTGTTGTTTTTTTTTGTATAACGTGGTAAATTCTCTGAGGACTCTGATGTAGTTCGTGAGATTGTAAACGTAATATCTCTAGGTTCCTCTTATATCTCTTTTTTACCATTTCTACACTATGGACTTTTTAAGGGAATAGACTCTTCCCTTCGTCTAGGTCCTTCGTGTCTTGTAGAGTTTACTCTAGTTAAGTTTCTCCCGGTGTAGTTCTGGGAAACATTAATTATACCGTTTCTAAATTGTACCTCTCTTTTATGATTTGTGTCTTTCTTTTTGTTAATCAACGGACGTTTCCTTGAGGTTATGCTGATAGTCGACTCAAAAGTCGTCTGTGAGACGTCCGGTCTTTTCTCACTGTACTGTATAAATTTCACTCTTTTCCTTTTCCGATGTTAGTTTTTGTGAAATGGACTTTCAGATAGTAAGTCTAAATTTCCTCTCTACTCTAAATGTCTGTTCGTTTCGATTTTCTTCATTCGTGGAGATTTGATCGAAGAGTTCTTTACACTTTCCCTGAGAGACTCATCTGTTTTCTGTTGAGTTTTGTACTTTTAAAATTTTCCTTTTTGAGTAACCATTTCCGTTTATAACATTATTTCGGTCATCTAGTTGGTTTATGTTTCGATCATCCTTCCAATATTCCGTTTCATCATTTTGGTGAATATAAGTGTTACTCAACAATTCTCTATGTATGTATGTGTTTTTTCTTTGTGTAATTTTATACTACAGTTTTTTTTAGTTCGAACCCCCCCCTTTCTATTTTTACGTCGTAACAATCTCACACAAAATTGATCTCTAATAGGTTAATTTATATGACGAAGTGTAGTATATATATATATATATATATACATCCTTATATAACAATATATAATAATATATTTTTGAAGTAGTATTGGTGTTTAGTTTTTATATTTTATCTATGTGTCTGTTGGTTTTTTCTCTTTCTTTAGGTTTGTATTACGATTTTAAACATTAGTTTAATAATCCCTTCTATGATTTCTTTTCTTGTTTTTTCTTCATTTTTTTTGTGTGTTAACTGTTTCACTATTATTTATGTTTGTTTAATTGTAAATGAAATTTACAGTTACCTAATTTACACGGTTACTTTTCTGTATTACCTTAATTTTTTTTTTTTTTTGCCTGTGGTGTCTTTATGCTTTCTAGTATTAATCTTATCTACACATAGGGTTACAAACATCGTCGTGATAAGTGTTATCGGTTTTGGACCTTCGTTAGACTTTCAGATATCTATCTACTTACCGATTTCTTCTACACCATATCCATATATTACCTTATAATATAAATTTTTAATTACTTTATTTTTTATATCACTTTAGAAGGGTAAACACTGTTGTGTTTACCTTTGACATATAGTACGATTACTTTACAGTCTGTCTCTTTTTGTTTATAGTATACTAAAGTGAGGATACACCTCAGATTTTCAGTTACGTTTACTTGTTTGTATTTTATCTTTCTGTCAGTATATATGTGTCTTGTTTGTCCACCAACGGTCTCTCTTTCTTAAACTTCCTTCCTTCTTTATCAAAGCACTTAGATTTTCGATATTTAAATATTTTATTCACGTAGTCCCGTGTTTTATACGTCCCATTACTTGTATCCCTTATTAACACGTTATTGAAACGTAACGATGTCACCATTGTCATGAAAAACACCACTAGTCAAACATCACAAACCTTTATAATGTTTTGATACAGTACGTGGTACTTGATTGTCTCAACATCCAGTTAATGTGATGTTTTTGTTTGCGTGTTTATTTGAGCATCTTTCTCGTTAGTTTAAAGACCAATGGTCTCCGTTTCACAACTCCCCCTCCCCTTTCTATCAATTTTACACTTTTGAAAATAAATGTTCTATATATTCATTGTCCTTATACTGAATGTGATACTATATAAAGTGAATGACAACATACGATATATATCCAAGGATCCTCTCGTTTAAATTCTCAAGAGTAGTGTTTCTTTTTATATAAAAATAAAAAACAAAATATAGAAATACTCTACTACGTACAAGTAATTTGAATGACACCATTAGTAAAGTTCCGTTTACGTTCAGTTAATAATACGATATATGAAATTCGAATGTGTTGTGTCATACAATCGATATAGAATTATTTTGACTTTTTTTTTTTTTTTCGAATTACATCACCGTTTTTTTTTTTTTTTTTTTTTTTTTTTTNTTTTTTTTTTTTTTTTTTTTTTGTCTTATCGGGTGGGTTGTAACGTCCTTTTATTGTTAATATCTCTTCATTGTGGTATATTACAGTTCTGAATGATATTTTGATGTCATCATTTCTTTCCCATGGTGACTGTTTTACTGATCAGTCTTTCTAGTTATCCCGTTTTGTCTCTCGAGTTTTTATGTACTGGGTTTTACGTTAGTTTTCTCCTAGTTTCTATTATTTTGTCTTGTTTTTATAAGAAATGTTGTTTTCCATACCCTTGTGAGTTATAGGTTTTTCCTCCCCTTTTTTCTTAGGTCTACGTATAGGATGTACCCGAAGGGACCACCCTGTCTACCATTTCTTAGTCAGACATTGTACCCGCTGGTCCCAAGTTAGGGACTCAACCCTTCTAGGGGACCTCCTCTCATACCGTTGAGTGACGTCATAAGAACGGACCTTTTAGGGGAACCCGTCTTCTCTCAAAACCCGATGTCAGGTGTCTCTGTGTGTTTTTTTCTGTATTGATTCATCGATTCGTGTGTGTGTATTGAGTTTTACCTAGTGTTTAAAGTTACATTTTGTTTTTGTATTTTGTTGATCCTTAATTATACCGTTTTGTGGATTTACTGGGACCCAAACCGTTATCGAAAATGTATATTATGTTTTTTTGTGTCGGGTCTTATTTTATTACTTATTGATCTAAAGTTATTTTAATTTTTTTTTTTAGACGAGAATTCAGTGACAGTTCTCTTACTTTTCTGTTCAGTATCTGACCCTATTTTAGAAACAGTTTTTTTTTTTTTCATGATGTCCTAAGAATAGGTTTTATTAGTTCCTTGAGAATTTTAAGTTGTCATCCTTTTGTCAGTTAATTTTCTGGACACCCGGAGATTGCAGACATAGATATAAGTAAAAAAAGAGAAAGACGTACTGTTGAACGGTTTACAACCGTTCTTGAACCTTCGCATCTTGTATAAGTGACGACCACCCTTACGTTTTACCATATTAGTGAAACTTTTTATCAAATAGTCATTTCCTTTAGTTAGGAGTTGTAAGAAACCTTGCTGACTACGACTTCGACTTTGAGGTTGTGAAACCGGTGGACTACGTTTCCCGACTGAGTAACCTTTTTTGGGACTACGACCCTTTCTAACTTCCGTCCTCTTCCCCTACTGTTTACAACTCTACCAACCTAACGTAGTGACTGAACTACTTGTGCTCAAACTCGTTCGAAGTCCTCAACCACTACCCGTCCCTTCGGAAGACATGACGTCAGGTACTCTAACGTTTCTCAACCTGTACCGACTCGGTGCCTTACCTCTTCCGTTACTGTGGGGTGCGGTCATGAGAACGGACCTTTTAGGGTACCTGCCTCCCGGGACCACCCGACGTCAGGTACCCCAGCGATCCTCAGCCTGTGTTGACTCACTGAAGTGAAAGTGAAAAGTGAAAGTACGTAACCTCTTCCTTTACCGTTGGGTGAGGTCACGAGAACGAACCTCTTAGGGTCCCTGCCCCCTCGGACCACCCGACGGGAGATACCCCAGCGTGTCTCAGCCTGTGCGGACTTCGCTGAATCGTCGTCGTCGTCTCGCTGCCTTGGCTTGAATTGGCTTGTTCCAACTTATATGGAAAGGTATGTTAGATCGTTAGTACGAGGAATCTTAAATTGGTCTCCTTAATCTTTAAATGTAAGTGTGTTTTAAGAAGTGTTTCTACAAAAATCATCGGTAAATAAAAAATGGTTTTTGTACCTTCGTTGGATTTACAGGAAACAGTCAATTTACCTTTTTATTCGACACCCTATAGGTCTGTTACCTTATAATAAATAACGGTTTTTCTTTGTTCAGTAGCTTGACACCTTTCTTTACCTTCTTGGACTTCTTATAAGAATTCACTTTCTTCGGTTTGACTTTTTCTACGTATGATATATTAAGGTTGATATATTGTAGAATATTTTACTGGTTTAATTTCTCTACCTACCTATTTTTTCATCTCGTGTCCCCTAAAAATTCCTTTTATTAGTGTCAGATTTCGGACTTTGTTATTTAAAACCAATTAGGATACCAAACCTGAGGAGGAAGAGTCAACACGTAAATTTTAGTAATATTGGGGTTTTAATTTCAAAATAGAACTTACCCTATAGGTCGGGTTAATCTTTGAGACACAAGTTGAGATCTTATACCATCTGTTTCTGACTTGTACGTTGACAAGGATAAGAATAAAATTGTTCGAAAGTCATCGAAAAATTTATTTTATATTTCGTTATCTTAATGATTCAATACAAATTTGTACAGGTCCAAGACATAATAAACCGATAAATGAAAATAAACGTATTATAACTAAACATACTATATCATGTGAAAAACAACTTTATAGAACTATTATTAAAACGTAAAGTTCCTATTTAAAGTCAACTAGTTGTGATTTATTAGAAGTAAAAGGTATTGTAGTTTTCTACACAATGTATATCTAAAAAAAAAAATTAGACACAGTTGTGTATTTTAATCAGATATTAAGAGAAATGAACCGAACGTAAATAGAATGAATCCATTTTAAATCACGTTTCAAAAGATGAGAAAAAAATACGACCCGACCTACTTCACGTCGACCTTAGTTCTAACGGTCCTCTTTACAGTTATTTGAGTCTATACGTCTACTGTGGTGGGAATACCGTCTTTCACTTCTCCTTGATTTCTCGAAGAACTACTTTCACTTTCTCCTCTAACTTTTTTCAACCGAATTTCGAGTTGTAAGTCTTTTGATTCTAAAACCCCTCGAGGTTTTAGTGAAGTCTACCACTGATGTCGGTATTTGAATTTTCTACGAATGAGGAACCTTCCTTTCAATACTGGTTGGATCTGTCGTATAATTTCATGTCTCTGTAATACAACTCTTGTTTCCAAGTAGATCAGTTTCGAAACCAAAAAGGTCATAGTACATACCTACACCCTCAACCTGACACTTCTTTCGACTCGTAGTTTCTTAACTACGAAAACTTGACACCACAACCTATTCTGAGAACTCTCAGGGAACCTGACGTTCCTCTAGGTCGGTAGGTAAAATTTCCTCTAGTCAGGATTCACCAGTAACCTTCCTGACTACAATGGACTTTGAGGTCATGAAACCGGTAGACTACGTCGCTGACTTGACTTGTCTTGACTTGTTTTGATACGTAAAATTGTAAAAGTAAATATATTACTAAGTTTTAAAGATAAAGAATATGACAGTTAACCTCGTAAAATGTTCACTTCTTTTAATTAGATACAATTTTTACGAAGGTTTAAATATCTGTAACCAATTTATTACTATTACTTATTGAGAAGTTTTAAGAGACATTAATATACATCGTATTTTATCAGTTTTAGACGATCATGAAACGATATTGGATAGAAAGAATCTTTCTTTTGAAAGACTCTCTTTTCAAAAATACTTTTGAAAAAAGTGGTCTTTTGAGAATATACCGACTTTTATCTCTTCTTTAAGTGAATTAAAAGTTCTTAATATTTTCCTTTCGTTCTACTTAAAACGTCAAATTCGTTATATACTATTATACACAAAACTCGTAACCCTACTGAAATGTATATTTGACTTTCTCTGATATTGTACAATTATATATATATATATATATATAAACATCACCGTAGTGTCTCCGACAACTTAACGTGACTGACAACTTAAATTTTCATGTAATTGTAGACTATGTAAATACTTCAAGTAATTTTATTATCGTTGATATGATTTTCTATTCGTTTCCTATATTAAAAGTTTGAATTTCCATTGTCAGAATATAAAAGTGTAAACCATCTTTAATTATCGTTTTATTAAGTAGTATTTTAAGACGTCGACAATATCAGATCCCCTATAACCTCACGGTCCTAATCTCCTCCCCCACCTTAAGTAACTTACTTTGTAAAAGAGAGTACTCGGTAATAAAACCCCATAATTGTATTTCTACTTTTCCGTTTTTCTATCCTGTGACTTTCTTCTTGAGGGGTCTAGCCATCCACGGGTTATACGATGACCTCTAGTTACCTCTTTATTTAGGTCTTTCTTACTTGCCTGACTCGATTTCGTTTTTGTTGTGGGTCGACACTTACCCTGACCACTACCTTCGTCCCAAACTCCGATATTTCTGTTATAATGTATCCTTGGACCTTACAGTCCAGGTACTTAGTTCCGTTTAACCTTCACCAGTTTGTCCTCTACTGTTCTCACTTGTAGTTGTAAGATCCTTAGTCACTTGGTTCTACCTAACCTTACCCACTTAAATTGAGTCTACTGGTAATATAGATGATGACACTCGTCCTTAAGGAATCTTCTTTACCTCATCGATAGTCTCAGTTGTTTTCTCAGACTTTACGTCATGAACCTACGTTAGAGTCTTTGCTGTCTTACTAGAGACAAACAAAGGTTCCGTTTGGTAAGTTATAGTGTCATTAGTTTCAGATACGGGGTTGGTCATTGCGACTTCTTCGACTTCAACTTGTCAAGATACTTCTGGATATTCTGGAAGATCTTGATTGTAGGGGTTTTCTACAAGAAAAGTAATATCCCCTGATCTTACGTTTTCATCCTTCAGTTCTTTGTGGACCACATTGTCCGTTTAAACAGGAACCTCATGTCTTACTTCGTCTCGTTTCCGATTATCTCAAGACGATTCTCTTGTGTGACCAGTATCGTTTATGGGAGAAGGTTGTTGTGTTCTGTTCTGAGATATGTACCTGTAGTGGTCTACCAGTTATCGCTTTAGTCTAACTAATATAATAAACTTTGGTTTCTACCTCTTCGATATATCAGTCGTTTTTGTTCTGACCCTCGACTCACACCGAGTCTAGTAATTGAGGAATAACGTTTTGATTCTGACTTTAACTTCTTTCACCTCTTTTGGTGATTTGGTAAGTCCATACTGGATTTAATTTAATACGGATATGTCACGTTCCTCTTTATCTAAATTCACTGAACAAGACTATCTCACGGACTAATTGATACCTACTTCCAAGCACCGTAACATGTTCTCTGTCCTTAGTTCTAATAGGGGTTCTTTTTCTTTACGTTTTTTCGCTTTACTGACAAACTCCTCCGAAATATTTATCGACACTTTTCTTCCCTTCACTTTTCGTTTCCTCTTTTCCTTTCTATATGGGTAAACTTACGTTTCGAGGTTTCTTATCGTTCCTCTCTATTCTTTCTGAAGGAGTCGTTAGTTACGTTTCTTTATCTCCTTTTGTTGTCTTACCCTTTCTGATCTTTAGAGAAGTTCTTTTAATCTCTATGGTTCCCTTGTAAAGTACGGTTCTACCCGTGTTATTTCCTGTCTTTCCCACACCGGGATTGTCTTCGTCTTCTATAATTCTTCTCCACCGTTTTTATGTGTCTCCTTGACAGGTTTTTTCTAGAAGTACTGTGTCTATTAATGCTACCACATTAGTGAGTGCATCTCGGTCTGTAGGACCTTACACTTCAGTTCACCTGGAACCTTCGTAGTAATACCTATTTCAATTACCTCCACTACCTTATGTCAACTCGATAAAGTTTAGACCTTTCTACTACTATACTTTCACGACGTAAGTTGTACGGTCCTTTAAACCTTTTGAGTCGTCACCGGTGTCCTGAGCTTCTCAAGTCAAAAATAACGTTAGGGGTTTTTTCCGTTACGGTTTCTAACGAGTTTGATGACGTGTTAACGAGAGTAGAGTGTACGATCATTCCGTTACGAATTTTAGAAGGTTCAGTCCGAAGTCGTTATACACTTGGTACTTGAAGGACTAGGAGTTCGACTAAAATCTTTTTTTGTCTCCTTGGTCTCTAGTTTAACAGTTGTAGGCGACCTAGTACCTTTTTCGTTCTCTCAAGGTCTTTTTGTAGATAAAGACTTTTGTAGATAAAGAAGAAATAACTGATACGGTTTCGAAAACTGACACACATAGTGTTATTTGACCTTTTAAGACTTTCTCCACCCTTATGGTCTGGTGGACTGGACGGAGAACTCTTTAGACATACGTCCAGTCCTTCGTTGTCAATCTTGGCTTGTACCTTGTTGTCTGACCAAGGTTTATCCTTTTCCACATGCAGTTCCGACGTATAACAGTGGGACGAAAAAATTGATTATACGTCTCATGAATTACTCTTTACGACCCGACCTCCTTCGTGTTCGACCTTAGTTTAAACGACCTCTTTACAGTTATTGGAGTTTGTACGTCTACTATGGTGGGAATACCGTCTTTCACTTCTTCTTGATTTCTCGGAGAACTACTTTCACTTTCTCTTCTCACTTTTACAAACGAACTTCGAGTTGTAAGTCTTTTGATTCTAGTACCGTAGACCTGGTAGTGAAGTACCTTTTATCTACCCTTTGTCACCTTTCTAACCGACTGAAATAAAAAGACCGGAGGTTTTAGGGACATCTACCCCTGACGGCAGTACTTTAATTTTCTGTGATTGAGGAATCTTCCCTTCAATACTGGTTGGATATGTCGTATACTTTTTCGTCTCTGTAAAAAAACTATTGTTTCCAAACAGATCAGTTCTGATAGTAAAAAGGCCACCAGTACATACCTACACTCGTAACCTGATATTTCTTTCTACTTGTGACTTCTTAACTACGAAAACTTGACACCACAACCTCTTCTGAGAACTCTCAGGGAACCTGACGCTCCTCTAAGTTAGTCAGGTAGGATTTCCTCTAGTCAGGACCCACAAGAAACCTTCCTGGTTACGGTTTCGACGTTGAGGTTATGAAACCGGTGGAGTACGCTTCTCGACTGAGTAAACTTTTCTGGGATTACGACCCTTTCTAACTCCCGTCCTCCTCTTCCCTACTATATCCTACTCTACCGACTTACCGTAGTGACTGAGATACCTGTACCCAAACCCAGTAGAGGCCCTCAACCACTACTTGTCCCTCCGGACCGTATGACACCAAGTACCCCAGTCTTTCTCAACCTGTGCTGACTCACTGACTTGACTTGACTTGACTTGTATTTTACAAAAAAAAAAAACGTATTCCAGTCATTAAGAAGTGTATTTAATGTATCGATCATTAAAAGTATAAACTATATCAAATGGTCCTACTTATAAGAAACCTTCCTGACTACGACTTCGACTTCGAGAGTATGAAGTCGGTAGAGTACGGTTCTTGACTGAGTAACCTTTTCTGGGACTAAAACCCTTTACAACTTCCTCCCTCCTCTTCCCATTCCGTCTCCTACTCTACCAACTTATCGTAGTAGATGAACTACCTTTACTCAAACTCGTTGGAGGTCCTCAACCACTACCTGTCCCTTCGGACCGTACCACGTCAGGTACCCCAGAGTTTCTCAACCTGTGTGACTTCCTGACTTGACTGACTCGTCCGAGAAACGCTACTACCCTTTCATAAATAAACATTAGAGACCTTTATATAGTATACCTACATTAAATACATATCTATTGATCTTTTAATCTCACGTGTGAAATTATTTTTATAGACCGAACAATGTACCTTTCTTCAGATAGCAAGGTCTTATACATTTCTATGTCTCATATTTAACCCATACACAATATTGATTTTCTTGATTACATTTTTTTTTGTCGACTACCTGTCCTTTATACTTTGTTCACTTTAGAACAGTATCTATTACTTTTCTTGACATCTTTTAATGTTGTCTAATTTCTTCCATCTTGTTACCTTAACATCTTTATTTTCAATAAAACAAGTAGTTTATGTTGTTGAGAAAGTAAATTTTTTTTTTTACAAGTCACAGAAAGGGACCCCTTTTTTTTTTATCCCGACCCTGACTTCAGATATGTGAACTAAGGATAGAATGTGACGACGTTAAGATCCGGAGACAATGTTCTCTAAAAAACACGCAGATGAAGTGTATGATCAACACAATAACTACAACATACAAGGTAATTGAGAGAACCTATCTTTTTCATCTCTTTTTCTTTCGTATAGAGATCCCTCTTTGTCGTCTGTCACCCTATCTATTTTTATTCGATGGTATTCAGGTCGACATCAGAAAGTAGACCCTAGTAACGGTTTGGGTGATTAGACAAAGGAACTCAATATCGACGGACTCCGGACTTTCAGTGAATAGATACATGGTATCTGGTGTTAGATCATCCTTTTTTATTGACCTTAGAATGAGAGGGACCTTCGACACACCGGAGTTTCACAGTATACGATTCAGTGAACAGTGTCGACAGTTTAGTGAGGAAACAACACGTTACGATGTTGAGTTGTTTTCATTCAGAAGTAAAGACGTGAAACCGTACAAAAACCTTAAACATGAGTGTAATGATTAAATTTCAAAAATTTAGTGGACTTTTAGGAACTTCAACTGTGTATGTAACATTTTTATCTTTGATGTATTATATTGTTCCTCTACCAAGTCATTATGGAATCAATAAACCGAAAGAGAACTCCTATACAAAGTTACTGTTCTAATCGGGTACCTTATGTCCCCCCAGTATGACTTCTGGAGGTTGTTTAATCGGACCCAGGGATGAAGTTTAATTATATGAAGAAGTATATTTTATTATAAGTAATCTGACATTGTCATAAAACGATTAAAAACTCAACGACACAACTTAAAAAGGGTGAATTACAGATCAAAAATATTGTATAAAAGGGGTAAAATATAATAGTCAAACCAATTTGAAAGAGTATAAACTAACAATCGTGTTAAACAATTCATAAAATTTTAAATTCTACATTACTATTTAAAAGATAAAACAAAAAAAAATAAGTTTTTAGTTCCTTAAGTATACTACCGATATATCGATGTTTCTCTAAAAAAAAAGAAAATTTAGTGTCAGAGGACTACTAATACTCCAAAGAAATGTCTTTTATTATTTCGAAATTGGATATAGTTCCACATCATCTAGCACATACATATAGTTCTTTTAATAAGTTAATATTAAGAACATATAATTTGACCACTAATAAATGACACTTCTTTCGACTCACGACTTCTTAACTACGAAAGCTTGACACCACAACCTCTTCTGAGAACTCTCAGGGAATCTGACGCTCCTCTAGGTTGGTCAGGTAGGATTTCCTGTGGTCAGGATCTACAAGTAACTTTCCTGACTACGACTTCGACTTTGAGGTTATTAAACCGGTGGAGTACGCTTCTCAACTGAGAGACCTTTTCTGGGACTACGACTCTCCCTAACCCCCGTCCTCCTCTTCCTCTGTTGTCTCTTACTCTACCAACCTATCACAGTGACTGACCTACCTGTACCCACTTGAGACCCTCAACCACTACCTGACCCTCTGGACCGTACGACGTTAAGTACCCCAGCGTCTCAGCTTATGTTGACTCGTTGACTTGACTTGACTTAAAACACAAACCAGTACTTGTTTCTAACTTCTTTCACTTTCACTTTCAGTGAGTCAGGACAGGTTGAGAAACACTGGGGTATCTGAAATGTCAGGTACTTTAGGAGGTCCGGTCTTATGACCTCACGCATCGGAAAGGGAAGAGGTCCCTAGAAGGGTTGGGTCCCTAGTTTAGGTCCAGAGGGAGTAACGTCTACTTAAGAAGTGGTCGACTCGGTGTTCCCTTCGGTTTGTTACTAATCATTAACTTTTAATTGACACTTTAAGGGTTATATGAAGTTTAACTGAATATTACCACTTGGAAAGTTAAGTGAAGGTTTTACTTTGTGAAGATTACTTTTTAGCACAGACTGAGAAACGCTGGGACACCTGAGATCGGGTGGTCCGAGGAGGTAGGTACCCTAAGAGGTCCGTTGTTATGACCTCACCCAACGGTAAAGGAAGAGGTCTCCTAGAAGAACTGGGTCTCAAACTTGGGTCCAGAGGGTGTAATCTCCATCTACGAAATTGGAGACTCGGTGGTCCCTTCGGTTCATTAACTTTTAATTGACACTTTAAAGGTTATATGAAGTTTAACTGAATATTACCACTTGGAAAGCTAAGTGAAGATTTTACTTTGTAAAGATTACTTTTATTAACTTTATAAAATTTATTTTCTCACTTAATTATTTTTAAAGTTTATATAAGACCTATTAGTCACATTTATTGTAATCCTGTAAGAAAATTTGAAATCCTATAAACTTTAATCTTTCTAGTACAATTGTGTCAAATCAACGGTAACAAAATATACTTAGTCATGAAATAAGATAGTGACTTACATAAAAATGAGATGTCTTTCCTCCATCTTTTACCTATACTACTAGAGGGAATTTTATCTTCTCGTCATAGGAACTGTTATATATATCAAGTCCACTAGTACAAGAATACGAAAACATATTACACTAATTATGTTAATATAAAGAGGGTGTACATCCGAAGTAAAACGACCTCCGTCTTTCCGTAGTGAACTCCCCCTTCCTCCTATAAGACATATTCTACTTTACTGGTATTGTAGGGAAAAGAAATAAATACATGGATGAAAGTCGTGACCTCTCTCCCTCACGATCTTCTGTTCCTCCATATCCACTGTATGTGTGTCAATTATACGTATGTGTAGGACTAGTAAGAGAGTTTCCATATTGACTCCTGATTCGGTCTTTATAAATGTATTGAATCAGAATAAGGTACAGTGTCATATTCCAAGAGAAGGGTTCTCTTCAATTCCTTGTGTTGTTTTGTTTTGAAGCTTATCATAAAGACTGATTCAACATCTTCAATTCTGTACGTTTGTATAACTAGAAAAGAAGGAGGTGACGGGATAAACAAAAGGAGGAAAACCAAATAAGAGGTAGTAGGAAAAGTAGAAAGGAAAGAAGGAAAGAGATTGACATTGAGGAACAATGTCAAAAAGATGAAAGATAGACAGGGAAGTAATACAAAAGTCGAAACGAATCTTGTTACACAAGATATCTACAACTTATTCCTCCAAGATCTCTGAGACAAAAATTAGAAGACGAGTAGATTACGTCTGTGTGAAAAAGAGAAGGTGGATACGTATTGTAAAAATACGTTAGGTAGTATCATCTCCGTATTGAAAATATTACTACGTATTGTGTCATATATATATATATACATATATATATATATATATATAGGGTTTCAAAAACAATTGATATAGATTTTATTATATCTTAATTTATAGGTTTATGAAACTTTATCCCATAAATAAACCTCATCGTTTACCGTTGGGTGAGGTCATAAGAACGGACGTTTTGAGATTCCCGTCTCCTTGGACCGCCCGATATAAGGTACCCCGACGTTTATCAACTTGTGTTGTCTCATTGATTGTGTGTGTCCCATTAATAAATGAGATGAAGAGAGAGTCTCACCATCTTAATGGAAATTATATAAAAAATAATTCTTCCTTTTAACGAAAATAAGGATGAAGGGACGGATGGACTTTGTTACGTGTTTGTCAGGGTGAAAGAAAACGAACAAGGACTTTATGATGTATTTATATGTATGTATGGGTGAGGATTGTTTCGTCGGTTTACTTGATCCGTTGTCTACCCTTTGACTCTCAGGTACACAAGTGTAAGGACGATACGGTTATTGAACGACCCACTAGAATCCGTTCGGTGTATAGAAGTCTATTAACGGAAGAGACATTTTTTTGTGTCGGTATCCCGGACTTATAATCGAGAGTCTTCGGTTATTACTTAAACAGGATAGTAGGAAGATTTATACCTTTTGTATAAATTTATTATTTCTCGATCTTAACTAGAATAATAATAACGAATTAGAGTGATTCAGAAGGGACGACAAGACTTCCGACATTGGTTTACGAAACTTTTTAGGTTAAATTCTTTTTATTGAAAGAAGTTATGTTGATGTGATTCTTAATACTTTTTTTTTACTATGTAAGAGAATATGAGTGTGTTCGTTGTTTTCTTTTTCTTACGTAAATAAACCGGTCTCTTAAATACGTTTACTTAGGTACTTTGTTAGGAGTTTTAAGGTGCACCACGATCACTATTTCATGTGTGGACGGTTACGTCCTCTAATTCTCTATTCTCAAACTAGGGACTCAACCCTTCTAAGGGACCTCCTCCGGTACTACTGGGTGACTTCATAGGAACAGTCCTCTTAGACTACCTGTTTCCACGGACCGACCGATGTCGAGTATCCCAGTGTTTCTCAGTCTGTACTGACTACACTGAATCGTGTCCTGTAATCAGTAATTTATTTAACTTTATTTTTGGAGTGACTATAAAGTAAGTGTGGGTGAACCTATTTATTTTAAAAATTTACGGTCTTTTATTCTTAACGTTCGTACGTCTTTTTAACCTTAGAACTATGTAACTACTATTCTAATAATAAGTCGGTGATACTTTTTGTTAAAGTCTAAAGAAGTTTCAAAATTTATAAATTTATCACTAATTTATAAATCCATGATTAATAAACAGTTTCTCGTAACTTTCGTATACAGGTGTATTTTTATAGAAGTGTTTACAAGTGTCTTCGTAATAAATATTACTAGTGTTTTACTTTTGTCAGGTTATATATAATGACTGTTCGTCCATTTGTTTTACACCATATAAGTAACAACAACAACGAAAAGTCAGTAAGTCAACACAAACTGAGAAACACTGGGTACCTGACGTGGTGTGGTCCGAAGGGACAGGTAGTGGTAGAGGGTCTCGAACGAGTTTGAGTACACGTAACTCAACCAGTACGGTAGGTTGGTAGAGTAGGAGACAGTAAGGGAAGAGGAGGACGGAAGTTAGAAAGGGTAGTAGTCTCAGAAAAGATTACTCAGTCAGAAGGGTAGTCCACTGGTTTCATAACGTCGACCTCAAAGTCTGAGTCGTAGTCAGAACGGTTACTTATAAGTCCACATAAGTATTTTACTTTATAATGAGTGGGTATTTTTCCTTACTTCATCACTTTGTCTGGTGTTGTGTCTACTAGGAACGTTTGTGGTTCGATTCACTTTCGTCGTTATAGTAAAAAAATACAGTGTGTGATGTAATATCGTAAATGTACTTTGTAAGTATTATCCGTTTAGGTCTCTCTGTCTTTCATCTAATCTTCAACGGTCCCTGACCGAGGTTCTACCAGTTACAATTAAAGTCAACTGGGTACACCCAGAATTATTGATTTAAAGTCTTTGTATGACTTCACACACATATATATATATATATATATATGTGTGTGTGTGTGTATATGTGTGTGTTAAATAAGTGGTGTTAAATAAGTAGTAAGGGGACAGTTACTTGTAAACACAACGAAGGTACAAAAGCGATGATATTTATCACGACGTTACTTGTAACCCCACGTACATATAAAAGTTTAATAATAAAAAAGACCCATATACGGATCCTCACCCTAACAACCTAGTATACCTACAAAATATCTATCAAAAAATTCCTTGAGGGTTCGACAAGAGGTATTACAAACATGGTCAAATGGAAGAGTTATTGTCATGTAGTTCCAAGAGAAAGGAAGTGTAGGAGAAGTCATAAAATAACAAACATCTAAAAACTGCTACCAGTAGGACTGACCACAGTATCTCTATTGTTTTATTACGGTAATGTCGTTTTACTTACCTTGATCTATAATAGTACGATTCATTTTAATTAGTCTGTCTCTTTTTGGATAGAGTGTACTATAGTGAATGGACACCTTAGATTGAAATTTTTTTTACTATGTTTACTTGAATAAATGTTCTGTCTTTGTCTGGGTGTCCAGAACTTCAATTTAAATACCAATGTTTTTTCCTTTGTACCCTCTTCGACTATTTAATCTTCTAACCCTAATCGTATAAGTGAGATAATATATATTTTACCTATTGATTATTCCTTGATGACATGTCGTACCCAACACTCACTTACACACCTACGAGTCAGTGAGTCATTACAGGATGAGAAACACTGGGATACTTAATATCAGATGGTTCGAGGAGACAGGTATCCTAAGAGGTCTGTTCTTGTGACTTCTTCAAACGGTAAAGGTGGCGGACCCCTAGAAGGTTTGGATCCCTATCTAGAGTACAGAGGACTAAGAAGAACGTAATCGTCCGTCTAGGAAATGGTGACTTGTTGAGTCCTTCGGTATCGTGTCCCTTTATATGAGTCATAAGACATTGTTAGATTATGTCTTTTTCTTAGACTTTTACTTGCGTAGATCAAGTCAAGACAAGTCAGTGAGTCGGTACAGGTTGAGAAACATTTCGGTACCTGACGTCGTACGGTTCGGAGGGACAGGTAGTAGTTGAAGGTCTCAAATGGGTTTGAGTACAGGTAACTCAGCCACTACGGTAGGTCGGTAGAGTAGGAGACAGTAGGGGAAGAGAATGACGGGAGTTAGAAAGGGTCGTTGTCCCAGAAAAGTTTACTCAGTCGAGAAGTGTAGTCCACCGGTTTCATAACTTTAAAATCGAAGTTGTATTCATGAAGGTCACTTTGTGGGTCCTGACTAGAGGAAATCCTACCTGACTAACCTAGAGGAACTTCTGGTTTCCCTGAGAGTTCTCAGAAGAAGTTGTGGGGTAAAGTTTTCGTAGATAAGAAGTCGTGAGTCGAAAGAAATGTCAGGTTGAGAGTGTAAGTATGTACTGATGACCTTTTGTGTATCGGAACTAATCTACCTGAAAACAACCGTTTCATTACAGAGATGAAAAATTATACGACAGATCCAACTCGTATTGAAAGGTAGGTTCCTCGTTTTCAGAAAATTAAAGTACCGCGTCAGTGGTAGACGTCACTAAAACCTCGGGGTTTATTATTTCAGACTATAAGGTGATAAAGGGGTAGATAAACGGTACCCTGGTCTACGGTACTAGAATCAGAAGACTTACGATTCGAAATTCGGTTGAAAAAGTGAGAGGAGAAAGTGAAAGTATTTCTCCGAGAAATCAAGAAGAAGTGAAAGACGGTATTCCCACCACGGTAGACGTATAAACTCCAATAACAATAAAGAGGGTCGTTAGAACTAAGGTCGAACACGAAGTAGGTCGGTTCGTAAAGAGTACTACATGAGACGTGTATTCAATTTATATGTCGAAACTGCATGAGGAAAAGAATAAACCTTGGTCAGACAATAAGGTACAGATCAAGATTGATAACGAAGGACTGGACACATGTCTAAAGAGTTCTCCGTCCAGTCCACCAGAACATAAGGGTGGAGAAAGTTTTAAAAGGTGTCAAATAACACTTGGTGTGTCAGTTTGTGAAACCGTATCAGTTATTTCGTCTGTATTTATAAAAATACCTTGAAGGAACGAAAAAGTCACAAAGTCTCTCACAAACGTCAAACTAGAGACAAAGAAGACGGAAAAGATTTTAGTCGAACTCGTATACCAAAATACCAAGTGCACGACAACTCCGGACCGAGTCTCTTAAAACTCGTAATGTGCACACACTCTACTCACATTAACACGACATCAGACTCATTAGTAACCGTAACGGAAAGAAACCCTAACCTTACTTTTGACTGGAAAAGGTCAGGACACCGGTGACGACTCAAAAGGTTTAAAAGACAGGATCACTCACGTCGTGAAAGTGTCATAATAGAAAATCCTAAACTTTATCGAGTTGACCTTAAGGTAGTGGAGGTTATCGAAATAACCATTACTACGAAGGATACCGGGGGAATTGAAGTATAAGGTCCTACAGACCGAGATCCACTCAGTAGTGTGGTAGTACTAATAGAACCAGCACTTCTAGAAAAAAATATGTCAAGAAGACACATAAGAACGGTGAAGAACAATTATCGAAGACAAAGACAATTCAGGTATGTTAAAGACAGGAAATAACTCGGGTAGAAACGTATTTTACATGGAAACCATAGAGTCTAAAAGAACTTCTCTAGAGATCAGAAAGGGTAACATAATAAAAGGAAATAAATAAACGTGACTAGTGACTCCTTCCGAAATAATAGAGAGGAACGATAAGAAACCTTGAAACATAAGTTTACCCATATATCAAGGAAAAGAGGAAACGAAAAGTGAAGAGAAGAAAACATTCCATAAACATTCCGGAGGAGTCTGTAAAACGGAAAAACGTAAAGAATAAGAACCCCTACCAGAACTAGTGACGAAGGACATGTTACAGTGTGTGGAGGTAGGTATCAAGTAGTCCGTGGGACAGATAGTCTAGATTAGGGAGTTTAGATAAAGAGTGAAGGTGACATATTAGTATTCCCTAAACTGAATTCAGTATGGACTTACCAGTTCACCAAAAGGGATGAAAGAAGTTATATTCAGACTCAAACGTTATCCCTCAAGTACTAGACTCGGTGTCAGTCGAAGGTCAGAACAAAAACGACTGATATGTCTCGAAGAGGTAGAAACCGACGTTTATTATATTAGTTAGACTAAAACAATAACTTGTAGACCACTACAGGTACACAACCCAGAAGAGAAAAAAACAACCTTCTCCCACAAACGATACTGGTCACGTAAGAGAACCGTTTTGAGATAATTGGAAACGTGACGAAATAAGGAATAAGGTTCCGATTTAAACGGACAATAGGGTCCACAAAGAACTGAAGGATTAAAACGTAAGGTAAGAGGATATTACTTTTCCTGTAGAAAATACCCAAAATTAAGATCTTCTAGAACATCCAGAAGTATCTTGACAAGTTAAAGTCGAAGAAGTCGTAATGACCAGTCCCGTATCCGAGCCCAATGGTACTATAACTTACCAAACGGAACCTTTGCTTATCTCTAATAAAACAACAAAAACTCTAACGTAGGTAAAGACTTAAAACCTGAGAAAACAACTGAGACTACTGATGAGGTAAAGAAGATTCCATAAGAACGGGTGTCATCATCTATATTACCAGTAGACAAAATTTAAGTGGACAAGGTCAGGTAAAATCAAGTGACTAAGGATCTTACAACTCCAATTGAGAACGGTAGAGGACAAACTGGTGAAGGTTAAACGGAACTAAGTACCTGGACTGTAAGGTCCAAGGATACGTTATAACGAGAAATGTCGTAATCTGGAACGAAGATAGTAGTCAGTGTAGGTGTTGACCTATAACAAAAACGAAACCGAGGTAGGGAAGTAATAAAGACCTTAATAAAGAGGTGACTAGGGGTCACCGTAATCCCGTGTATGACTGGACCCCTCAAGTAGAAAGTCAAAGGATACAAAAACGGAAAAGTATGAGAAGTACCCCAAGAGTTCCATTCTTATGACTTCACCAAACGGTAAGAGAAGAGGGTATTTGGTGTAAAACAGTCTTGAGAGGTTGTACTGGGTAGATAGAACCCACTGGGGTGTACCGTACCGAATCAAAGTGACTCAATCTGTTCCGTCACCAGGTACACTAGTCTGACCGATCGACAGACACTAACACCAAAGTCAGACAGACGGGAGACTACGGGAAAGAGTCACGGATGACAGAATGACCCCAAAGAGAATTGAACCTACACCCTATAGAGAAGTGCCCGACGAGGTCGTTTTGAGTCGATGACGAGAAATGGAACATGCACCCCATAGAGGAGAGTCGGTGAGTGGTGAGGTCGTGGTACGTGGACGATATATATTTGTATATATACATACACATATTCATGTTTTGGCTCTGTGAAACGATAGGACTTTGATTGTGTTTAAACATTTAGTTTATATAAGGTTATTTTATAAAATTTTTAGTTCCATTTCGTGTGTACTGTATATTAAATGGTAGACTTGGTAATTTTTTTTTTTTGTCTTTTTATCACCCTACGGAATCTGACAATAGAAGTCTTTCGTCTCGAACTCTTTGACAAAAACAATTAAACTATTCTGACTTGGTCCCTACATCAATGTTGACTCTAACGTAATACCAAGTACATTTGAGACAATTCTTGATAGTGAGTCCGGATCATCCTGTGTACACACGATGGGGGTATGTGTATTACTATGTACATTTTATATTAAACTTTAATAAACGAACCCTCCTTTCGCCTTGTAAACAGAGAATCATAGAACGGGTAAACAGTGTTAAGTGGGGCACACATAGTGGTGGGAGTTTCAAGTCAAAAACTTATGTGTTTTTTGATCGTCAAAGGGGTCCAACTCCGGAGTCTTTTCGAGGACAGGTCTTTCGGCCTCTTTCGGTCGATGACCGACGTCGACTCTAGACCACGATAGTCCAACGTAAAGTATCTTTATAACTCCTCGTTGACAAGTTTCTTCTATATAGTGTTGATAGTACGACTCTTCCTCGTAAACGTACGTACAAAGAATAGGTAGTAAAAAGGATCAAAACGACTGATCTGTGATAGGATCCCTTTGGTATATGAAGACTACGGATCTTTATTTGATGGAGACTAAGGGAAGAAACCAGAAAAACTTTGTTTTCCAATTCCTTATACGTACCTTCTTCTGTACCTCCATATATCATTATCGTCACTTATTGTACTGTGTAGATCTTACAAGAAAATATGTAATACCAATGTAAAAGGTTGTAACGATAGTACTTAAATTCTGTGTGACGTAATAGATTTACCGTCTTTCACCCCTCCCTTTTTTCTCGGAAACCTATTACCACCTTTTCCTCTCACTTTTTTGATCGAATTTTGAGTTGTAATATGTTGATTCTAGTACAGTAGGACAGGGTAGTGAAGTACCGTTTATTTTCTTCCTTTTACACCTTCGACATTCTCTGAAATAAAACCCCCCGAGGGTGACACCTACTACTGACGTTAGTACTTCAATTTTCTACGAACAAGGAACCTTCTTTTCGATACTGTTTGACTGTCGTATAATTTTCGTCTCTGTAGTGAAACGGATTTCATCCAAATATATCAGTTTCAGTACCAAAAAGATTATCAGTACATACCTATGCTCTCAACCTGGTTTTTCTTCCGACTCACGACTTGTTAACTACGAAAACTTAACACCACGACCTCTTCAGAGAACTCTCAAGGAACCTCTTGTTCCTCTAGTTTGGTTAATTAAGATTTCCTTTAGTTGGGACTCATAAGTGACCTTTCTGACTACTACTTCACTTTAAGGTTACTAAATCAATGGATTACACTTCTCAGTTTGTAATCTTTTCGGGGACTACTACTCTTTCTGACTTCCGTTTTCCTCTTCCACCCCGTTTTCCACTCTACCAATCTCTCGTAGTAACTGAGTTACCTGTACTAAAACTCGTTTGAGGTCCTCAATAACTTCCTGTCCCCTCGAACCCATGATGTCAGGGACCCCAGTGTTTCTCAGTATGTGCTGAATCCCTGACTTCTAGTTGTTTGTAATAAAGTTTCCATTATGACAGGCATCTTGTGTTTTTATGTGTTTCGTGACACTATCGAAAGAATGTGTTCGATAAAAGTACGAGAGGAGTACTACTAGGATACTCTATCCATCATAATAATAATAAGAAAACAGTTCTTTGATGATTCTAAGTCTTTCTATGTCTAAAAAAAAAAGTTCCATTGTCTCAACCTACGAAAAATTGAACTTAAATTCAATAGAATCTAACACTTACAGTCACTAAAAAGACGATATGAAGTCTTTAGTGGAAATATTGTGATATTAGTTCTTATTTCTATCTTACAATAATTTACCTAACCAAAACACAGAAAACTATTACTAATGTAATTATAAACGGAGGAAAAAGAACTAAGGACTACTTACGGTAACCTGTCGAGTCATAAACCATTATACGTACTTTATTAAAAAGACACGTTCTTTTTTTTAAAATCCTCTCATTACACCAATGAAAACCAGGGGGTAAGAGTATTCCTTCTTATCTGTAGTGATAGGTATGAAGAACGAGAAGAATAACGGAGGAGTAGGTTTTCGTAGATAGATGTAACTTTTCTATTCTGTCGTCTGTCCTAATACCACCGAACGTCAGTAATTTTGTAAGAAGGGGACAAGAAATTGAAGGAATAAAGACTTATACGACTGGGTTTATTAACTGGAATCCAAAAAGAAAAGAAAAAAAAAAGGACGATACAGGATGAGTAAGGAGTGATAATAGTAAAGGAGTATAATTGGGATTCAAATCGATCAGAGTTCAAGACTTGACTCCTGTGACCTGAGTCCCCAAGTCCCCGATCCGATGAATTTGGCTACGTTAAAGACTTCATTCCCTTTACAGAATCATACATGAAATAAGGACCCCTACCTATATTCTAACCGGAAAAGAAAGTGACGTCACCATATTTAAATTGAAATCAAACCCTTCAATGTTTACGTCCCTAAAGTTCACTTTTATTCTGAGTAGGATAAACAGTTATCTGTTCACTTAGGTCTTTTTACTAACACCATCAGTGTACATCACCATTTTGTCTGGTTACAGAACGTTTCACTTTCACTTTCACTTCAGCGAGTCAGTACAGGCTGAGAAACACTGGGGTACCTGACATCGGATGGTCCGAGGAGGGAGGTACCCTAAGAGGTCCGTTCTCATGACCTCACCCAAAGGTAAAGGAAGAGGTCTCCTAGAAGGGTTGGGTCCCCAGCTTGGGCCCAGAGGTCGTAAGGTCCGTCTACGAAATTGGAGACTCGGGAACTTTTTGATATCAAACAAAAGAAGAACTGTAATTTCTTTTTTTAATGTTTCTAGTCTGGTAGTATAAGATAGACTTGGTAAATATGTATCCTCTAACTACACCCTAGTGAACTTATATAAATTTTTCTTTAAATAAAACCTCTTTTTAAAAAACTCTTTTTGGACTTCTGAGACTACACCGTTTTCACTATAATATTATTAAATAACGACGTAATAACTGTTTCGTAAAAATAAGAATAAAGTCTTCTCAGTTTATATCCGTCTAAGACACTATCTCCAACTCATCAAAAAACTATTAAGATCAAAATAAAAATAAAAAATTGGACCCATACGTTTTGTTCTGAAATTTTACTTTCATTTGTTTCTTGTTTCGATCTTTTCGTCACATATTTATACACATAACTTGTTATATATGTTAAATTTTTTAACTAGTAGTCGTCGTACCCCCGAACCGAACGAGTTGAAACAAAAGGAACCATAGACATTTATTGTAAGTTCAGGTTCCTTCTGTTACAGTATTGTCATTTGACACTGAGGGACACTGTAGGGGACTTCGAGGACATCAGTAAAGGTATGGTACAAAAGTCTACCCGAGACTGTAAGATGTTCTAAAGTTAACTCCTAAAGTCCTTGGGTGTCAAACACCTATTTAGTTGTAGTGTCACCCTACTTATACAAGTCACTTGTCTATTACACCTTGTCTTTAAACTTTGGTACTCTTTAGTATGGTGATTCCATTCTATCCTTTTTTGTTTTGTTTTGTTTTGTTTTGTCACATTGATAATACTTGGGTTCCCGATTCACTATTAAATTATTATGACAAGAGAATTATGAAACAGTCAACCTGAATTCTAACGTGTCTCTGTATCGCCTCTTATATACTCAAATTTTTCGTCAAATAAAAAAATCAGTCTTAACTTTGACATAACTTTTACTTTCTTTTCGTTACCTTCCGTAAACTAAGTCGTTTTCTTCTTTTCTCTAAACGAATCTTTTTTACAGTTCCAGAGTTTGTCTTTAAATAATGTTTTATCTCTTTTTTCCATTAGAGAGGTATGAACCGACGAAAACTTTGTCTTTGATCGTTTCAACTTCGATGAAAGAAAGACATAGCCCTGAGTTGTTCTAAAGTACATTCTTCTTTTTCAGTTCTACAACCATTGTAATTTTTTCACCTTTAGAAGGTATTCTTCTCACCCTCCGTCTCTTCATGTTTTAATATAGGAGATTGTCACAAGAAACAAATAACCTTGTTAACGTGATCAAATAGTCCATTCTTAACCTGTGTAAAGTCTTTCTTTCAAACTTTTATGGTCTTACTTTAAGTTTGTAAACAACCCAAAGAACTAAAATTTTTATCTTAGGAATTATTTTAATCTTAAGATTCAACGTTTCGTCCAATAAAAACACGGCATTCCCTTGTGATCTGATGTGCCCCTGAAGAACCTAAAACTCTAAGATTTCAATTCGTTCTGTACTTTAATATTTGATTTAGATCGAAAAACCTTACGACCTGTTCATCAACTACCGGAAGGGTACCCTTAAACGGATAAACCTCTTCACTCTTAAAAAATTTCTTTCTTCACAAAAAAAAACAACAACAACAACAAAAACAAAACAAAAAAAAAGAAACAAAAAAAAATTGTGATTCTTAAGTTTTTAACATAGAAAGTGAGGTTCTCTGAATCCTTTATTTTAATTTTCCCGGTGAAATCATTTTATTTGTGGACCTGGGTTCATTTATCGTTTCCTTTATCTCTAGGGAGTTAACTTTTATCATAAAAAGGACGTAGTCCTTTTCAAGGTCTTGATTTCAAGTCAAGTCAAGTCAAGTCAGTGAGTCAGCACAGGATGAGAAACACTGGGGTACTTAGGGTTATACACTCCGGAGGAACAGGTAGTGGTTGAGGGTCTCAAGTGAGTTTGAGTGTAGGTAGACCAGTCACTACGGTAGGTTGGTAGAGTAGGAGACAGCAGGTGAAGAGGAGGACGGGGGTTAGGGAGGGTCGTAGTCTTAGAAAAGGTTACTCAGTTGAGAAGCGTAGTCCACCGGTTTCATGACCTCAAGTCAAAATCGTAGTAAGGAAGGTTTCTTGTGGGTCCCGACTAAAGGAAATCTTACCTAACCAACCTAAAGGAATTTCAGGTTCCCTGAGAGTTCTCAGAAGAGGTTGTGGTGTCAAGTTTTCGTGGTTAAGTACAAAGTTACGCTAAGAGGGTTTAGTAGGGTGGGAGAGGGATGATAGTACATTCTTTACTTCACGGTCAGATACAAGCTATGTCCTATGTCTTACGAACCCCGACCACTTGCCCCTACTAGGTCTCTCTACTATACCCCACCCTCCACCCTCCCTCTAAGTTCTAACCCTCGAGCATATGTGGGCACCGTCTAAGTACAATTACATACTGTTTTGGTTATGTCATAACATTTCATTTTATTTTATTTTAATTTTAATTTTTTATTATTTTTAATTTTTAATTTTTTTTTTTATTTTACATTTTTTTTTTTTAGTACTCACTAAAGAGAGAGTTTTTCTTTTTTGGTTGGTTTGTTTGTTTGTTTTCGTGGCTAAGAAGCCGTGAGTCGAAAGAAGTGTCAGGTTGAGAGTATAGGTATGCACTGATGACCTTTTTGATATCGGAAGTGATCTACTTTGAAACAACCGTTTCATTACAGAGACGAAAACTTATACGAGAGGTCCAACCAGTGTCGAAAGGAAGGTTCCTCATTCGCAGAAAATTAAAGTACCGACGTCAGTGGTAGACGTCACTAAAACCTCGGGAGTTTTTATTTAAGACTGTGGTAAAGGTGACAATGGGGTAGATAAAGGGTACTTCACTACCCTGGTCTACGGTACCAGAATCAAAAGACTTACAACTCGAAATTCGGTTGGAAAAGTCAGAGGAGAAAGTGAAAGTAGTTCTCCGAAAAATCAAGGAGAAGTGAAAGACGGTATTCCCACCTTGATTTCAATTTTCATATAATTGAATTTTTTTTTTTTAATGGTCCAGGACAACTCTTCACATCCTCTGATTGTCTTCATCTACTCTGTATATTCTGTAAATAAGTCTCCACATTAAACAAAGGACACCGACGACTTTGTTTTTATGGTGTTCAAGTCACTGAGTTTGTTATATGTAAATAACAAAACTCCAAGACCATCGGTGATTTTAAGACTTTATTTCTACAGTCTTCTCAATCCAAGAAGTCTCTCGATATCCCCTCTCAGACGAGGTCCGGAGAGAGAACGGAGGACCATATGATTGTGTGAGGAACTACACACCTACCGTATTAGGAACATAGACGTATAACAGAAAACGATATGTACAGGTAGAGACACAGGTTTAAAGGGGAATCCTGTGGTCAGTATAACCTGATCTTAGGTAGTATTACTAGAGAAAAATTAAAGTAAACGTTACTAAGATGAAGGTTTATTACGGTGTAAGTGTCCATGACCCTCAATTCTGACGTTATCGAAAACTCCTCTATGTTAAGTTGGGAATTTTGGTCTTTTATCACGTTATCTATCCCTACGAAGACCACAGAAATTTTATTTATTTTAATAGGGTCAGAACACTTTAATTGTTTATTTAATGTTTTATTGTATGTCTTTTCTAAAAAAACACGTATCATACCCTATTGGATATCTCTAAGAGTAATTTGTAAACGAGGGAGTTCTAGACTTTGGTTCGTTAAACTGACTCTTATCACACCATTCACTAAGTGTTTGTCTCTGTAATATTCTAGTCCCTCTTTTATAAAATCCGTTGTCCTTAGTACCCGGACCTTAATAGGAAATTTTTATACGTCGTTTAATCAATGACACCACTGTTTTCTTTTGATTCCGACAAGGATTTGGTTTGAACCCAGGTGACCGGTTCGTTCCTTAGGTCCGTCAATTACGAATTTTCTGTGTTTAAGGGACTACCGAAAGTCTCTTTATAAAAATTTCTACCATTCCTACCCAACCCTTCAGTACACCACACACTAGTCGAGCATCTAGAAGAAGATTAACCACCACACCACTGACTCATCGTAAATCCTCAGTCGTAGTAAGCGGAACAAGGTTCACCAGACCCCGTATGTACGGAACTGAAACAAACTACGGACCTGATAATGTAAACACAGAACGAACTTACAAAAGGAAATAAAAGTGAGTTTCTTCCAGGTCTTTTGATTTCAAAAAGATCTTTTTTTTCAGTCCGTTTCTTATACCGTCCCCTACCTCCCTCTCTAGACAGGGTCCGTCCGGGGTATCCCAGGACGAGATAAAGTTATACACCAGAAAGATCTCTTCCCTTATGTCTCTTTGGAGTTGTATTCTCCGGTGACCTTGAAATCTCAAAGTACAAAGTATCATCCCGTAGAACCATCATCTTAATTCATACAAAGGTATGTCTTAATAATATAATTAAAGTTGATATGTCACAGAATTTAAGATCGATTTGTCCTGATACATCCTTGTCGCAAAACATTGATATGCTCCCCTTTGGTTTCCTTACGTCCTTGAAGTCCCTTCGTGTCTTCCTTCTTATCAGTGGAACTTTTTTTAGATGTACACCCGTTTTGTCTTGGTAAAGTTTACGACTCTCTCTTTCACTTATACCTACGTCTGAGGTAAAAAAATTTCGTTCTACGTTCTGTTTATAAAACTAGTCACTAAAAAAGGGGTCTACAGTATTTACATTATTAATGTAAATAATGTAGGTTTATATTTAAGATTTGTATTAAAATCTAACCATGATTGACCATAAAACACTGTCCACTTCGGATGTAAAAATAACAGAAAAAAAAAAAAAAAAGTACCGAAAGTAGATATGGGTGAAGACTCATTGTGACTTAGCAGTGAAAGAAAAGAAAAGAAAAGAAAAAAAAAAATTACTTAATGTCTCTAACGTAATTACAATTAAAATCTCTTTACATAAAAATCTCTAAAACCTCACACTCTCTGTACTCCTTTTAACTTCGACCAAATTAAATTTAAGACTCTACAATAAGAATCTATCACATAACGACTAGGAGAAAGTGTGACAAACGTANTGTCTCTAACGTAATTGCAATTAAAATCTCTTTACATAAAAATCTCTAAAACCTCACACTCTCTGTACTCCTTTTAACTTCGACCAAATTAAATTTAAGACTCTACAATAAGAATCTATCACATAACGACTAGGAGAAAGTGTGACAAACGTAATAAGTGACTTGGGTCCTATCCTTTCCGAGGTCGAGTCTCCGACCCTCTTCTGAGCTCCTCGGTATCTTTGACGTCTGTTCAAATAAGAGAAGACCAACCGTACCGTCGGTATTGTGTCAGAGAAGACCGACTGTGTCGTCGGTGTCATCGTCGGTATTGTATTGATATTTCCTTGGTATTACATCCGTATTGTATTGGAGTATATTGTATTGGTACTACGACACGATTACATCGGGATTAAGTTGTCGTCGGTTCCGAAAGTACCACTTCGAGTATGTCCACATGACGTGTTTCATCGGGTACTCGTTCGTTCATGGAGCTATACGTGTACTCTGTACGATATTCACTACAGTCGACATTGTGTCGGTACGTTTCAATAACAAACATCTTGTACCCACTTCTCCCGTACTCTTGTACCCCACTCTCTTGGACTGACTACGGCAGAACAAGTAAAAGGGTGTCTATCGGTTTCTTTTTTTCATAGGTCCTTAGAGTGTTCGTGGTTTTATTCTGAAAACACCGACAGGTACTTCGTTTTTCGTTTTGTTTTGTTCGTTTTGGTCTTTCTAAAATTTAAAACTTAACCTAGTTAACTTTAAAACATAACTTAAACTTTTGATTTAAAGTTACCTTTAATCCATAAATTAAAAGACTATTGTATCTTTTTCCGTTAAATATATGTAATAATTATAAAGTCAGTAAAATTAACGAGATAACATAAGTGACCTATTAAAGTTTACTCGACATAACTCTTTAGACAGATCTGTACCCTTTATTCTAACCAAGTGGGTACCGTTTTTTAATCGAATCACAGGTTATACCTTGATAAAGTTTTAAAGAATACTTTTTTATCTACTTTATGAATGATAGTGCCGAAGGGTCCACCGATTTACCATTTTTTAGACGGACGGTTACGTCCTCTACCTTCAAGGTAGGGACCCGACCTTTATAGGGGACCTCTTCTTTTACCGTTAGGTCAGGTCATAAGAACGGACCCTTTACGGTACTTGTCTCCTCGGACTCTCGATGTCAGGTGCGTCAACTTTTCTCATCTTGTTCTGACTCGTGAGTACGAGGGAGAGATGAACAATCTACCTTCTATCTGAATTTCACGAGTCCTCTTTTTTATCATCTCGTAATAATGTTCCCTCGGAACAAAATAATATGTTTATAACAGAAAAGTCACATAAATGTTTATATACACTTATATAATGTCAGATGTTAGGACAAGATTGAACTATAAAATTATAGAAAAAAATTTAAAACATCGACAGACTAAAACACAGATAATTATTTAATATTTACTATCTAATAATACCATTAAATAATCTCTTTACGTATCTTAAGACCCCTTTAGGGAATGACAGAAACAAGATTTAATTTATTTCAATCTCAAACGTCTGACTTGAAATTAATTCGATAAGTGGAACTACCAAATTCTGTGTCTAGTATCACATAATCTACATAATCATCTGATCATGATGTTGTTACAAAGTACCTTTTAGTTGAGTCTTTAGTCACCGGATGTTAAGCGTAAAGAAAAAGAACGAGTTCCCATACATTCAGTCGACTTCTCAAGACAAAAACTGATATATAGTCCACAGTTATAAACTCAATCAAGCATAGACGAGGTGTACAGAGGTGAAAGAAGAACCATGTCAGTAATAAGTCATAAAAGGAATACCGTTTGGAGTACTCATGATCTCTTGTTATATTTGATTTATTCGAGCGAAATCGGAGTCGAGAATCGTATCGATGGATATTAGTGGTCGACCTTGTTAAATGTAGTGGTGTAGATTTCAGTCGTTCCGTCTCTGACTAAATGCAATAAAGAAAGTTACAGTGGTTAACGTGTAAAAACAAGCAACAAGTCAGTGGGTCAGTACAGACGGAGAAATACTGGGGTACCTGTCGTCGTGAGGTCCTACGGGACAGGGAGTGGTAGAGGGTCTCAAATAGGTTAAAGTATAGACAACGTGGTCACTACGGTAAGTCGGTAGAGTAGGAGACGGTGGGAGAAGAGAAGAACGCAAATTAGAAAGAGTCGTAGTCCCTGAAAAGGTTACTCGACCGATCAGTGTAGTCCACTGGTTTTATAACCTTGAACTCGAAGTCGTAGTCAGGAAGATTACTCATAAGTTCCAACTGAAGAAGATTCTAAATGACCAAACTAGAGTCCTTAAAAGTCCTCAGAAGAGGTCGTGGTGTCAAGTTTCCGTAGCTGAGAAACCACGAGACGGAAGAAATGCCACGTAGTGAGTGTTGGTATTCACTGACCTTTCTGGTATCGTAGCTGGCATACCTGGAAACAGCCGTTTCACTACAGAAATGAAAAGTTGTATGATAGATCCAAACAATATCGAAAAGACGGTTCTTCGTTGACAAAGGTTAAAGTACCGACGTCAGTGGTTAGTGTCACTGAAATCTCGGGTCCTTTTCCTTTAGACAGTGATAAAGGTGGAAAAGGGGAAGATAAAAGGTATTTCTTTACCCTGATCAACGGTACTAGAATAATAATAAAAAAATTATATGTCTAAATTCAACTGAAAATGTGAGAGAAGGAAGTGAGAGTAATTCTCTAAGAATTCAAGGAGAAGTGAAAGAAGGTAATCTCACCAAAGTAGGTACATGGACTCCAACAACTACAAAGAGGACGGCGAGAACTAAGGTCGAACATTCAGTAAGTCGGACCGCAGAGAGTTCCATACGAGTCGCCTATTCAATTTATTTGTCCTATTGTTGTTTGTCGGAACAACATAAGGTAAGAGTTAGGACTTGGTCAGTCAACAGAGTATGTCCCAAGATTGACATCGAAGAACTGGACGTATGTTCAAAGAGTCCTCTACGTTTAAGAACCAAGTATATCACGACTTGGATGTTGTACTTTCTAAAAATCGTACTTTTATAACGTGTAATACTTCGATGTTTTATTTCAAAATAAACACGAGTTATATTAGAACAAATACTAAGGGTTTCGACGTCAGAGTTTAGATAAAAGAGTTTGGAATTAACATTAGAGTTTTGAATTAAGGTCCAGATATAGATCTCCGACAATAAAAGTTGGATATCTATATACACACACACACACACACACATACACACATATTAAAAGATTAATTTCAAAATAATAGGTCCTTAGTAAACAGTGATTAAACTAAGACCTGAAAAAATCTATGACGGTAAATTACCAAGTGTACCCGGATGTTGAATATAGAGACCAAAAGATGTAAGACATTAGTTTTACAAGACTAACGTCAAGTAAGGTTTTCAAGAGTATAACAAGAAAAACGAGTAGGATGAAGAAGAGTAAAATTATAGGAAGGGTAGTAGGGTCTTAGAAACGAGAAGTATTAGGATAAGTGGATAGTTTTTCACGGTCTAGTTTAAAGGATAATTTTTTACCATATGTGGAGAAAACTTAAAAGTGAAATACACAAAAAGAGAGAAAGAAAAAAATGAATAACTAGTTTAAAAAGGGACTTCATTTTATCGTTACTTATTCTTAATATATACGTTTTATGTTTTGAATGGTTAATTTTATAACAAATGGTTTAAAAATAATATTCTACATGTTATAACTTAGTTATATACATGTGATAAAGTTGGTAATATATCAGATCTCTGTTTTTAAAAGTAAGTAAGTAAATTGTCTTTTAAATGATATTTCGTAAGGTCTATAACTTCTTGTCTTTTCGGTTTTTCCCTGGTTACTTTATATTGTTTAATGATTGACGTTCTTTGTCGATGGTGGAGACCCCTGTCACTTGTCTTCCTTCAATTGTAAATCTCCGGACTCTCCTCCCAAGACATCGTTCTTTTAAGTATGTAAACTCTTTGACTTCAACGAACTGTCACGAGTAGTAAGACTTACTCTTCTCCCGGGGTACCTTAACCTAGTTTGTAATCTCTTTCCCTGTGTTTAGTGTACCATGACTTCAGAGACTTCGTTGTGATACTCTGATTAAGACTCTCCACCCTTTTGACAGTGCACGTTGTTTTATGACTGTACCCCCACTTTTTCATTCTGAATACTGTAACTGTCCTGATCCTTCGTGTTTGTCCTTCTGTTAGAGTTGTCTTTCCTGAGAGAGGGAGACAGAAGGTTGGAACGTCAGACGAGTCTTGTGGTGTAACCTTTTCGGAAGAACCTTCGTTTCTCTGCTTTCTCTTTAGTTTGGGCTCAAACTAGTTTGGAGTTTAATGTACGAAACGTGGTGTTTTAGTTAAATCTTCCCTTATAAACCTCAACATTGTAGTGTCAAAGAGTAAGTATCTTTATAAGTTTATTGGTCCTTTCACTAATTTTAAATATAACAGACTAATACCTTTGTAAAAAGGGTTTCGTATATTAGAAGTAGTGACGTCTAGAAACTTGTTTTAATAGTTGTGTAATTATCATCGTAATAACTGTCATTAGTCAACGATTATAACAATAATTTACTATATTATAAAATGAATTTAAGTTACGTATTCCTTCGACAACTCTACTCAATAAGAATCATAACCGAAGAGACCACCGAGTCGACTATTTCTTAGGGTGGACGTTACTCCCTCTGGACCCAAGTTAGGGACACAACACTTCTAGGGGACCTCTTCTTTTACCGATGGGTGAGGTCAAAAGACCGTATCTCTTAAGGTACCTGACATATCAGGTACCCCAACGTATCTCGACCTGTGTTGATTCGTTGAGAGTAAAAGGGAAAATAAGAATCATAAGATTCTTCTATATTTTTATTTGTATAGTATGTATTAATTCTGTTAATTTTGGTATACCTCATAAAATACATTGGTATTATTTTTCCTTAAATTAAATTTTTCGTTCTTTGTAGTTTTCTTACGATATACACTAGATAAAACAAACCAGAATTTTAACTTGTTAGTTTCAAAATCAACAAGTCAATCAGGTTGAGAAACGTTAGGGTACCCGACCCCAGGTGGTCCGAGGAGACAGTTACCTTAAGAGATCCGTTCTTATGACCTCACCCAATGGTAAGGGAAGAGGGCTCCTAGAAGGACTGGGTCCCCAGTTTAAGCTCCACAAGGTGTGACACCCTTTTGAGAAATGGTAAACTCGGTGGTCACTAAGACATAAAAAAGAGTCTGTGGTCATTTACGGTTTAAGGTAGTTGTACGGAACTTGTGTTGTTACTCAAATTTGAGTGAAACCTTATTTGTTTTGAGTCACTTTATTTATTATGTTTTAAAACCAGAATAACTATTATATAGACTTCACCCCTTAGAATATTCAATTGATTTATATTTCAAAAGTATCTACTTCAAAGTAAGTTTTCTTAATGTTTCATTTACTAAATTTTTATGACCCTTTCTTAGGCGATACTTACTTTCAGTGTACTGAAAGTGTTTTAGTTTTCATAGTGATCTGGTAGGTTCTGTTGTAGAGTAGACTAATGACATATCTTCAAGATTTTTATTATATACATTTTAATCCCTGTATTGTCTTATTTGTTTTCACGTTCTTTTTTAAGTAATATTTGTTATTTTATTTTCGTTTTTATTTGTTTACCCTGGATTAATTTTAATTTTCGAAGACGTGTTGTTTCCTTTTATATTCGTTCCACTTTTCTGTCGGAAGACTTAGCCTCTTTTATTATCGTTTACTTCGTTGACTGTTTGTTGATTAGAGTTTTTATATGTTCGTTGAAGACGTCGAGTTAAGGTCTTTTTATTTACTGGGTTAGCTTTTTACCCGGTTTCTTGATTTATCTGTAAAGAGGTTTCTTCTGGATGCCTACCGATTGTTTGTGTACTTTTCTACGAGTTGTAGTGAGTAATAATCTCTTTACGTTTAGTTTTGGTGTTACTCCATGGTGAAGTGTGGTCAGTCTTACCGACGTTAGGTTTACAGATGTTCGTTATTTACGACCTCTCCCACACCTCTGTTCCCTTGGGAGAATGTGACAACCACCCTTACGTTTGTCATGTCGGTGATACCTCTTGTCACACCTCTAAGGAATTTTTTAACGTTTATCTTGGATGGAATACTGGGTCGTTAGGGTGAAGACCCGTATGTGTGGCTCCTTTGGTCTTAACTTTCTCTGTGTACATGGGGTTACAAGTAGCGTCGTGACAAATGTTATCGGTCCTGTACCTTTGTTGGATCTACAGGTAGTCGTCTACTTACCTATTCTTTCGACATCATGTATATGTGTTACCTCATAATGAGTCGGCAATTTTCTTAAGTAAACTTAGTCAAGACTACTCTACCTACTTTGACCTCGACTAATATGTCTCACCTCATTCGGTCTTTCTTTTTGTGGTTGTGTCATATGATTGTGTATATATACCTTAAATCTTTCTACCGTTACTACTGGGACATACGTTCTGTCGTTTTTTCTGTGTCTACACATATGGTCTGAAAACCTGAGTCTCCCTCTCCCTCTCCCACCCTACTAAACCCTCTTACCCTTAAGATTGTACATATGACAGTACATTCTTAACTTAGCGGTCAGGTACAGACTNCCTATGTCGTACGAACCCCGACCACGTACCCCTACTGGGTCTCTCTACAATACCCCTCCCTCCACCCTCCCCCAAAGTACAAACCCTTACGTACGTTCTTAATTTCTAAAATTTTAATTTTTTTTTATTATTAAACTTTTTATTTTGTTGACTTTAACACTACAACTTTTTATACGAGTACTTAAATCTTTGATTACTTCTCTAATCTTTACATTCTTTTTCGTATATATTCGTCATGAAACATAACAAATCCAAAAGCAAACAAAATACAAAGTTTCACCCACCGTTTTAAGTAATTTTTAATGAAAATAAATGGTAGAAAATATTCTTCGGAAGAAAAACTATCATCAGTAAGACTGTCCACACTGTACTATGAATAACGTCAAACTCAATGTGAAGATCCTATTAATCACTACAATTCATAGAAAAGTACACAGAAAACTGACAGTCATATAGAAGAAACCTTATTTAACAGATAAATCCTTAAGATGGATACAAGTCAAATCGAAGAACAACAAAAACTATAACTCAACATCCACAAGTAATAAATAAAAACTATAGTTAGTAAATATTTCATACTTTTCACGATTGGTGAGTTAACACGAACTGAGAAACACTAGGGTACCTGACATCGGGTGGTCCGTTCAAACAGGTACTCTAAGAGGTCCGTTCTTATGCTCTCATCCAACGGTAAAGGAAGAGGTCCCCCACCAGGGTTGGGTCCCTGACTTTGAAGTAGAGAGTACAGAGGACGTAGCGTCCTCCAAAGAAATGGTGACTCGGTGGTCCCTTCGGGACCATATGATAATATTTCGTATGACAAACGTTTATACAAGAGGATAAGTAATCTAAGAGAAAAGTAAAACAATTATCAAAGGAAGTGACATGTTTTGAAGAATCAAACTACATTAGGGAAAACAATCAAAATTATAAAAAAAGAGAACAGACCGTTCAGTTTAGATTCTCGTATAACGGACAAAAGAAGATCCTCAAATTAACAAAGTCCAGACTATAAATTCGTAAACTAAGTAAAACTCAAATAAAAACATATACAACATTCTTTTACTACTCCCAAAAATGGAAATGTATATCAACAGGTCAAAATGGTTGTAGTAACCCTTTTTCGTGACATATAAGAAAAAGGTAATAGGACCGGTGGAAACAACATGTAATAAACATGTATATTCGTACCCAAATAAAAAAATCTGAGAGATAAGACGAGTAACTGGACAAAAACACTTTCATAGTATGAGACAACTATACTTTCAATATACTTTTTAATGTAACTATAAAACTAACATTAACGTAACTTATATATCAAAACCTATTATATCTGTAAAACTATTTCAACTAGGAAAGTTAGGTACTTGTGTCACATAGAAAGGAAATTAAACGTAACAAAAGTTAATGGAAAAAATTACAGGACGTCAAAAGGCTCATTGTGCAGAAAGTCAAGGAACTAATTTAAATGAGGGTCCATAAAATAAGAAAACTCCTTATACATTTTTCGTAATAGAAGAAGTAAAGAGAAAGACTGACGATAGTCACGTATTTTTACGTTGTTTCAAGACATATCATTAAAACATAGTACTTTTAAAAGACTTAATTTTAAAATCGATATTTTCAGATAACTTTCTCAGAAACCTCAATATATATATAGTTTGGTGTCACTTCCTATCCCTTCGGACTACACGACGTCAGGTACCCTAGAGTTTCTTACTCTGTGTTGATTCACTGATTTTTTTGTTATAGATTTTTTTCACTGAACAAAAGGTTGAACTTACGGAAAGAAAAAAAAAAAAAAGAACGAATGAATTACACTGAACTACTCTTTCTTTTCACAACCACTCTTACACTTCCTTTACCTTCCCGGTATGTAACAACCACCCAAATATTTGACCACGTCGATGATACCTTTTGTCATACCTCTAAGGAGTTTTTACCTTTCATCTTAACGGTATACTAGGTCGTTAAGATGAAAACTCATAAATAGGCTTCTTTTGTTTTTTTTATTATTAAGTTTTTTATGTATATGGAAATACAATTACCGTTGTGACAAATATTATCAGTTCTATACCTTCGTTTGATCTACACGAAGTCGACAGTTACATATTTGAGGTCCTTAACCACTACCTCTCCCTCAGGACCGCACGACACTAAGTGTCCCAGCGTTTCTCAACCTGTGCTGACTCGCTGACTCGACTTGACTTGACTTCCTTTTAAATCTAATCATAATAAAAAAATTAAACATAAAAATGAAAGAAAACGAAATGTTATGACATAACCAAAACGGTATGTAACTGTACTTAGTCGGTGCCCACATGTACTCAAGGGTTAGGACTTGGGGGGAGGGTGGAGGGTGAGGTATAGTAGAGAGACCTAGTAGGAGCACGTGGTCAGGGTTCGTAGGACATAGGACATAACTTGTATCTGACCGCTAAGTAAAGAATGTACTATCATATGTACAATGTTACGGTAAGAGGGTTTAGTAGGGTGGGAGAGGGAGAGGCAGACTCAGGTTTTCAGACGAGATATGTAGACCCAGAGAAAACGAAAGAGCGTATATCCCAATAGTAATGGTAGAAAGATTTAAGGTATATATACACAATCATATGACATAACCACAAAAAGAAAGACCGAATGAGGTGAGACATATTAGCCGAGGTCAAAGTAGGTAGAGTAATCTTTAATAAGTTTACATAAGAAAAATTACCGACTCATTACGAGGTAACACATATACATGGTGTCGAAAGAATAGGTAAGTAGACGACTACCTGTAGATCCAACAAAGGTACAGGACCGATAATGTTTGTCACGACGCTACTTGTAACTCCACGTGTACAGAGAAAGTTAAGACCAAAGGAACCACACATACGGGTCGTCACCCTAACGACCCAGTATTCCGTCAAGATAAACGTTAAAAAATTCCTTAGAGGTGTGACAAGAGGTGTCATGATCAAACGTAAGGGTGGTTGTCACATTCTCCCAAGGGAACAGAGGTGTGGGAGAGGTCGTAAATAACGAACATCTGTAAACCTAACGTCGGTAAGACTGACTACACTTCACCATGGAGTAACACCAAAACTAAACGTAAATAGATTATTACTCATTACAACTCGTAGAAAAGTACACAAACAATCGGAAGAACCTCCGAAGAAACCTCTTTACAGATAAATCAAGAAACCGGGTAAAAAGCTAACCCAGTAAATAAAAAGACTTTAAGTCGACGTATTCAACGAACATATAAAAACTCTAATCAACAAATTATCTATTAAAAATCATCGTTTTTTTACATCTCAAAACGACCCTCGGTGGTACCCTCGGTGGGTACTGTTCCAGTACACCTTCTCTTGACAATTCGTTCCGAAGTCCTGAGTCACTCGAGGGATCCGAAAGAGCTCGTAGATGGAGTTTTGGTCTTAAACAGACAAAATGATAAAGTACTGAAAGTGGTTAAAGAGACTGTGATTGTCCCCCGATTGGGACTGTTGGAAAGAGACCTCTTTTAATTGAATCCCGATATCGATTATTCAGAGGACCTGTACTCTTCTTATAAAGGTTAGTTTTGGGGAGACAATCGTAATATCGAACGAACCGTCCATATAGGTCTGAGAACGTCGATGTGTATACTAATAAATGTAGGAGGGTTGACACTCTCTGTGCCTTTCGGATTTTGTATCTCGGAAAATTTCTCAATTTTCAATAATCTCATCACGATCCGTATCCTAAAGTAATAACCCGGTTACGAACAACGATTCAAGGGTATAGAGAATAGGTGACACGTGGACTCTCACATAATCAATTGTATCAACCTTTCATTCTTTTTGTTCACATCGAAACTTCAATTGGTGTAGTCTGAAAACTCGATTAACCAAGAAAGAACATTGAGCGACGTGGAAACGAAACACTCTTACACTGAGACAAATTATGAAAAACTCCGACTGTATCTAATCTTTATATTCTTTTTTGTATAGTTCCCTTTTATTCAAAGGACCAACTCTTCGGAAATAGTTTTCTCCCAGTATTTTACAAGTGTCCGGAGGTTCCGGTCTTCTATTATATGTGTTAATAACAAATACCCTTTCCAAACGTCTTTTTAGGACCAAAACTATTTCTGTTTTGTCTACATTACAAACCCGACTGACATACTGAAACGTAGAAAATAAAGGGAGATACATATTCTGTTCTATATTTTCATGGAAAATTTTTATTTCGATCACCCGGAGCGAACTCCCTCGAACCAGTGGGACACAAAAAGAAAAAAGAGAAAAAAAGAGAGAATGAAAGAAAAAGTGCGACTGGGGAACCTCGTATCTCCGAGGGACGCAAGTGAATAGACGGGTCCAAAGATTCTGGACTTACCCTTCAGTAAGACGTAGAAGTGAGGGAGCCCTCTGATCCTTCCGTGGACACCGGAGGCACTTGTCCCGCTTGAAGAACAGAGCTTCAAAATAACCGAAAGATACATTTGGTTCCTTATAGTCGGAGAAAGAGAGGAGATAAAAGAATAGATGTTATAAGAAAGGAATAGAGAGAGATTTAGTAGGCGGCTGCGGTAAAAAGGGAGTCCAAGGGGACCTAGGACGTCCCCGACCTGGGGCCGTCTCAAAGAACCCAAATAATAATAAAAAGAAGTGTTACTATAGTGAAATTCGAAGTTTCCTGTTAGTTCTTATATAAGTGTCTAATAAAAACTCGAGTATTAAGGATTTAGTTGATATCAGTACAAATAGTCACAACTCAATATTCCTGTTATACGTCGATGTATAGTGACAATTTGTGAACTACGATGCCTTTGGTGGTATCATATAATTTAAAGTTCATGAATTCATTTTTGATATTGAATAAATTTAGACTACAGATTTATGTTTCATATACTTCCGATTATTTCCTGTATTAAAGTCTTTTGAAGTTCTTTACGTTTCTAATATTTTATATAATTGATGATTACAACAATTCTTTTCAATCTGTTACTTGACCAACCGTAGTATTCTGTAAGTCTCAATTTTCTTGTTTACATTATGATAAAGTTCGATATATGATTTATAATTTGAGATAAGATTATGTTCATAGTTATTACCAAGTTTAATAACTTATTCAAGAGTATGAAAAGAGTAATGAAGTCCCGACTCTTAATTGTGGTCAAAATTTTACTCTGAAATGTTTAGATTTTATCAGAACTTAGGTGATTTTGGAGTATTTCCGTAAGTTTGAGATTCGGTATTTTATAAGTATTCTTGTACATGTAACGTTGTTCTTCTTTTAATTGAAGTGTAAGTTGACATCAAGAGATAATGTCTAATTCAGTGTTACGATTAAAACAAGGGTACTTTAGTAAGAAAGTGTGAACATTTAATGACATTACAAAAACCTGTTGAAAAAGTTGAGTTCAGGTGAATGGTTTTAATAAAGACTTATCAAGTTTATTATTACATTTTAAAACAAAAGAAAAATGTAAAAGTTAACACTTTTTAAGTTGGTTTTGAATTTATTTCATTTTGAGTTGTATATTTTACTATATAAAAGATTCATTAAAACTCTCAAGAATCAAAAGACGGGGGTGGGAAAAGAACCCTCCCCTTTTATAACGGTCCTGAATTCCACTTATACGTGTTAATTGTTCTCTTCCTCCATAAACGTTTGAATCTTTTGAACCCTTACCCTGTTTTTTTGACTTTCTCGGTCGTTTGTCTCAAGAGTAAAAGAATGGTTTTTAACCTTATCCATCAATCCGTGAACCTTAAAAAGGAAGTTATAGGTAAAAAGGTGTAACTTGAACCGTGTGACAACTCAAGCCAAGTCAAGTCAGTGAGTCATTACAGACTGCAAAACGTTAGGGTACCTGACATGGTGTGGTCAGAAGGGACGGGTTGTGGTTGAGGACTTCGAACGAGTTTGAGTACAGACAGCTCAGTCACTACGGTACGTTGGTAAAGTAAGACAGTAAGAGAAGAGGAGGGCACAAGTTAGAAAGGGTCGTAGTCCCAGAAAAATTTACCCAGTCAAAAAGGGTAGTTCACCAATTTCACAACCTCAAAGCCTAAGTCTTAGTCATGAAGGTTACATATACGTCCTGACTAAAGGAAATCCTACCTGATCAACCTAGAGGAACGTTAGGTTCCCTGAGAGTTCTCAGAAGAGGTTGTAGTGTTAAGTTTTCGTAGTTAAAAAGTCCCGAGTCGAAAGAAATATCAGGTTGAGAGTATACGTATATACTGATGACCTTTTTTGTTTCAAAACTGATCTACTTGGGAACAACTGTTTCATTACAGAGACTAAAAATTGTACGGAAGATCAAAATAGTATCGAAAAGAAGGTTCCTCGTTTACAGAAAGTAAAATACCGACATCAATGGTAGACGTCACTAAAACCTCGGGGTCTTTTATTTCGGAGAGTGACAAAGGTAATAAAGGGGTAGATAAACGGTACTTCACTACCCTGGCCTACGGTACTAGAACTAAAAACCTTACGACTCAAAATTCGGTTGAAAAAGTGAGAGGAGAAAGTGAAAGTAGTTCTTCGAGAAATCAAAAAGTTAAAGACGGTATTTCCACCACAGTAGACGTATAGACTCCAATAACTATAAGGTGGTTCGTTAGAACTAAGGTCGAACACGAAGTAGGTCGGGTCGTAAAGTGTACTACATGAGACTTATATTCAATTTATTCGTCCTACTGTTATATGTCGGAACTGTAGGAGGAAAGGGTCAAACCTTGGTCAGACAATAAGGTACAGGTCAAGATTGACAACAAAGAACTAGACGTATGTCTAAAGAGTCCTCCGTCCAGTTACCGGACCATAAGGGTAGAGAAAATCTTAAAAGGTGTCAAATAATATTAGATGTGTCGTTTCCGAAACTACATCAGTTTTTTCGTCATCTATAAAAAGACCTTGAGAGAAAGAAAAATCTTCTAGGTCGTCCACAACCGTTAAACTAGAGACCAAGGAGACGTAAAAGACTTAGGTCGAACTTGTAAACTTTCAAGTGCGAAGTACATGACAACCTCTTAAAACTCGTAATGTAACGATCGTACACTCTACTCACGTTAACACTTTATCAAATTTGTAAGAAACCGTAACGGAAAGAAACATAAACTTACTTTAGACTGTAAAAGGTCAGGACGTTGGTGATGACACAAAGGTTTAAACGACCGTATAACTCACGTCGTGAAACTGTCGTAGTAGAAAATCGTAAAATTTATCGAGTTGACCTTAAGGTAGTGGAGGTGATCGAAACAAGTATCACTACGAAGGAATCCGGGTGAACTGTAGTGTAAGGTCCTACGGACCGAGATCCACTCACTAGTGTGGTAACACCAATACCCAGTAATTCTAGAAAAAAACATGTCAAGGAGACATATAAGAACAGTGGAGAAGAATTGTAGACGAAGACAATCCAGGTATGGTAAAAACAGGAAATAACTCGGGAAGAAACGTACTTTACAAGGGAACCATATAGATTAAAAGACCTTCTCTAGAGATCGGAAAGGGGAAGATAACGAAAGGAGATAAAGAAACGTAACTAGTGACTCCTTTTTTTTTTTAGAGGAACGATAAGAAACCTTAAGACGCAAGTGTACAAATATAGAAAGGAAAAGAGGAAACGGAAAACGAAGAGAGGAAAAAATTCGATAAACATTTCGGAGGAGTCTGTTGGTAAAACAGAAAAACGTAAAGAAAAAGAACCCCTTCCAGAACTAGTGACGGAGGACATATTACAGTACTTGAAGACAGGTATAAAGAAGTCCGTGACAGATAGTCTAGATTAGGGAACTTAGACAAAAAGTGAAGGTGACATATTAACACTCCCTAAACTAAACCCAGTACCGTGAGACTTTGGACCGATTGAGGACCGTAGTATGTTACGGAAAGTCGATCCATGTCGGTACATGAGGTCACTAGTCGTACTCTGTGAACAAATTACCTGGTCCTAAGACACCCCTAAAGGAGCCTGTCTTGTGGAGGGTAGGGTACAAAAGGTGAACGGAGAACAGAAATTATTTTTGTTGAAATTAGTTTTCTGTCAGTCTCTCTGTTTTAACGTCCTCGTTTATTTTCGACGATTTATCCTGTTTTATTATTTTCTAATAAGTCACTTGTTACAGTTCCTAGAAATCGAATATGGGTTTATATTATAGGATTGGTATATGATCTATTATAAGATTGGTATATGAAACTCGACAAAACATTGATGATTTTGTGGACGGTCAATCTTCTTCAATTGACGTATTACTAGTCTGACATCAGTACTGTATCCGTCGAGGTAGAATGTGTTAAGACTCTTAACCGGAGTTCCTTTATCCTTATTTTACTGGGACTTTCACTTCTACTTTTATTTCATAAGTTCCACTGTGACTAGTCTGGTGGTGTACTAACCCAAGTTTTACTGACAGGTTTAACTAACACGACGAGACGTACATTGGATGAGAAGGGTGATATCCGGGGACTTTGAGTAGAAACTTTCGTGAACGGGGCACCAATCATCACACCTGAAAACTCGTCTTCAGGTCGAAGAAGGACCCAAGGACCGGAGACTATTTCATTGGAAAGGAAAAGATGACTGAGAAAACTCACTACACGTCGGTTCCAGTTTAAGTCATTGTAACGACTGTAAACATGGAAACCTTATAGATTGTTTTTCTTTTTCTTTTCTTTTTCTTTTTACTCTCACTGAAGAGGAGAGAGAGAGAGAGAGAGAGAGAGAGAGAGAGAGAGAGAAAAAAGGAAAAATAGGTGTGGTGGATCTTATACCTACGTTATAGAGTTTGTACTCCTGAAAGAGACTTGTACCCTGAAGAGTTCTCCGAGTCACCATCTCTTAGACAAACAGTTACTTCCTCTACGCCCAAGTTAGGGACTTAACCCTTCTAGAGAACCTCATCCTTTATTTTTAGGTGAGGTCATAAGAACGGACCTTTTAAGGTACTTGTCTCCTCAGACCACCGACAATAGGTACCCCAGAGTTTCTCAACCTGTACTGACTCGTACGTAAAACTTGTATACACTAGAACTCCTTTCTTGAATACGTACAGTCTACTTCTTCTTTCTTCCTAGTACTCAGGGTCTATATAACCCCGTCGAAATTGTTGGTGCTAACGGATTGATGTTTAAAGAGAACCGTAAAAATCAAGTAAATACGAAGATAAAAATCTAGACACAATAAAAGTCATCAAGATTAGGATTTTCAATGACATATAAAAACCTGTTTTGATTTAGTTCTCTCTCCCTCCTTTCTCTTAATCTTTACGTTTGTTGTATAAGTTTTGATCCCATTATTTTTTTCTTTATCGTAGTTTTCTGTCTACCTCCCCTTTTCTTGATAAAAAAGTCTCTTTATAAAATTTTACCTTGTTATTCTTTGTCTTTATTTCCGGTAACCAAATCTTAGTAGTGATGTAACTTTCGAGTAAACCCTTTAATTGACTTTTTGACCCTTAGTGACCTTATCAATTACTTCCCCTTCGTTATGTCTCTCCAACGTCTCCTACGTATGTATCTGTTACTACTTCGATACACCAGATTTAATCAGGAGAAAACTGAGATAATTGAAACACCGTGAAGTCAAGTCAAGTCAAGTCAGAGAGTCAGTACAGGCTGAGAAACACTGGGGTACTTAGTCTCGTGCGGTCTGGAGGGACAGGTAGTGGTTAAGGGCCTCAAGTAAGTCTAAGTGCAGATAGCTCAGTCACTACAGTAGGTCGGTAGAGTAGGAGACAGCAGGGGAAGAGAAGGACGGGGGTTAGGGAGGGTCGTAGTCTCAGAAAGGTTACTCAGTTGAGAAGTGTACTTCACCGGTTTCGTGACCTCAAAGTCGAAATCGTAGTAAGGAAGGTTTCTTTAGGGTCCCGACTAGAGGAAGTCTTACCTGACCAAAACAAAAAGTTTCACGAATTTATGATAAGGATAAGTTTTACAAAAACCAATTTCGTTTTCTGCGTCTCGTATAATCAAGGTTATTGGTTAACAGGTAATGAAATAAATAATGTACAATAATATGGTCTGACGGAAACTTAAAAGTACAGATAGTTGACTAAAAAAAAAAAAAAAGTTACGACGCGACACGAGTAAGTTAGTACAGGTTGAGAAACGTCAGGATGCCTAACATCGGGTGATCCAAGAAGACAGGTACCCTAAAAAGGTCCGTTCTTGTGACCTCATCCGACGGTAACGGAGGAAGTTCCTTAGAAGGAGTGAGTCCCTAACTTGGACGTAGAGGACTGAACCGTTCGTCTAAGAAATGGTGACTCCGTGGACCCTTAGACAAATACAGTTATCTTACAAAGTATACAGAGTATGTCTTTTTTTTTTTTTTTCATACGTAACAATAGTAGAATTTTGATAGATTAGACCTCAGTTTATCTGAAGTAAACCTCATTACCTAGTCAGTAAAGATCTAGACACTGACATCCATTAAAGGAATTTATTAACTAGGAGTTGAACGAATAGACAGTTTTCATCATATGATTATAAGTTTAACTTCACATAAAAATACTGATGATTTACTCAGTTAAATACACTCGGTGTGTCAGACATACATTGTATTATCGAGTGACAAAATTTTCAGACCACAGACGCTTTGTGGATGTATTCTTACTAGACATTGTAAGTAATTTTTACTTTCTAGGTAATATAGAACCAACTCAAGTCCTTTAGACCTAGACATTGTCTGTGACGACATTCTAAAAGTGACTAACGTACCGTGACTTGTATTGTCTAGGAGTCATTTAACAATAGTAAAAAAAATTGAAGTTTTGACTACAACGTACTGTGACGACGACGACGACGACGACGACGCAGTGAAGTCAGTACGGGTTGAGACACGCTGGGGTATCTGCCGACGATGTATAAAAATTTTCATAAATATAAGTATATTTATATATCTTTCTTGACATGGATATCTAAAATTGTATTTATATAGTTATGAATCAGATAGTTGTCATTCGTTTTAATCGTATCGTCCAATTAAAATGTAATTTGATAGTGGAACTGATATATATAAAAATTACGACTAAATTTTGGATAAGAAGATGTCACCCATCGTCAATTTACTGTAATTAGTACACGTTACTACATTAATTTATTGGAACCGAATGTATCGTAATAAGTTTTGATCTTTAAACAGATACCTCTTCTTTTTATTTTTCTATTTAGAATACTGTTAAGACTATTTATAACGAAGAGAAAATTTACGAAAGGTACCATATAGTCTAAATTTTCTTCTGATCTATCTATGAAAAGTGTCTATTTGTTTATTGAAGACAATTAGATTATGTGTATAGTTTTTGTTACTTTCATCTTTTAATTTGACAAAGTAATCGTTATTTGAAAATATCTGTGTGTGTTTTTCCGTCTACCTGCTTAAATTCATTATAATCCGGTTTACAAATCGATGTAACGGTAATAGTGACAATAAACATTTAGATTTTATTTAATATTACGGTTTATATTTTTTTTTTAACTTTAGTATTAACTCGTTCGAAATTTTCACTCGTTCAGAGAAGTGACTCCTTTTCCCATATTGACTTCGTCAAGATTGTTTTTAATTCTCATTCTTTTATTTAGTGAGTTTATTGTTGTATGTTTTATTCTCTTTTGTCTTCCGTTCTTCACATATTTCGTCATTACTAGTACTTCTTAAAAATGTTTATGGTAAGACTCAGTTTACGTGACACGGTAAAAGAAATTGAAGTGTTTCTGTTTATTAAAATAAGTCAATTAATTCCTAAATTAACTGAAAGTAAAACAGGAAAGTGAGAGAGAAAAGAAGAATCAAGATTTTCACCACTAGTTACATGTATAGGGATAGATAAGTCAATCTTAGAGGGTGTAATGTCGGGATTTACAGTAAATATTTTTTTTTGTATATAACAAGACATACTAGGTCACGGATAAATATATTATAAAAACAAAATTACATGAACTGACGTATGAAATTACAAATGATATATTTTTTCTTTTTTTACCAGTTCAATCAAGATTACTACCTGGTCTTCATATTTCTATATTTACCTGAGGAACTTTCAGATTTCAAAACATCCAACTTTAAGTTTCTTTTGATTTCGTATTCATAAGAGTGAGTCCGTTAAAAAAGGGATGACGTTTAATCGTCCTAAAAAAAAAAAAAAAAAAATTCACCGTTTGTATGTCGACCACTCCGCTGTTTCAGACCTCTTTTTTTTTTTTTAAGTTTAACGATCATCATGACAAAGTTTTTTTGTCACCAAAGACCTTTATTTAGTAAATATTTCTACTCGAATTTAACGAAAGACTTAGTTACACGATATTTGTTTCTCACTCGTTGATTGATAATTCTATAGGGACCAAGATTTTAATGACTTCTCTTAAATATTCGTTTTATATGAAGAGATAGTGAACTATGTGTAAACTAGAGAACGATATAGTAGAAACTTTCGATAGGTTAATAATATCTAGTTATGGTCTCACGCGCGCGCGCGCGTGTGTGTGTGTGTGTGTGTGTGTGTGTGTGTCTCAGACGTTTACTTCAAAAGAGACTCCTTTTTAAGGATTGTAAAGGTAAATCCTTCATGCAGGATACGATTAGACTTAGATCGAATTTAAGTTTTGATTGACTCTCCCTTCTTCATTCCCGGTACATCTTTCGTCTTAAATAAAGTTGTTTAATCTTTTGATTCAACGTGTGTGTGTGTGAGTTCGTGTGTGTCTTACAACGTTCAGTGGTCTGAGACCTTGACTGTACAGTCTTCTTTGACACAATTGGAAACCTTAGTATTAACTATACTGATCGTCTGTATCTTAGATTCCTTATAAAGAATTCATCTTTCTTTTTTTAACAATAGTCCCAAAGGTTACTTAGGACACTTTAAAGGTGTTATTATATAAAAATTTTGTTACTCTAGTGTTGAATGATACAAAAATTCCTGTTACCCCACTAAGTAAAATAAGATCACTACGATAGTTATTTGTCTTCGTAACTATATCTAACAAATCATTCTTACTCATTAGAAAAATAAAAATAAATAAAAAACTCATAAAAACTTATTTGTAGAAATTTCACGGATGTTTTTCAAGTAAAATTTTTTCATTAAAACGTTGAAAAGAAGGATGTACTATACTATTTCTAAGGTGATGAGAAAGTAACAAAAGAATAAAAGGTTTTGTTGGACACATTAAGGGTTATAATTCTTTCACACGTAATGAAAGATGATGATGGACAAATTTAATTAGAAGTTTTGTATTTTCCTTTAAAACATACTTTTAAATCTTGTGGATGTTCTTTGTCTATTACAAAGTTTTAATATCTATTTTTAGGATTAATATCAATAATACATTGTAAATTCTGTTTGATCCATATTTTTTGACTTCTATAGACATAGGTGGAGAATCGAGTTTTTTAATTTACGATGTTCATCTTCACTTTAAGAGATGAATACTGAAGTACTCCACTAAAGATACGACTGACATGCCAAGTAGTTAGAGTAAATACAGAGACATAAAAAAATAATGTACACATAGATATGAATCACATGTCACAAGAAACGTATACGTTGTAACATAATCATCGTAGGATACAGTCTGAAATAAAAACCCCCCGAGGTTTCAGAGACGTCTACTACTGACTTTGGTACTTTAATTCTGTGAATGAGGAACCTTCTTTTCAATACTGGTTAGATCTGTCGTATAAGTTTTCGTCTCTATAATGAAACGACTGATTTCAGAAAGATCACTTCCGATACCAAAAAGATCATCAGTACATACCTACACTCTCAACCTGACACTTCTTTCGACTCGCGGCTTCTTAACTACACAAAGTTGACACCACAACCTCTTCTGAGAACTCTCAGGGAACCTGACGTTTGTTTAGGTTGGTTAGGTAAGACTTACTCTAGTCGGGAACCTAAAGAAACCTTCCTTACTACGATTTCGACTTTGAGGTCATGAAACCGGTGGAGTACACTTCTCGATTGAGTAACCTTTTCTAAGACTACGACCCTCCCTAACCCCCGTCCTCCTCTTCCCCTGCTGTCTCCTATTCTAGCGACCTACCGTAGTGACTGAGTTACCTGCACTCAAACTCACTTGAGGTCCTATACCACTACCTGACCCTCCGGACCGCACGACGCTAAGTACCCCAGCGTTTCTCATCCTGTGTTGACTCGCTGACTTGACTTGACTCGACTAACGTACGACGACGTTGAAGGGAGAGGAGGGTGGTCTCTCTCCTTACCTAAAATCAATCCAGTGGGTGAAAACTATCATTTTTATAAGTGAGTATAAAATGTGAAGACAGACACACGACCTCTTCAAAATGATACCTTTATTAATAACGAAATGGAACTTTCGAGTTGTATACTGTAATTTTTATTCCTCTCTGGAAGTGTAAGTTACTATATCTTGCTATCTTTTATATGTTTAGTAAAAATCTCCTTCAGACGTTTTACAAAAAACTACAGGTCTACACAGAAAATCTTGACAAGTTACTTCTGATTCAACTTGAAGTACTTTCTTTCAGATAACAATGTATCATCCTCCGGATACCCCATCTTAAGTTATGTAACGTGAGACATCTCTTCCGACTCTAAACCATCCATCTCTCCTTCCGGTGTCTCTAAGGTTTTGATGTTTCTGAGATTAGTCATTAATTAAATATCTAAACTTTTACCCAAAGATGAGATCCTTGAGTCTCTTCAGGTCATATAGTCCGTTGTTTCACAGTCACCGGAACAGATTATATTTCGGCACATTTTTCATTTTTACAAACCAGTACCCGTTTTTATAAGGACTGGAATTAGACCTCAGACCCATGATTAAACTCCAATTTTTCCTACATCGTACGACCAAGACTTTATTTTTCGGTCATTCTCGATTAGATTATTAGGTTCATTTCTTTACGTAGTAAGTCGAAACAATTTAAAGAAGTATTAGTATCCCGTTTATGACTTGTATATACACAACTATTATAGTTATAATAAAAAGTAGCCGTGGATGTTTTTTGTCTGTATGTAAAATCATCGTCGATACCTTTAAATGTTCACAATGGTCACCATGAACTTTGTTTTCTTTACGGTCAAGGATTCAAAATACTTAATTAAAACCCTTTTCTAATTATTACTAATCACCGTTTGAAGAAGAGGATAGTACAATGTCTAAATAGTTCACATTGGGAGGTCCACCATGTTAGTCACGAGGTAGACACTAACAAACGTATATAAGATTTTGATAGTCGACCCCGTTTCTAATCACCAAGTTGTAACATTATGTTTATATATACGTATATAAATATGTGTCTGTATACATATGCACATACACGTGTACACACACTATCTGTCTCTGGTTTTGTCTTCATCATACACATATGATCGAGTTTGTCTACGGGTGTATTGACATATATAAACCCGATAGATAGTACATAGTCCAAGAGTCACTAATTATTATTTGTAATTTTGACGAGAAAAAATATTCGTTAAGACAGTCAAAATCTATACAAGAAATTCCTCTTAACTACTATGTTTCCTGAATTTAAGTTTATTTAACGTGCAGTTTTTGAAAATTTTTCTTTTAACGAAGTTTATTCTGATTCATAAATAATTATTATGAGTTACAGTATAAACTATAAAGTTTAAAGACAATAATTGTTGTAAATGATATACTTTCAATCCTATTCATCTCATCCTTTTTAATGTAATGAGTAAAAAGGTTCTATGTAAAACGTTTTCCTTTATAGATTAATATCCTTCGTAATTGAAAGACTTTCAATTTATAGACCATCGAATTAGAAAAAAAAAAAAAAAAAATTGTCTGTTCACGTTTAAAGTTTTAAAATTTTTGAAAAGGATACTTATAAAAATGTTCTAGAGGGAGAAGACCTGTTTGATCAATAAAGTAAATAAAAATAGGTTGTCACCAGTTTTAGACGACTATTTAAACCCGTTTCGATTAAATATGATTAGACCGTAGTTCCTCTATTTACCTGTGTGAAGTTTTTTACTTTTTGTCCTTCGAAAAACAAGTCATAGAGAATGTGTGTATGACAAGATAATTACAGACGAATAGATTTAAGTAAATTCAAAAGACGGAGTGACTATCAGACTCCTAAGTATACGGTTCGGACCATTATTCAATTATTTACTTGACTTACGAACTCCACAAGGTCTACCTGAATTTAATGTTTACGACAGTAAGTGTTTTCTCTGACTCGAATCTGTCGTCCTGACGTTCAAAGGTTTACGTCTGAATGGATACAGGGAATTTTATCTCCACTCTACATTCGAGGTAATTTACGGGAAAGTCTTGAATGAAAAGGAGAGTTCAGATGTTTGACCTAACTTTTATTACCCCCTTTTTTTTTTTCTAGACTCCTTATCTCCATTTGTTTTCCGTTATTTACGAATAATATTTTAAATATAATATTATTACATATTTTTATAAGAATTCCATACATAGACAAAGTGATAGTGTATAAATAATCAGATGGTATAAGTCAAGTAAATTAAAATATTTTAAAGTCTTTTTTTGTGTACATACCTTCGAAACCATCCTCGATAACAAGAATTTTCGTATAACTTAATCCCATGACTTTCAGAATTTTCGACAATAAATTTAAAGAAGTTTTGTATAAACGACACCTTACCGTTAAGTTTTGTTTATCTTACGTGGGTCATGAAAGTTCTTTTGCACCTGATCACGATTTGAACCTCATGCAATCGTTCAGAACTATTTAAACTTTATGAAACTTTAATAATAGGTGAACTAAAACATGTGTAACGTTAAAAGTCCTCTTTCAAACTATCGAAAGTAATTTACAAGTTCCTATCGTTACTGGGGATTTAAAATTCTTATTAGTTCACTATATTCGTTTATTACTGTTTAAGGTACTATAAATCATAAAATTTTAAGATAACATTTGTGTTGATGGAGATTTATCTTCTTAGTTTCTTCCAAGAATTCCTTATTATTACATACGAGACTTCGAACTCGGAGTTCCTCTTCACACAGTCCTTCCCTTCTTTCTCACAATAGAAGACTTGTGAGATTTATATTTTCGTTACGAATGACGATTTTAAAAATAACCTCTTTTGAGAGACCACCCTGACTGATTTGTTATGTATCCCACTCTAAAATAAATAACGTAAGTAACAACGTAAAGAGTGTAAATTATTTCATGAACCATGTATCATGTCTCTAGAAATCTATAAAGGATTTTCTTTTTACTCTTATCCAAATTTATTATCCTATCTTTATATGTTACTTTTAAGAACTCTCAGAATGAATACTAAAACCGGAGATAGGAAAAGGTAATACATTAATCATCTCCTGGTAAACTCCAATCAAACAAAAAACAAACAAAGTAAAACAAAACAATAACAACACAAAAATCACTTTTTGTAAATAGTCTAGACTGATATTACAGTTAAAGTATGTTCTCTCTCTTCTATAATCTAGGATCCTTTTACTAGTATCTTGTAGTTGATTTTGTAGTTGTCCCTACCCTCACGTCAATTTTCCTTTAATTAAAAAGTTCATAGACCTTTTTATTAATTGTTAAATCTATTCTCTTACCTCCTTACCTTTTTCCTATCTAACTCTTTTTATCGAGAAATCGAATCTACTGACATCTACCATCGATGATAATGACTTCTAAAAGAATTTATCTTCGTTTAATATTTTTAATTTCATACAAACCCCATAATTATTCCTTTTATATTAATTAAAGACTATCACAACAATACTTCCAATTATTTCCCTTTATTTGACGTTTTTAAGTATTTGAGTGTTTTTTAAGAATCATTTATCAACTTCATACTTCTTGTAAACCTTTTGAGTCGTCACCGGTCTCCTGACTTTTCCAGTCAAAAGTAAGGTTAGGGTTTCTTTCTGTTACAGTTTTTTACGAGTTTGATGGTGTGTTAACGTGAGTAGGGTGTACGATCGTTTCATTACGAGTTTAAGAGGTTCGGTTCGAAGTCGTCATGTACTTGGTACTTGAAGGTGTACAAGTTCGACCTTGGTTTCTAGTTTAACGGTTGTATTCAACCGAGTAGCTTTTTCGTTCTCGTAAGGTCTTTTTGTAGATGAAGACGAAATAACTGATATGGTTTCCGAAACTGACACACCTAGTGTTGTTTGATACCTTTTAAGATTTCTTTACCCTTATAGTCTGGTGGACTGACCGGAGAACTCTTTAGAGATACGTTCAGTCCATCGTTGTCAATCTTGACCCGTACATTACTGTCGGACCAAGGTTTAACCCTTTCCTCATACAGTTCCGACATATAACAGTGGAACAAATAAATTGAATATATGTCTCATGTAAATACTCTTAGTGACCCGACCTTCTTCGTGTTCGACCTTAATTCTAATGGTCCTCTTTATACTTATTGGAGTCTATACGTCTACTGTCGTGGGAATACCGTCTTTCACTTCTTGATTTCTCGGAGAATACTTTCACTTTCTCCTCTCACTTTTTCAACCGAATTTCGAGTTGTAAGTCTTTTGGTGGTAGTACCGTAGACCAGGGTAGTCAAGTCAAGTCAAGTCAAATCAACGAGTCAGCACAGGTTGAGAAACGCTGGAATACTTAACGTCGTACGGTCCGGAGGGACAGGTAGTGGTAGAGGGCCTGAAATGAGTTTGAGTCCAGTGAAGTACTGTTTATCTACCCCTTCGTTACCTTTGTCACTGTCTGAAAAAAAAAAGTGACGTCTACCACTGACGACGTCGGTGCTTTAATTTTCTAAGAACGAGGAACCTTCTTTTCAATACTGGTTGGATGTGTCGAATAATTTTTCGTCTCTGTAATGAAACGGTTGTTTCCAGGTAGGTAAGGTTCGATACCAAAAAGGTCATCAGTACATACCTACACTCTCAACTTGATATTCCTTTCGACTTACGACTTCTTAACTACAAAAACTTGACACCACAACCTCTTATGAGAACTCTCAGGGAACCTGTCTTTCCTCTAGGTTGGTCAGGTAGGATTTCCTTTAGTCAGGACTTATAAGTAACCTTTCTGACTACGACTTCGACTTCATGATTATGAAATCGGTGGACTACACTTCTTGACTGAGTCAACCTTTTTAGTACTACGACCATTTCTAACTACCACCCTCCTCTTCTCCTACTGTCTCCTGCTCTACCGACCTACCGTAGAGACTGAGTACCCGTACTCAAACTCATTTGACGTCCTCAACCACTACCTATCGTTCCGGACCGTACGACATCAGTTACCCCAACGTTCCTCAATCTGTGTTGACTCACTGACTTTACTGACTTGTTAGGATTTTCCGGTCTAATATTTGTACGGTCGTGTTACTACAACTTACAACCAAACACTTATATTGGTTATAAAAGGTCATAAGTGAAGTGAAGTCAGTGAGTCAGGACAGACTTAGAAACGTTAGGGTACTTAGGGTCATGTACTCCGGAGGGACAGGTAGTGGTTGAGGACCTCAAGTGAGTTTAAGTACAGGTAACTCAGCCACTACGGTAAGTCGGTAGAGTAGGAGACAGTAGGGTAAGAAGAGGAAGGGAGTTAGGGAGGGTCGTAGTCTTAGAAAAGGTTACTCAGTTGAGAAGCGTACTCAGTTCATGAAGCGTTTCATGACCTCAAAGTCGAAATCGTAGTAAGGAAGGTTTTTTTAGGGTCCCGACTAGAGGAAGTCTTACCTGACCAACCTAGAGGAACATCAGGTTCCCTGAGAGTTCTCAGAAGACGTTGTGGTGTCAAGTTTTCGTAGTTAAGATACCGAGAGTCGAAAGAAGTGTCAGGTTGAGAGTATAGGTATGTACTGATGACCTTTTTGGTATCGGAACTGATCTACCTGGAAACAACCCTCTCATTACAGAGACGAAAAATTATACGATAGATCTAACCAGTATTGAAAGGAAGGTTACTCATTAGTAGAAAATTAAAGTACCGACGTCGGTGGTAGACGTCACTAAAACCTCGGGTTTCTTTATTTCAGTCGGTGACAAAAGTGACAAAGGAGTAGATAAAGGGTACTTCACTACCCTGGTCTACGGTACTAGAAGCAAAAGACTTACAACTCGAAATTCGGTTGAAAAAGCGAGAAGAGAAGTGGAAGTAGCTCTCCGAAAAATCGAGGAGAAGTGAAAGACGGTATTCCCACCACAGTAGACGTATAGACTCCAATAACTATAAAGAGGGCCTTTAGAACTAAAGTCAAACACGAAGAAGGTCGGGTCGCAAAGAGTACTACATGAGACGTATAGTCAATTTATTCGTCCCACTGTTATATGTCGGAACTGTATGAAGAAAAGGATAAACCTTGGTCAGACAACAAGGTACAGGTCAAGATTGACAACGAAGGACTGGATGTATATCCAAAGAATTCGTAATCTGTAATAATTTCATCAACTTGATTCTCTCAGAATTGGAGTATAATACATGTACTCTTTTTACTGTCCCTTCTAGTGTGTCTCAAGTAATATAAAAAACAAAAGACTTCTAAAAAAAAGAATTTTATAGATCTCGGTGCAATACTCTGTAGTTTTTATAGTGGTAATTTCTTTACGATGTAAAAAAAGTTTAGGAAACATTTATACTTCTAACATGACTCAATAAAGATTACCCCTTCTTACTGTAGTAAAGTCTACTAAAAAGAGTACACTCCTTACTTTAGTATAACCGTTAAGATTCGGTGTTTAAGAAGTAGATATAGAAACGGAGGATTATCACAATTACTCTTCTAAATTTCTCTATTTTATCTTAACGTGGAATGGAAGACCGTAGAATAAAATTCATGGTAGAGGGATATAGAAATTAATACACAATTTCTATCGAGGGACATCGAAATTAATATATAATTGTAAGTATTAAGTTAAAGTATATATATCCATGTAAATAAATCACTCAATATTTTATAAAAGAGAAATGTTTTTTCGCGAAAGTTTACGAAAAAAGGGAAACTTGGTAGACTTATTAATCAAACGATTTTTAGTTAAATTTTGAATACAATATGATCGGAGGGGACTGTTTATTATATTTATAATCGATTCTTAACTTAGATAACAATAAAGTAACATTTATGTTAAAATTTTACAAGTAAAACGAAGGACATGTCTTTAANTAATCGATTCTTGACTTAGATAACAATAAAGTAACATTTATGTTAAAATTTTACAAGTAAAACGAAGGACATGTCTTTAATTATCAATATGTAGTACGATTGTATCGGTTTAGTCGTTGTTAAACCTAATAATCTTAAACCTCAGTACAATTGTTGAATAAAAAACCGTTAAATAGTTTAATGTGATGTAAAGTTTCTCGGTTTTTATTGACTTTAAAGCAAGACAACTAATACATCGAAGGTGTGTTTTGTCTAGTAAGACGACTTCGTCGACCTGTACCCTTCCTACTGACTTGTCTCATCTTTACGTAATTAGGGACATTATTGATAAATCTGAAGAGCACGTTCCTAATTAATCTCCTAATCTGTTTCTTTTTATTACAAATACTTTCTATATTTTAAAGTCAGATGTGGTTTTACGTCTGTGTACGTCTCATACTTTATAATTTTGTACGAATTAACGATAAGGATCCACTAAGTGATTTGGTCAACCAGTGACTGTAGTTCGGATTATATAAGAGATTGGGTGAAAAATTCATATTCTTAGAATAAGTGGAACGGTGGAAGGGACTTAAATATAGGGATTTTAATCTCTTTAGTTCACTTGTAAAGTGCGTTCATACCCGTGTTATTTCCTGTCTTTGTTTGTCATTCTTAGATTGTCTTCGTCTTCTCATTCTTCTACACAGTTCTTATGTGTTTTCTTGATATGTTATTTCTAGAATTATTGGATCTATTGGTGGTACCAAATCAGTGAGTGGATATCGACCTGTAGGATGTCACACTTTAGTTCACCCGGATTCTTTCGTAATAATGTTTGTTTCGATCACCTCCAATATCTTAAAATCGACTCGATAAAGTTTAGGACCTTCTACTACGACATTTTCACGACGTGAGTTATACGGTCGTTTAAATCTTTTGAGTCGTCACCAGTGTCCTGACCTTCTCCGGTCAAAAGTAATGTTAGGATTTCTTCCTGTTACGGTTTTCTACAAGGTTCATGACATGTTAATACGAGTAAAGTGTACGATCGTTCCCATATGAGTTTTAGGAAGTTCGATGTTAAGTCACATACACTTTACTCTTGAAGGTCTACATGTTCGACCTAAATCTTTTCCGTCCTCTCGGTCTCTGGTTTAACGGTTTAAGTCACCTAGTATCTTTTTCGTTCCCTTAAGGTCATTTTGTAGATAAAGACGAAGTAACTGATGTGTTTTCGGAAACTGACACACCTAGTGTTGTTTGACACCTTTTAAGAATTTATTTACGTTTACGGTCTGATGTAATGGACAGAAGACTCTTTGGATATACACCGAGTTCTTTGTCGTCGATCTTGGAATGTGTCTTGTTGCCTGACCAAGTTGTAACCCTTTCCTCATGTCGTTCCAATATATTAAAGTGAGACAAATAAATTGAATATACATCTCGTGTGGTACAATTTACGATCCGACATACTTATTGTTCGACTTTAATTCTGACGATCCTCTTTATAGTTGTTGGAGTCTATACGTCTAATATGACGACATTACCGTCTTTCACTTCTCTTTCATTTCTCGAAGAACTATTCACACTTTCTCCTCTCACTTTTTAGACCGAATTTTAAGTCGTAAGTTTTTTGATTCTAGATCCGTATGTCAAAGTAGTTCAGTACCGTTTATCTTCCCCTTTTTAACCTTCGTCACTGTCTAAAATTAAAAGAAATAGAAGTTTTAGTGACGTATACCACTGACTTCGGTACTTTAATTTTCTAATAAAGAAGAACCTCCCTTTCGATACTGTTTAGATCTGTGCCATAATTTTTTGTCTCTGTAGTAAAATGACTGTTTCTAGGAATATCAGTCTGGATACCGAACAAGTCATCAGTACATCTCTATACTCTCCACACGGTATTTCTTCCGACTTGTGAGTTCTTAACTATGAAAACTTGACTGTAACCTCTTCTGAGAACTCTCAAGGAACGTGTTGTTCCTCTAGTTTTGACAGTTAGGATTTCCTTCAATTAGGAATTATAAATAACCTTCCTGACTACTATTTCGACTTCGAGACTATGAAACCGCTAGACTATGTCTCTTAGTCGAATAATCTTTTATGAGACTACAACCCTTTCTGACTTCCATTTTCCTACTCTACCACTCTATAGTAGTGACTGTGTTACCAGTACTTAAACTCGTTTGAGACCTTTTATCACCTCCTATCTTCTCGGATCGTACGACGTCAGGTACCCATGTTGTCCAACCTGTACTGAATCGTTGACTTGTTGTTGATAAGGTGGAACAAATGTTTTGGGAGGAAGAAGTCGTATCTTTGTCTATAAAATCGGTAAGTAAAACTGTAGAGATAACGTAATTAAGTGATACTAATAACAAACATGAAGTAGATTTTAGAGATAAATGTTGGAATACGTTATTGTTCATGTCACACTGAGAATAGATCGGAATTCCCTCTTGAGTCTATTAGAGTACCGTTACTCCGTAATAGTTATAACTTCATCAGGAAAGGACAACAATTTTTGTTCTGTCGTCCGGTTTTTACCTCAGTCAATACGATTCAGAGTGTAATATTTTGATTCTGAATGAAAGACATGTCGAAGTCAAGAGGGTCCTTTCCTTATGATTCGGACAGTTAGTTATTAGGGATTATTTATGATCGATCTATTAAAAAAGTGTATAGGTACTTAGAGCAAACTATGAATTTCAATCTACTCGTATTATAGTGGATGTATCATTCATAATAAATTATTTTGTTATTAATACTTTCAGAGTTAATACATGACTTATAAATTATTTATAATTTAGAGAAGATACGAATGAACGTCTATATGGGACGTAAAGATCAGTGGAATATTTAAATTGTTGTCGTACTTAATAAAGGATAAGGTTCGTGTTTTGGAAGTCATCGAGAACTAAAATAATTGTCGAAGTCAGAATATGAATTTCAAGGTACATTTCAACAATAAGACCATTCATCTTATTTTAGAACAGATGTTCAAATCCTATAGGAATTCCACAAATCAGTTAGTTAGTATAGACTGAGAAACACTAGGGTACCTGATATTGGACGGTCTGAGGAAGTAAATATCTTAAAGGATCTGATTTTATGACCTCACCCATCGGTAAAGGAAGAGGTCCCGTAGAAGGACTTAGTTCTAGTTTAGATACGAGGACATAACGTCGGTCTAAGAAATGACCGACTCAGTGGTCCCTTACGGGTATCTGTTGAATTGTCCTTATAAAAGGTCTGATGGTATAGTCTGGTATACAAAGTTTGTTGAGAAAGGAGTTACATATATGGTTTGAAAATTTAGGATTGTAGTTCTAGTTAAGTAACCCAATTCTATCAAAGATATTTTTCAAAGATTCTTTAGTAAAAATTTTTAGACCGTCTCTTTGATTGGTTTCTACTTTGATAAGAAAATGTATAAATAGTATTATTTAGGTTTCATGAGACCAAAAATACTTATATTGTCATCTGTTTTATGATTTCAGTGTCAACAATACTTTACATATCAGACTATTTGAGCTCTACTACGTGTTTATTTATTTTACTTGATAAATTGTACATAGTCCATAATGATTTTCTTTCTTCCACCTTTCTTCATCTTACACTGGTTCTAACCATTTCTGTAAAAACTATTCCGTTTTAAACTTGTTTCCAGTCTTCCTTCATTTCCTTATTCAGTACGTTTAGATCCTCTTATAAGATACTTATCTTTATCATTCAGAGAATTTGAATCTCGTTCCTCTAAGGATTTCGTGTGTTTATTTCATATCAATCCTCGACCACCGTTACCGTTGGGTGAGGTCATGAGAATGGACCTTTTGGGGTGCCCTCCTCGGACCATCCGACGTCAGGTACCCCAGCGATTCACAGCCTGTGCTGACTCGCTTAAGTGAAAGTGAAAAGTGAAAGTATGTAACCTCTTCCTTTACCGTTGGGTGAGGTCACAAGAACAGACCTCTTAGAGTCCCTGTCTCCTCGGACCACCCGACGACAGATACCCCAGCGTGTCTCAGCCTGTACTGACTGCGCTGAATCGTCGTCGTCGTCGTCGTCGTCGTCCTCGACCACCTCTTAAAATTCGTCAATTCAGTATAGTAGTTTAACTGTAAAATTTATAGATGTATCAATATTAATGGTGGACCTTACGTTGTAACATTGTAACGTTTTAAATATGAGTACCTTATCAATTATTAGAGAGAACGTATCTCGTGATACGAACACGTGACGTGTAAGGGAGGAGCGTCTAAAAAGTCAAATAATCGTTACCTATACCCACTTCTTCCCGACGACGACGACGACGATTCAGCGATGTTAGCACAGGCTGAGACACGCTAGGGTATCTGTCGTCGGATGGTCCGAGGAGGCAGAGACCCTAAGAGGTCCGTTCTTGTGACCTCACCCAACGGTAAAGGAAGAGGTTACGTACTTTCATTTTTGACTTTCACTTCAGCAAGTCAGCAAGGGCTGAGAGTCGCTGGGGTACCTGACGTCGGGTGGTCCCGGGAGGCAGGTACCCTAAAAGGTCCGTTCTCATGACCTCACCCCACGGTAACGTCTGTTATAGTTATTTTCGACTAGTATCACGTACTACCTTTCAATTTTTGTCGTTACTTTGTGTGATGTTCCTCTGACGTCTTTTCATTGGTGTCGGTTTACTCCTTATAATTAAATTCGAATGACCACCTACAGAATTGAATACTCGTCCTAACTCCGTTCACTAAACTTCTGTGCTACTGAAAATTTATACCTGTACACTACGTATGGTATACATATGGTATATTTTCGTTAAATTGTAATAACCTCACATTTCATATTACGTAACCAAATACTTCATCAAATATAGGATTTATATACTAATTCCTCTAACTCTAAATAGGTTATGTTTTCGTCCTCAGTAATCTCATAAATCAATTAATGAATTTTAACGTAAACTACAGTGACTACACATTCTTCCCATTTACACTCCTCTTGTTTCGTTCCCCGTTGTCGATAACCCCAAAATATTAGTACTCTCTTAACCCCGGACTTTTTCCTGAATCCATTATTCTTGTCTCCTCTACGTAACCAACTTTTTTATGTACCTCTCATTTTAGTCACTTTGACTACCAATCAGTGTCCTCTATTTCCCCCCTTTTCAGTTCTTATTGAAGATCCAGGAACCAACACAATTGTCTAGTTTGTGTCACGACGGTCGTCTTTCTCTTTTATGTCTTCTTTATCCGGGATCCTCCTTCTTATAAACGAGTCAAGACTGTAAAACTTCGAGGAGACACAACGGACACAAACATGTCGTTCGTTTGTCACACTATTAATTAGACTCTAATGATTCCTTCCAGATCCTTCTGTTTATTTAAACCCTTTTTCTCCGTATATTACTCATCAACTTTGTGACTCCCAGTTCCTTTAATGGGTTTCCATCATATATATCTTTTTCTTTTGGTTACACAAGGTCTTTGGTTTAAAATTCTACTTAACTCTAGGAACTCTCTCAATGTTTTTCTATCTTTTTCTTTCTCTATGAAATACAAGTCAAGTCAAGTCAGCGAGTTAGCACAGGCTGAGAAACACTGGGGTACTTGACGTCATGTGGTCCGGAGGGATAGGTAGTTGAGGGTCTCAGGTGGGTTTGGGTACAGGTAACTCAGTCACTACGGTAGGTTTGTAGAGTAGGAGACAGCAGGGGAAGAGGAGGACGGGAGTCTGAACGGGTCGTAGTTCCAGAAAAGGTTACTCAGTCGAGAAGTGTAGTCCACCGGTTTAATAACCTCAAAGTCGAAGTTGTAGTTAGGAAGGTCACTTGTAGGTCCTGAATAAAGGTAATCCTACCTGACCAATCTAGAACTTCAGGTTCCCTGAGAATTCTCAGAAGAGATTGTGGTGTTAAGTTTTCCTAGTTAAGAAGCCGTGAGTCAAAAGAAATATCAGGTTGAGAGTGTAGGTATGTACTGGTGATCCTTTTGGTATCGAAACTAATCTGTCTGGAAAGACCGTTTCTTTACAGAGACCAAAAATTATACGACAGATCCAACCAGTATTGTAAGGAAGGTTTCTCATTCGCAGAAAAGTACCGACGTCAGTGGTGGACGTCACTAGAACCTCGGGCCTTTTTATTTCAGTCGGTGACAAAGGTGAACAAAGGGGTAGATAAACGGTACTTCACTACCAGGTCTACGGTACTAGAATCAAAAGACTTACAGTTTGAAATTCGGTTGAAAAAGTGAGAGAAGAAAGTGAAAGTAGTTCTCCGAAAAATCAAGAAGAAGTGAAAGACGGTATTCCCACCACAGTAGACGTATAGACTCCAATAACTATATGGAGAGTCATTAGAACTAAGGTCGAACACGAAGGAGATCGGGTCGAAAAGAGTACTACATGTTACTTATATTCAATTTATTTATCTCACTGTTATGTGTTGGAACTGTATGAGGAAAAGGATAAGTCTTGGTCAGACAACAAGGTACAGGTCAAGATTGACTACGAAGGACTGGACGTCCTTCTCCGTCCAGTCCACCAGACCATAAGGGTAGAGAAAGTCTCAAAAGGTGTCAAAGAACACTAGGTGTGTCAGTTTCCGAAACTGTATCAGTTATTTGGTCTCTCTGTAATCTTTGAAGTTTTTTTTTTTTTTTTTTTTTTTTTTTTTCCTTTATTACTTCTCAAAAGAGACAGTCCTTTTGACTTCCTAATCTTTTAAAGATCTCTCTCTCTAAAAGGTTTAAACTGGCACTCCAAAAATTCAAGTTCACAACAACCAAAATGGGAGAGAAGACGGTCCAGCATCTTATATTAAATCGTTTATCATTTGAGTCATGTTTCGACCATAACTATCTTACTTACTTTTCTTTTCTTCTCTGGGGACCTAAGTTACTACTTTGTTCTAACGGATCATAACGGAGGATTGTCCCTTCGAATCTTTTAATACTCAAATAGATGCATTAACACTGAGATATATGAAATGTAGAAGGGATTGGGATATTTATATAAAAGTCTAAACCTTTGGTCTTTTTCCTTTATAAAACCCTTATTATAGTTTTTCTTTTTCAAATTTTTCTATTCTAGAGTAAGTTCATACATCAACAAGAGTGTCAATATTTATGTAACTAAGTCTATTACTTTAAATTTTAGTTTCTTTGATTTCTATCCTCAAGTTTAAGTAGTAGGAAATTTATCTTTATGTAGTGTTCGGAGTGAAACTTAACACTTACTACTTTTATTAAAAGACTCCCCGTATTTTTTATAATGAAATGTTCAACCTGATGGATTCTTCCATTCCACCTCTTCCCTGTACTACGACCTGTTTATCCATTATTTAGATCAAGATACCGGTTTAAAAGTTTTCTGGAACTTTATTAACGAACTCGTAAAAGTATATTAAAAAGTATTTAAACATTTTGTCATCTTAATATATTTAAAATGCCACTAAAAGTCACGATTTCTTCTCACAAAAATTTTGACGATGATACCGGTTATACAGCCTATAGTAGAAGGAATTAGAATGAGGTATGGTGCATCTCGTTATGATCTTTTACCTTTCTCTTCTTTCTTACGTTTTAGTCTCTATCTATCTCTATCCATACTTTTCATCTCTGTTTCATTTCTTTATTTTGTTTGTTGTTTTTTTATTCTAATTTTTTCCTATTCTTTTTAGGAAATTTTTTTAGGAATTTTTTTCAAAATTTTTATTCTCTAACTAAACTTGACTATCAACCTTTTATCTATTATTCTTATATGTTCAACGTTATAACTGAGATGTGGAGAAGGTTGTATCTTGTCTTAACTTCGTATTACATATCAAGTCAAGTCAAGTCAAGTCAACGAGTCAACACAGGCCGAGAAACGCTAGGGTACTCAGTGTCGTGTGGTCCGGAGGGACAGGTAGTGATTGAGGGCCTCAAGTGAGTCTAAGTGTAGGTAACTCAGTCACTACGGTAGGTCGGTAGAGTAAGAGACAGTAGGGGAAGAGGAGGACGGGGGTTAGGGAGGGTCGTAGTCTCAGAAAAGGTTACTCAGTTTTGAGAAGCGTACTCCACCGGTTTCATGACCTCAAAGTCGAAATCGTAGTAAGGAAGGTTTCTTTAGGGTCCCGACTAGAGGAAGTCTTACCTGACCAACCTAGAGGAAAGACAGGTTCCCTGAGAGTTCTCAGAAGAGGTTGTGGTGTCAAGTTTTCGTAGTTAAAAAGCCGCGAGTCGGAAGAAGTGTCAGGTCCAGAGTGTAGGTATGTACTGATGACCTTTTTGGTGTCGGAATAAATCCAGATGTATTTAAAAAGAACTTTAGTAGATATAAAAGGTCTGATCATTTAGATCTGGATCAGTTAAATTATTTAAATTATGAGTCTTAGTCTACATTCTTCAGTCCTGAATGTTATAACGTTTGTATGTTCTAGTTATTTATTCTATATACCTATTTGACCTTTCACATACCAGAGTCATAAGGAACTCTTACCTTTAGAAATTTCAACGTTTTAGATTTTGACACATCATATCTTCCTCAGTAAGTTGTAGATTCTCACACCCAATAATAGTAAATCTCTATGTTAATTTAGGACTCGAATACTATAGTCAGAACTTGGATTAATTGAGAACGATACGGTGTCCCATCCTTGACTCAACGTATTATCAAAATTCATATAATCAAAGTCGTCGATGAGACTGAAAATGGGATGGACTCCAGAAGTACGTCGTCCTTTTCGGTAGGTGTTAACCTCACGAAACCAAATATATCAGATGAAGAAGTTGTAATTTTTTTTTATTTAGGAACGAAGACCCTACAACTGAACTTATTGTCACACCACAGGTGAAAGTGGAGTGAAGGGTTCTAAATGGATTAAATTGTTTCGTGGTGATTTGTACATCGTCCGAAGGGACCACAGAGTCAATCATTTCTTATGTTGAAGTTATACTCTCCAGGGACAAGTTAACGACCCAGTCCTTCTAGAGAAAGTTTTCCCTGTCTGATGGTGAGGTCATAAGAACCCAAAGAGACCACAGATTCTACCATTTCTCAAGTGGACATTACGTCCTCTGCACCCAACCCTTCTAGGAGACCTCCTCCCGTTCCCTTGTGTACGGTCATAAGAACGGACCTCTTAGGGGTACCTGTCTCCTCGGACTGTCCGATATATCAAGTGTCCCAACGTTTCTCGACCTGTGATGACTCGCTGATTCGTGTCGTGTTTGTACATCGTAGAAGTAAAGAAGTTATTAAGAAGATGGCCTTCTACAAAATAGGGTCGTTGCTAAAATCGTCAGGACATCATATCTCATGGTCAATACATTTATCGTACTTACGTTTCGTTATTGTTGTCCGTTTTGTTCTATAAACCGTTCTCCTATACTGTCCAATATTAAAGGATGTGTGACTTTTTTAGTCTTACCTAAATGATATCATTCTCAGATTGTTTTCACGCATGTAAAAAGAATATAATAAAAGGATACTTATATTTTTGTTTTAATTAAAAATGATAAAAATATTTAAATCGATCTTGAAAAAAAGAATACCATGTAAAATAAGTGAAAGGTAGTACGACGTAATCTTCATAATTATGTTGTGACTAATCGGTGGTCTACAGTCATATACGCGTGTTTATAAAATGAGACTTTGTTCACGATCGTTTTTTTTACAACTCTTTAGAAAATATTTTCCGTGAGTATTCTGGGTCTTCCTATTACACCCTTTCCTCCACCCAAGTTTTACCCCCACTGTGTATATATGGACACCGACTAAGTACCGTTTTAGTAGTGGTATAATGTTTCGTTAATAAGAGGTTAACTTTATTTAATTAAAGTATTCTTTATGTTTCACCTACGAAAAAGAAACTTTTTCATTTTACCAAATTCGTAGATGTGAAATAAATAAGTATATTCCAACTTTTGGTAGAAACTTCGAAAGTAAGATCGGTGTATAGTAGAAAATAAAAGAGTTAATCTTTATATAAAGACTGTGATACACTTTCATAAATGAATACTTGTATAATCATAAATCAACTTTAATAATAGGTTAATTTTAAGGAAAAGTCAATAAGTCGACTTTAATATACACTTAGATTTTGAAAATCGATTATGTTAATATGTGTACCTTTTGATGTCTCCTATTAAACTTTTAGACCAGTTTATCATTCTAATAGAGATTCTACTGGTTGATGTTTTAATACTCTATTATTACATAAGCAAAAGGGTATACGACCCCCTTTTTTCTTTTACGTTTCTTCTGTTATAACGTAATGTGTAACTTTTTTTTTAAGACGTTTTCTTTACTCTAACATATATGGATAGAGTACTTAACCTCTTCCTTTACCGTTGGGTGAGGCCATAAGAACGGACCTCTCAGGGTACCTGTCTCCTCGGACCACCCGATGTCAGGTGCCCCAACGTTCTCAGTCTGTGCTGAATCACTGATTTGGTGGTGGTGTTGGTAGAGTACTTATTGACTTTTCAAATGATCTTTTATAATTTACCGTGATTTTTTATAATTTACCGTGATTTTTTATTAAGATTCTTCTTTTACAGTCTCCCTTTTTTACCTTAATTAGATACAGAAATAATTGTATAATTAATTCTATGGTTAGTCTATAATCTATACTCGGAACAAGTGTCAAAGTGATTTTAATACATTTTAAGACTAAATTCTCTCCAAATTAGAATTAGAAATTCGAAATTAAATTTAGAAATTGAAATTAGAAATTTGAAGGGACCCCCGAATCTACCATTTCTTAGACGGACGTTACGTCCTTCGGGCCCAAACTAGGGACCCAGTCCTTATACGGGACCTTTTCCCTTACCGATGGGTGAGGTTATAAGAACGGACCTCTTAGGGTACCTGTCTTTTTGGAACATCCGATATCATGTACCCCAACGTTTCTCAGTCTGTACTGACTCACTGATTGTAAATTAGAGTATCAATATTCTTACAGAATATTCCGATGTTAATAAAAATTGATTCATGACTCTTTCAGAAATCCTTTCCGTTTTCGAGGACTTGTCTTTATTTATTCATCTTAGGTACTTAAGTGGACTTTACTTTTCAAATTAAATCATATACTATTTTTCACCACATAGTTTATTCACTTCCTTTATAAATAATAAACTATTTATAAAATTCTATCAACCTGTCGGTATTTGTATTCATTTATATAAAAGTATAAAATATCCTCATTTATAAAATATCCTCGTTTATATGTATATATATAGACTTCAATACAAGATCTTCATAAAAGTCCTATTAATAACGTTATAACTGAAAGATCTCGTGTAACGAAAACGGTAAAAGGTAAAAACACGTATAACGACAAAATATTCGAATCTTAACTTATTGTATACGTACATCAAGACAGATAATTTTTGACCTAAATAGTTTTGTACTTCTTCCCTTTTTACGTTAGAATTTTATTATTTTATATATATTTAATACACAATTATTATATATTATATATAATAATCATAGTTATTATATATTGTCAAATACTATAACACTTATTTCTGTAATTATTCTACTTTATTACACTTCTCTAGTTCTTTATAAGTATTAGTACCACTTTACTCTTATATATTAATTTACTTCACTATCGAACAGTAGTAATCTCCCTTCTTTTTAGTTTACTAGTAAAGACCTAAACTCATCAGTAGAACACCGAAGTCTACGGTAAAGTTTTCGTCCTTCTAAAATTCTGTAAAAGATTGGTTGAGTTGGACGTCATTGTTGAATTTAAGTGGAAAACACTAAGTCAGTCAAAAAGTACATTTAACTCAAGGGTGAAAAACAGTTCTTGACGGTCTTTGAGTCGTTCATAAACACGTGTTTTATTCGTAAAGACGGAACCCTAATTACCATAAATATCTTGTACATAAGTCTAACTCCCTTACCTTGTCTCTGAGTTTTCGATTTCGAAAGGGTAGTCTTGAAGTTCAAATAGTTTTGATTTATAAATGGTACAAATTACTTTTATAAAATAATTAAAAAAGACATCAAAAGTTAGAGAACTGATGACGTTGCACTACACATTACACATTACGTGTATACTGTATTGGATCTATAAAGGAAACACAAAAAATTATGGTGAAGGCAAGGTGGGTGAGAGATAGAAATAGATAATTAGAGAAGAAATAGGACGTACAGTCCTTCTTATACGAAAGAAAAACAATTTCGTCTATAAAAAGTGTACATATTGTCTAACATTTAAAAGAGTTTTGAAGACCTTTTCTCACTTCAGACAAGTTAGAGTCAAAAAAGTAGAAGACATAGAGAACAGTATTCCATATGGAAGAGTCCCCTCTTTTTATTTGATCTAAAAGATTAGATTTGTGGGTGTTTGTGTGTGTGTATGTGTATACACTGTTGTGTCTATGTAAAACTTTAATAACACAAAAAAAAATTAAAATGTTATTGGTCTATCAAAAAAAAAACAGTGAGTGACAATTAAAGAATCAAAGAGAAAAGGTCACAAATACACTATGTGTAAAATGTATTTGTACTCAGACAACATATAGTACTAAAATATACACACGTATATAAGATGAAAACGACTAAGTGTCTACAGACGTATCAGTACGTCTTTTAAACAATGGATTTTATAACTTCTATTTTTACAGTGAGTATAATTAATTCGTATCTTTTAACCAAAATTCTCTATTGTTTTTGACTTAAATATAATTACAAGTTAATAATATATTGGTAGGAATATAAATGGTATCCAAAAACGTCATTTAAAAGAGGTGATATTTTGATGATAAATAAGTAAATTTTAATTATTTCTAAAAAAACCCCATCCATAAAACTCTGACTTTTATAAGACAACGAGGAATATAAACGGGTGGGTAAAATTGTATGTAACTCCCTGGAGAGTACACGATTACCACTGAGAAACAAATACATAAGAAAAGTATAAATGACCCGAAGGGAACATCGAGTCGACCACTTCTTAGACGGACGTCACACCCTCTGGACCCAAGCTAGGGACCAAACCCTTCTAGGAGACCTCTTCCCTTTGGATGGGTGAGATCAAAAGACTTGACCTCTAAAGGTAACCAAGTGTTGTTCAGTCTGTGTTGACTTGCTGAAAGTGAAAGGTATAAATAATCAGTCTTAATAAAACATACTCCGAAGTGTAGAGGGAATAAATGATAAGATTACTCAATAAATAACTATAACCGTACTTCAGAGTCGATAAATAAAATAATCAAATAATATTAAGTTATGATATTAATAAGTGAAACAACGATTTTAACAGGGACAAAACCGGAAATCCCTAGGAAAATTAAACAGAAGACTCAGGAAAGCTATACTTGGTTTAAAATCTTAAAAAGAACCATGATGAAAGATAGTAGTGTTCCACAAGATCTGAGTAGAACGTATAAGATGTGGAGAAGGTCCGTAGTAGATGAAGAGGTTCGTCGAGACCAAGTGAAAAAACCCTCTTACTATAATCTTCAGTTATAGGCGTACGACGACGACGACGACGACAATTCAAAGAAGTCAGCACAGGCTGAGACATGCTGAGGTATCTACCGTCGAGTGTCATCCAACGGTAACGGAAGAGATAGGTATACGATGTACATGAGTAACAATCACTCCACTGTGACGTAAATCCGAGAAAGTCACCATTAAGACTCTTTAAATATACGTAGATATGATTAGAGTACATAAGTATCGATATAAAGTCAAGTCAAGTCAGTAAGTCAGCACAGACTGATAAACTCTGGGGTACTTGACGTCGTACGATCCGGAGGGACAGGTAGTGGTTGAGCTCCTCAAATGGGTTTGAGTACAGGTAACTCAGTCACTACGGTAGGTTGGTAGAGTAGGTGAAAACAGAAGATGAGGAGGACGGGAGTTAGAAAGGGTCGTAGTCCCAAAAAAGGTCACTCAGTCACGAAGTATAGTCCACCGGTTTTATAACTTCAAAGTCGAAGTTTTAGTCAGGATGGTTACTTGTGGGTCCTGACTAGAGGAAATCCTACCTGACCAACCTAGAGGAACGTCAAGTTCCCTGAGAGTTCTCAGAAGAGGTCGTGGTGTCAAGTTTTCGTAGTTAAGAAACCACGAGTCGAAAGAAATATCAGGTTGAGAGTGTAAGTATGTTCTGGTGACCTTTTTGGTATTGGAACCGATCTGCCTTGAAACAACTGTTTTATTACAGAGACGAAAAGTTATACGACAGACCGTCTAGTCCTTCGTTGTCAATTTTGACCTGTACCTTGGTGTCTGACCAAGGTTTATTCTTTTCCTCATGCGGTTCCGACATATAACAGGGGACGAACAAATTGAAGATACGTCTCATGTAGTACTCTTTCCGACCCAACCTTCTTCGTGTTCGACCTTAGTTCTAACGACCCTCTTTATAGTTCTTGGAGTCTATACGTCTACCGGGGTGGGAATACCGTCTTTCACTTCTTCTTGATTTTTCGGAGAAGTACTTACACTTTTTCCTCTCACTTTTTCAACCGAATTTCGAGTTGTAAGTCTTTTACTTCTAGTACCGTAGACCAGAGTAGTGAAGTACCCTTTATCTACCCCTTTGTCACCTTTTTCACAGTCTAAATAAAAAACCCGAGGTTTTAGTGACGTCTACCACTAACGTCGGTACTTTAATTTTCTGTCAGGAACCTTTCTTACAATATTGGTTGGATCTATCGTATAATTTTTCGTCTCTGTAATGAAACGGTTGTTTCCAGGTAGATCAGTTCCGATACCAAAAAGGTCACCAGTACGTACCTACACTCTCAACCTGACACTTCTTTCGACTCCCGGCTTCTTAACTACGAAAACTTGACACCACAACCTCTTCTGAGAACTCTCAGGGAACCTGACGTTCCTCTAGGTTGGTCAGGTAAGATTTCCTCTGGTCAGGACCCACAAGAAACCTTCCTGGCTTCGACTTCGACTTTGAGGTTATGAAACCGGTGGAGAATGTTTCACAACTGAATAACCTTTTCTGAGACTACGACCCTCCCTAACTCCCGTCTCCATCCCCCTGCTTTCTCCTACTCTACCGACCTACCGTGGTGGGTGAGCTACCTGTACTCAAACAAACTTTAGACTCTCGACCACTACCTATCCCTCCGGACCACACGACGCTAAGGACCCCAGTGTTTCTCATTCTGTTCTGACTCGCTGACTTGACTTGACTTGATGCAACCAGTATTGAAAGGAAGGTTCTTCTTTCACAGAAAATTAAAGTACCGACGTTAGTGGTAGACGTCACTAAAACCTCAGGTCTTTTTATCTCAGTCGGTGACAAAGGTGACAAAAGGGTAGATAAACGGTACTTTACTATCCTGACCTATGGTACTATAATCAAAAGACTTACAACTCAAAATTCGGTTGAAAAAGTGAGGGGAAAAAGTGAAGTATAAAAAAACCCTCTTACCATAATCTTCAGTTATAGGTCTACGATGTTGATGAGTAACAATAACTCCACTGTGACGTAAATCCGAGAAAGTCACCATTAAGACTCTTTAAACATACGTAGATATGATTAGAGTACATAAGTGTAGATATAAAGTCAAGTATAAATATGTAGATTACAATAAAAGTAATTTTGACGTTGTTATATGATTTCGTACTCAAGTATTAGTGTGGACAACTGAGGTTAGGTCGTGGTTTTTGAGGCAGAAATGGGTGAGTGGGTGTGGTCAGGGGAGTAAGGAACAAACATCGAACAAAGAGGTTGTTACGTTTTGGATTAGGGTAAAGGATTTATATAAATGAACAAACAAATCGGAAGATATAAACGACTAAAATGTCTTCATTAGTCTGTTGTTGTTTTTTCTGGAAAGTACCTCTAAATGTGGCACATACAGTAAGAAAGGTCACTCCCCCCACGTCTTAAATTCAATAAGTTATAATAAATCTTTTAGAAAGTCCACTCTGTTTATAATTAACATATCGAAATTCACTTAGATGAAAACCTCTCTTGTTAAATCCACGAAAGAATCTTTAATAAAACCATCACAAAGTTACAGTAACTACCAAATCAAAAAATAATCTTTGTCTTTATTTCTTGGAATGTACTGACTCCAAGTTCTCACTAATAAACAAAACAGTAACGTAATGAACCAATCTAAAAATACTATGATATTCTGTTTTTCCTCAGGTATATATAATACCTCTCTAATTTTCGTTTAAAAGATCATGTCAAAGCCTTTTTATCTTTTCGATGTTTACTTCACACTAATTCGAAACGGAGACCCGACGTCTAAGAAGGTTAGTTTGTATTGGATTAGTCCAGGTTTACTTCATTTGAGAGATCAGAGAGAATAGAGAAAAGTCAAAAAGGATATCGTTCAAAGGAAGAAAAAAAAAAAAAAACAAATTAGAGTTATTTATTTAAATTATCCTTCAAAACATCTATAGAATGTAAGAGACAATCCGATGGAACCACTACCTGACGGAGTGAACTTCTCCTTTCTAACTAACCTCGTATCTAAATGAAAGTAAGATACAAAACTAAAAACCAAAAGAATAGAAATTTATATATTAGATGGTCTGAAGGGGCAGGTACCCTAAAAGGTCCGTTCTCATGACCGTACCCAACGGTAACGGAAGAGGTTATTAATACATATCTATATAAGTCTAGTCATAGTAACATTTTTGATCTTACTTGTTGTATCTCGTGTATTGTGTTTACATGGTGTCTCATTGATCAGTTATTAAAAATTTTTTTCAATATTATAATAAAATATTATGTCTCATTATATTTAAATAAATATGTAATCCGTCAAACACTTTGTTGACAAATGAAAAAAAAATTCACGAATAGATACTCTCGTATAAGTGTACAAAACGTAGTTCTTTCAAGAGATAAATCTAAAAGTCTATGAAGAAAAGATAGTTAAAAAACACACACAAGAGAGTGGACGTTATGGATGAGTTTGTAGACATGTTTGTATATACAAGACCATATTTTTAATAAGTAATCAGAGTTGACATAGAAGAAAAGAGATCCAAATAGTTATAAAGGTAGTATTAAAATTAGAGAAACTACACATAAGGACTTTGACATCTTCCTATAAAATGTAACAAGAAATAGAGAGACTATGTTGTAAGGTGTAACAACTTAAACAAGAAATGTTAAGTTTACTCTTACGAGGGAAATAAAGACGTAAAAGTAAGGAAAATAAGGTAACAAACTGATAAAATTGTCAATAAGAATAGGTATGAGTTAAAAAGAATATTAAACGACAAGTGAATTGAAAACGTATTTTTAAAAATGGAATAAAATGGGATGTCACTCAAGTGTCTTTACAAAAGGTATATATTCATGTATATATATACTGATACACAGTTACGAACGTATTAACGTATATATCTATGAGTGTGATATACGAATACATATATCACAATTCTCTTTCAGAAAGTTCATAATCCCTTATTATAATACCGGAACCATAATTATTTACGTCGAGACGATTAGACTTTACACTTTGAACATTTATGTTAAAACGTGAGATTATAAGACTTTATTAAATCATGGACTACAATTCAGTGAAGTCATCACAGGTTGAGACACACTGGGGTATCTGTCGTCGGGTGGTCCAAGGGGGAAGGGACCCTAAGAGGTCCGTTCTTGTGACCTCACCTCACGGTAAAGGAAAAGGTCACGTACTTTCACTTTTCACTTTCACTTCAGTGAGTCAGAGTCAGCGCAGGCTGGGAGTCGTTGGGGTACCTGACGTCGGAAAGTCCGAGAAGGTAGATGTCCTAAAAGGTCCGTTCTCATGACTTCATCCCACGGTAACGGAAGAGGCTTACATCATGGATTCACTGATGTTAAGGACCATACGTCGGTACAGAATAGACGTCAGAACGGATATGATGAAACTAATTTTAGGAACACATGTCCCTACGTCTTACGGAACACATGACAAAAGATAAAGGATGTGTTAACGAAAGACTCACGTTATAAACGGTGAAGTCGTATTGTACATAAAAGTTCATTTCCGTGAGTTGAGTTTGAGGGGAAAGAAATATTCCTCCCCTCTGTTTTGAGGTACTCTTTCCACAGAAAAAATATAATCTTTCTTTCATTGGTAAAATAGTTCCTATGCAACTCTTGTCTTTTAAGACATGTTTGTACTGAACAATTCTATCGTGAGTGGAAGGAAATAAGAAGGGTAAAATGATCGATGAGATCCACAAGGGTTAAGAAACCCAGAAATAAAGGAATACTCCCGAAGATCCAGTAAATTTTAAAGTTAAACATAAGAAAAGGAATACAATTAACAGAAAACAATACCTCTGGATTTACTTCATCTCCCTCTTTAAAATGAGAAGATGTAATGAGAAGGTTATCTACCTCTTTCTACGCATAACAACTCTCTGTGTGAGTGATAAAGTCACAACGTCACCCGATTTGATACTGAGTCTCTATAAGTACAAAGTTCGGTGTCTTGGAAAAAGGTACAATTCCTTTATACAACGAAATTGTACCTTTTCCCCTAAAACGACTACACTAACATAATTCCCTGAATTTTACTCTACTAATAAGACCTAATACATTCACCTCACATTAATGGGCCACATTAGTGTCCAGGAATATTTCTTTTCTCTCTCTGTTCTCTCACTCAGTTTCTTCCTTTACAATGGTACTTTCGTCTCAAGATACAGTACACACTTGTGTCCGGTTCCTTACGACCGTCACAAATATTTGACCCCTTTCGTTTATTTACCTGAGAAGGTTACTTGAAGATCTTCCTTGTGTCGAGACGGATAGGTAAAAAATGAAGACTCCAGGTCTTTATATTCTATTATAAAACTACAATGAAATTCGGTAATTTAATCAAAAGTTTTTTCAAGGTCATTATTATCCTTTACATTATGTCTACAAAACTTTATGTGGGAAGTATTTCTTCACCTCTGAAGAAAGGACATATCGAACCAGAATGTGAAGATTTTATAATGTAAAAGGTTTTGTTACCCTTTTCATACACTATAGACCCTCATTTAAAAATCCAAACCTTCTAGTGGGATGATAAAGACTCGTACTAAAAACGTGAATAATACAAAACTTTCTTGAGGCAATCGGATTCTCAATTAATTTTAAAAGACTTACAAATCGTTATTAAATTGACAGTGATGAGGTCTCATCAAAATAAACAAAAGAAATCGTGTTCAAAGTAGAACCAGAAATTTTATGAGTAAATGAAAAGAAACAAACAATGATTTCTGTATAGTTCTAAAAGATCAAAATTTTATAAAATTTATCATTTATATCTTTAATAAATAGATTAGTGTATCCATGGTTAAGTAGGTAATTTGTCGTTAAGTTAATTTTGTTAGTAACATAGACTGGAGTCCTTCCATTCAGAATTATTCTCTCAGTAATTTGTTGATAGATATTAATTACTCAAAAAGTGTTTCGCCTTTTATTGATCAGATCTTCATAAGTCTCCTCTATGAGAACTTCTTCAGTCTAACGATACTAAATGACGTACATTAATCGTCGTTTTATAAGGTCGTTATTTTTCTTTTCATAGACTTACATTTTCTAATTGAGGATTCTCGTTACTCCTCAATGACTTTTAAAACTTGGTCAATTCATCATACTAAATAGAAGTAGAAACTTTTCTAATAACACCAACGTTAAACTTTTTTGACTACTTAGTTCTCATGAGAGTTTCGTAACGAATTTGTTGTTCTTTATAAATTACCTTAAGTCGATCAGACACGAAGTCCTAACGATATTGACTACGTTGTAAACACCAAAAGAAATGATGGAAAAACTATCTAAAAGTCTCATTTACATGGAAGAGAATGGCAAGTGAATAGTGATGACTACATTGAGTGACTGGGTCCAGAAGAAACGTTAACAAGTGAAAGTACGTCTCTACCTGGGACGCTACGTTTACCCTTGATCTTTTAGCTTGAATAGGTTAGTAGAGATATTTATACCGTCTTCGACGATCTTTTTTCCTTTGTGACGAAACACTTATCCTATGCCCGAAACACTTTTGAAAAGTGAAAGAAATGGTAGACTTTGTGGTTCATTCGGAGACTCGGGAAAAGGTGAAAGATGAGATTCTAATATAATACCAAGAGACATAGGACAAATAAAACTTGAACCTCAAGACTTTATAAGGTAATGTATACTTTATAAGGTTCAGCTCATGACAAATATATATGTACATCCATAAGCTTTAGTATACAAAGAGGGGTGGATGAAGCTTCCATATTTAACGAACGACTATATAGGACTTTAACAATTACACATCTATTTTTACTTTATTAGTATATAATATGTAAATCAACCCTTCTGATCTCTAGAGAAGTTCTTTTAATCTCTATGGTTCCCTTGTAAAGTACGTTCTTACCCGAGCTATTTCTTATCTTTACCATACCTGGATTGTCTTCATCTTCTATAATTCTTCTCCACCGTTCTTATGTGCCTTCTTGACAAGTTTTTTCTAGAAGTGCTGAGTCTATTAGTACTACCACACTAGTGAGTAGATCTCGGTCTGTATGACCTTACACTTCAGTTCACCCGGAATCTTTCGTAGTGATGCTTGTTTCGATCACCTCCACTACCGTAAGGACAACTCGATAAAGTTTAGGACTTTCTACTACGACACTTTTACGACATGAGTTGTACGGTCTTTTAAACCTTTTGAGTCGTCACCGGTGTCCTGACCTTTTTCAGTCAAAAGTAAGGTTAGGGTTTCTTTCCGTAACGGTTTCTTATGAGTTTGATGGAGTGTTAATGTCAGTAGAGTGTAAGATCATTTCATTACGAGTTTTAAGAGGTTCGGTCCGAAGTTGTTATACAATTGGTACTTGAAGGACTACAAGTTCCATCAAAATCTTTTCCGTCTCCTTGGTCTCTAGTTTGACGGTTGTAGACGACCTAGTAGTTTTTTCGTTCTCTCAAAGTCTTTTTTGTAGATAAAGACGAAATAACTGATACGGTTTCGAAAACTGACACACCTAGTGTTCTTTGACACCTTTTAAGACTTTCTCTACCCTTATGGTCTGGTGGACTGGACGGAGAACTCTTTGGAGATACGTCCAGTCCTTCGTTGTCAATCTTGACCTGTACCTTTTTGTGTGACCAAGGTTTATCCTTTTCCTCAGGGAGTTCCAGCATATAACAGTGGGACAAATAAATTGAAGATACGTCTCGTGTAGTACTCTTTGCGACCTGACCTTCTTTGTGTTCGACCTTAGTTCCAACGGGCCTCTTTATAGTTATTGGAGTCTATACGTCTACTGTGGTGGCAATACCGTCTTTCACTTCTTCTTGATTTTTCGGAGAAGTACTTTCATTTTCTCCTCTCACTTTTTTAACGAATTTCGAGTTTTAAGTCTTTTAATCCTACTACCATAGACCAGGGTAGTGAAGTACCCTTTATTTACCCCTTTGTCACCTTTGTCACAGTCTAAAATAAAAACCCCCGAGGTTTTAGTGACGTCTACCACTGACGTCGGTACTTTAATTTTCTACGAATGAGGAACCTTCTTTTCAATACTGGTAGGATCTATCGTATAACTTTTCGTCTCTGTAATGAAACGGTTGATTCCAGATAGATCAGTTCCGATACCAAAAAGGACACCAGTACATACCTACACTCTCAATCTGACACTTCTTCTGACTCACGGCTTCTTAACTACGAAAACTTGAGATCACAACCTCTTCTGAGGACTCTCAGGGAACCTGACGTTCCTCTAGGTTGGTCAGGTAAGACTTCATCTGGTCGGGACCCTAAAGAAACCTTCCTTACTACGACTTCGACTTTGAGGTCATGAAACCGGTGGAGTACGCTTCTCAACTGAGTAACCTTTTCTGAGACTACGACCCTCCTTAACCCCCGTCCTCTTCTTCCACTGCTGTCTCTTACTCTACCGAGCTACCGTAGTGACTGAGCTACCAGCACTTAGACTCACTTGAGGCCCTCAACCACTACCTGCCCCTTTGGACCGCACGACGCTAAGTACCCCAGCGTTTCTCAACCTGTACTGACTCGCTGACTTGACTTGACTTGACTTGACTATGTAAAGCAAATAACAGTTCTTTTAATATATAATCAATCCCCTCGATCGATCTATACGGATTATAAATCTTAAAGTAATATCTCACAGTCCACGGGGGTTTAACACTATAATATCTGATTACGACTCTTTTACCCGTTTTACAACGGGTATTTACCCGTCGTTAACATCGAACTTACGTACCTTAGATTTTACCAAGACTTTTATGTCTTATAAAATAAATTTTCATATATGTTAATGTTCTAAAAAGAAATTCGGTATTACTTTAAGTCATGAGAAAAACTTAAGGATTCTTTTTATTTTCTCAACTTGTACTGACTCGCTGACTTGACTTGACTTGACTTCTTTTCATTTACGTCCTCTGGAATCAAGCTATTGACCTAGTTCTTCTAAGGGACCTCTTTCCTTACCGTTGGGTGAGGGCATATGAAAGGACCTCTTTAGGTACCTGTCTGGTACCCTAACGTTTCTCAACCTGTGTTGACCCGTTGATTGTGTTCTTCTTTTTTATCTATGTAAAAGTAAAAGACAATGATACCTTTTAAAGTTTATAGGATTTTAACTTCACGTTCATTTCGGTGAAAAGATAGAATACGACAAAAAGGAAGACTATAATTTCTGTACTTAAAGATAAGAAGGTCAACAGGTAAGGGATTTTTATAGACACTCCATTTTGTAAAGACATAAAGTCTTTATCACAGAAGTCCAAAAACTAATAAATTTAAAAGACTTCAGAAACTAAGGATGTTATATGAAGGTTCTTTTATCAAAAGGTATAGTCAGACAGGTCTTTTCAACAGAAGATCAAACACTGAGATAAGTTCATTAGAATGGAAATAAAATTTCCGGTTAGGTCCGTGTTATAAGAGTTTACCTTTAAAAAGGATATTGGAAAAGATGAAGATCATATAGGATATGTCTAACTATGGTATCGTTAATATTTTGACACGGTGTAAACAAAAGTACGGGAGGAGGGAGATACAATGTTGTTCGAAAGAAGTTTTGACAAAGATATAGAGATTAACGAAAACATCAGGAGTTCACACACCTCTCATAAATTCAAGAATTTATTATAAATCTCGAAAGTAGTGTCGAGTGTGACTTTCATTTAGTATGACTAAGGTTAGACCTAACCCGTTTAGAAGATACGTGTCTTTTATAATTTTCTTATAACAACTACTCGTAATCTTGTTGTACATGGTATAAAGTATCTTATTTATTCGTAACAAAATAAACATCGAAATATAAAATAGGTCATTGTATTTTATAAACTATGTACAATTTTTTATTAAAATCCATGATAATAATAGTTGGAAGGATTGTGTATTCAGGTATTAATATATTCATAAATACACACGTACACATATTAAAACGATACGTATAAGAGTGTATTATGTCCCTCACACTACGAATTCAAATACGTTATTACTACAAAAAATTTTACTAAGGTCGTTTAATGTGATAGTGGATATTCTATATTCTAAAAACGAGGTATAGAAATTGATGAGTTGGGTTTCTTCTCACATTAGAAAACATCTTGACCGATATTTTGAAAAGTAGGATAAGTTACCGAGGTTTCCAGATCCCACCACTACTTCCTTCATAATATTTCCGGTCAAACGACAGTTTGTGTTCAAGTCAGGGAATATTATTGTATTATGTCACATTGTATAGTACATATAAAAATAGAGATAGAGTAATATGTCAAAGATTAACAAAATTTTGATCCTAATTTCCTCATATACGTTTTAACAGTGGAGTGTGAGACCGTGTACACCAGAACCGTTCCTTTGAAAGTTTTTGACCGTTTTCTTAACTGTAAATCCCCTGGTTTTATGGACGACCACTCTTAATAGGAGAACACCGTCACCAAATGTGTCCACACACGTCTGTTCACTTACAAACATCGTCCACGTACAAACTGGTTACATTCGACGTGACCAACCCGCTTATCTGAACAATTCTGGAGACACAGGTCACTTGGAGTCGTGAACCGGTGTCGACCGACACATCCATACCCCCTGTGCGTTCCACCATAAAACTATTAATCTTTTTCGCAGAGATTACGTTCTGTTCCGAGTGACGTTTTCACTGTTAAAGATACATAGTCTTAAAGTCTACAACCACCTAACTTGTTAAAAATGAATAAAATAAAGGAGAGAGTCAGTTCCTACCGTAAGAACTCAACTTCAATGTTTCTATGATTTTAACCATGGCCAATATCATATAAGAATACAGTGTAAAACTGAAAATTTAATAATGACAGTCTGTACCCATTCGTTGTGATCTGGTGAAGGAAGTTTAACATAAAGAAGAGTAACATAAAAATTACGAAAAGATACCTTGTCAAGTAATATGTTTATTTCCTATGTATATAATAATGTATACTATTATTTTACTGGTCGAAACTTCAGTCGTGTCAATTCTTGTTTGTAAAGGTTCATTTTTAAATGTACACACGTGACGGGATCAGAATAGAGATACGAACTTAAAATGTACATAGTGAAAGAAAAGAAAAAAATTATAAAGTCTCACGGGTACATATATACATACGTATAGACTAATTATGTAGTTCGTAAAGGGAGTAAAATCTCAGTATTTTATATTGTGGTACGACTTTCATGGTAAATCACTGATCAAAAATTAATTTAAAGTAAAAATTTTAATTAGGTATAGTAAGAGGGTTCAAGTCAATTAAATAAAGGTTAGAAACATCACAAGGTTAAACACTCTTATAGTGTTAAATAAAAAAATAAAAAGACAACTACCTGTTATAAAGGTCTATAAAAATGATGACATTTATTTAAACTATTATTCGTAATAACTTCCAAAGAGTACATATACATACTTTGACGAACATCAACAATATGGATTCTTACATTAACGAACTAACTTCCCACTCACATAACTTTATATATTCTGTACGGTTTAATAAAAAGTTTCACAAGCATTGTTTAATAGGAGGTTGTTGTATATTCAAAAGAATAAGACATTAGAGTAATTAAATATAAAAATTTGAAGAGAATAATCCACACTTTAGATTGTAGTAACGACAGAATTAAACATAAAATAATGAAGAATTCCTTCAACTATTAGAAGAAAAAATATAAAATTTAGGTCTTGACCCAAAGGTACACACACTTTATAAATATGAGAAAAATTTTTAATAAATAAAAGTATACCTCAGAATAATGTAAGCCGAATAAAACAAACGGATCAACTGAAACTACAATAATATCTGGGGTCACCATTTCTTAGGTGGACGATTCCGTCCTCTGTATTCTCTGTCTCATGTAGGAACCCAACCCTTTTAGGGGACCTCCTCCCGAACCGTTAGGTGAGGTTATAAGAACGGACTTCTTAGGGTACCTGTCCCTTCGGACAACCCGAGACACCCCAATGTTTCTCAGTCTGTGCTGATTTCGTTGAGCCGTATGTACTTAAAAAATTCACACCACGGTGATACGTATAAGAATAAAGATAAATAAGAGTAAACGATCGTTTCAAAAATAAAATTATGTAAGATTAAAAGTTAGAATAGGTTGTATTATTATAAAGGAAATAAATGTAAAAAATTGGAAGACAGTAAGTATGAATGAAGAAATTAGACAAGTCTTGACTAAAAAGACTACTATTCCATTCATAGGTGTAAGAAAAAAGGTATACAAAAGGGGAGAATAATTACATTTAAAACAAAGAAACCACTAAAAACTATATTAAAGACGGTATACACTTCAAAGGGATGAACTCACACCAAAACTTCGAAGAATAAAGTTTGATAATTTAAGTTGTAAAAAATATTTGAGAAAATAATTGGTGGTATTTCATAAATATGAAACATAAATAAAAGGTAAGAGAAGAACCGTTTGGGACATGGAACGCCCATTAATGTTTCAATCACTGACTTACAAACACAGGGGAGTTTTAAGTATACAACTTCCAGGTCCGTTCACACTGATATAAACTTATATCTCGGAAATTCTTTCGTAAATTCTAAGTTACTTTAGTATTTTAAACACGAGAATGAGTAATCCTACACAAAATATTCTCTGTAGTTTGTCTTCAGAGAGAGAAAAAGTGTATGTTTACGGTTCTTTTTGAGGGCACTCCCGTTTCTGTCTTCCTTTAGTAGTCTTTCGGTCCTTCTCTAAGGGGTGGTCTTTGGTTTAGATAACCTAGTATTATACCCCTAAGATCGAAGGTCTTGACACTCTTTTATGTTAAAACAACAAATTCGTCTTTTAGACAACTTAAGACGATACTGTCAAGATTTTCCGATTTAATTCATCTAAAATAAAGATAATAAATAAATTAGTAATTAATAGGATTGAGCCCGGTCCTGGTTGTTAAGTTATTATTTATCTAAGAGTGTTAACTTGTATTAAAAGAACAATTTTCATGAGAGTCTTACAGGAGTACTAAAATGTCTCGTCTTCGACACCCAACCATAGATTATATGATTACGATGTTGACTAAAGAGACATAAAAGGAAATTTAGTTGAACTCTATAACACAATTTTAGAGATAAAATTAATTATAGTATAGGAATAAATTATAATAGGAATATTATAGATAGTTATAGTCAATGTCCACATCACCTTATAAAATTACGGTACCTTCTTAATAAAATAGTTCCTAACGATATATATATATAGAATCCAGTAATTAGACAACGAATTTTGAAGGAAAAGCCGTCCCATAAAGGAACCAATCATAACAACCCACTCCATGTTTAATTTTGATTCTACAAATTAAGTGAATGACTTTTATTACTTTATATACAGGGAGAAGAAAAAGAGTCTCTTAAATGACATCTTTGTAAATTAAGACTCATGAAAGAGGTTCATGAGTGATGTCGAAAATTTACAAATATTTCGATAAACTTCTGGTCTATCTGTAAAACAGTGGACATACTGGCTCCTTATGGAAGGAATGTCTGGACCCTAGATAGAGATACTTAGTATGTCTAGTTCCCTTAATCTTGGGAGAAGAAATATAGAAGTCCGGTAAAAACCAAATAAAAACATACACCACACTCTTTTACAAGATTATAGTTATAAAGTTTTCATCGACAGATATAACAAACGTTTATAAAAGAGGATAAGTCATCCAACAGAAAAACAAAATAATTACTAAAGAAAACGATACACTTTCGAAAATTCAAATTAATCCAAGTTAAACAAATAAAAACGAAAGTAAAGGAAATGAGATCCACTAGATACCGAGTCTCCAATTTCGCAGACGGAGGTTACGCCCTCTGGGTCCAAGCTAGGAACCCAGCCCTTCTATGGGACCTCTTCCTTTACCATTGGGTGAGGTCATAAGAACGGACCTCTTAGGGTACCTGCCTCTTCGGACCGTTCAATGTCAGGTACCCCAGTGTTTCTCAGTCTGTTCTGACTCACTGAAGTGAATGAGTGAGTGAGTAGAGAGAGAGAGAGAGAGAGAGAGAGAGAGAGAGAGATATATATATATATATATATATATATATATATATATATATATATATAAAATGACATCGTGAAATACAGTTCCTCACAAGACGACTACAAAAGGAGATCTTCAAAATATCATAGACTAGAATGTAAATCCAAAAATTATATAAAACTTAAAGAAAAAGATGTACCATAATGTCTGTATACATTTATCGAGTACGTTTAGTTGTATTTTTTATGGGTTTGTTGGGTTAATTTTTACGTGTCTTCTTGTCTTAGCTGTAAATAGGTTTGTCCCTTATATTTACTGGTTGTCCGTGTACTTTATATGAGTCGTAGTGATTAGTAGTTCCTTTACATTTAGTTTTGTGTTATTCTATGGTGGAGTCTGTTCAGTCTTACTGATAGTAGTTTTACTTGTGTTTATTTTTTATACCGTTACTAAAACTCTTTCCCCTTGGGGACATGTGACAGTCGTCTTTACATGTGAACACGGTGGGAACACTTTTTGCGTACCTCAAAAAGTTTTTAGATTTTTATTTTGATGGTATTTCACTTCACTTTCAGTGAGTCAGCACAGACTGAGAAACGTTGGTATACCTGGTATATCAGGTACCTTAAGAGGTCCGGTCTTATGACTCACCCATCGGAAAGGAAAGAGGTCCCCTAGAAGGGTCGGGTCCCTAGTTTGGGTCCAGAGGGTGTAAGGTTCGTCTAAGAAATGGTTAACTCCGTGGTCCCTTTGGGTTCTTATGACCTCACCCATCGGATAGGGAAGAGGTCGTCTAGAAGGACTAGGTCCTTAACTTGGCCCAGAGGACGTAACGTCCGTCTAAGAAATGGTAGACTCGATGGTATACTGAGTGGTTAACATGAAGACCCATATCTAGACCTTTTTTTTTTTTTTTGATTAAACTTAACTATATACGTGAAGTTTCAAGTATCGTTGTTATAAATGTCAATCGTTCTATACCTTCATTAGATTACAGGTAGTTGTCTACTTATTTCTTATACATCATATAAGAATATTACCTTATGATAAGTCGGTACTTTTCATTCTTTACGACGGTGAACGACGTTGTACCTCCTTGTACCTTTCTTAATACAATTATCTGTATGTAGTCTGTGTCTTTCTTTTTATGACACACTATGGTGAATACAAACTTTAGATTTAAATTTTTGTTACTATTATTTGTTGACTTATAGTGTGTTTTCTTCGTCCTGATATTTATATCTTATGTTTGATCACCAATGGTAGTCTCTTACCCTTAATTTTTTATACCTCACATTCTATTGGATGCTACTATATAACATATTGTGTCGTTTAGATCGGTTATATAAAAAAAATTAAAAATAAAAAATGAAATAAAATGAAATGTTGAGACATAACCAAAACGGTATGTAACTGTACTTAGGTGGTGTCCACATGTACTCAAGGGTTAGGACTTGGGGAGAGGGTGGAGGGTGGGGTATAGTAGAGAGACCTCGTAGGGGCACGTAGTCGGGGTTCGTAGGACATAGGACGTAGTTTATATCTGACCACTAAGTAAAGAATGTACTATCATATGTACAAAGTTACGGTAAGAGGGTTTAGTAGGGTGGGAGAGGGAGAGGGAGTCTCAGGTTTTCAGACGAGATGTGTAGACACAGAGAAAACGACAGAGCGTATGTTCCAGTAGTAATTGTAGAAAGATTTAAGGTATATATACATAATCATATGACATAACCACAAAAAGAAAGACCGAACGAAGTGAGACATATTAGCCGAGGTCAAAGTAGGTGGAGTAATCTTGACTAAGTGCACATAAGAAAAATTACCGACTCATTATGAGGTAACACATATACATGGTGTCGAGAGAATAGGTAAGTAGACGACTACCTGTAGATCCAACAAAGGTACAGGACCGATAATATTTGTCACGACGTTACTTGTAACCCCATGTCCACAGAGAAAGTTAAGACCAAAGGAACCACACATACGGGTCGTCACCCTAACGACCCAGTATTCCGTCAAGATAAACGTTAAAAAATTCCTTAGAGGTGTGACAAGAGGTATCACCGACATGATCAAACGTAAAGGTGGTTGTCACGTTCTCCCAAGGGAAAAGAGGTTTAGGAGAGGTCGTAAATAACGAACGTCTGAAAACCTAGCGTCGGTAAGACTGACCACACTTCACTATGGAGTAACGCCAGAGCTAAACGTAAAGAGATTATTACTCACTACAACTCGTAGAAAAGTACACAAACAATCGGTAGGTACACAGAAGACACCTCTTTACAGATAAATCAAGAAACCGGGTAAAAAACTCACCCAGTAAATAAAAAGACCTTAACTCGATGTATTCAACGAACATATAAAAACTCTAATCAACAAACAGTCAACGAAGTAAACGATAATAAAAGAGGGTAAGTCTTCCGACAGAAAAGTGGAACGAATATAAAAGGAAACAACACGTCTTCGAAAATTAAAATTAATCTAGTATAAACAAATAAAAACGAAAATAAAGGTCTTAAGACCCTCCACCTAGTATCTCCTAGGACGACACTACATACAACCTCTCACAAAACGGATACAAGAGGAGATCCTCAAAATATCAAAGACAAGGATGCAAATCTAGAAATTAGGTAAAACCTAAATAAAAAGTTATGAAGATTTATTTTACATTGGAAAATTTTAACACAGTAAAAAATTTTTGCACATCAATATAACCGTGTTGAATAACTTCTGTGACAGAAAAGAGGTAAAGTGTAAGAATAGAAAAAACAGAATCTAATTAATTAGTATCAACACAACCACATAAAGACCCGAGAGGTAAGACAAGGTGACTAGGTACACAGACAAAAACAGAGTAATGGTACGCCAAACTACTGAAATTGAAACAACCTATGGGGCCGTCACTCTTTCGTACTATGGAAGTCGAAACAAAAAAAAAGAAAGAAGAGTTTTAACGACACCAATAAACCCTATAACACACGAAGGTACATTTAAAATCTTATTAAATAAGGTCAAAAGTCTTTTTATGGGGACTATAAAACTATTCTTAACGTAATTTAAACATCTAACCAGATCCATTATACCTGTGAAATTGTTATAATTAAGATTGGGGTAAAGAACATAGTACAAATTAAAGGAAGTAGTTACAAAATATTAAAAATCTCATATCCAGTATATAACAAATGAAGGAACCAATTCAAATAAGACTCCGTATAAAATATATCCTAAAAAAAGTAATAAACAGAAAGAGTTTCAAGTAATAATCGTTTATATTTTCGTTATCTAAAGACATATAATCAAGACATAGGACGTTAAAATGATTTAAGTAAGGCAAATCAAGTCAACGAGTCATTACAGGTTGAGAAACACTGGGGTACTTAGTGTTTTGCGGTCCGGAGGGACAGGTAGAGTTTGAGGGTCTCAAGTGAGTTTGGGTACAGGTAGCTCAGTCACTACGGTAGGTCGGTAGAGTAGGAGAAAATAGGTGAAGATAAGGTCGGGGGATAAGGAGGGTCGTAGTCTCAGAAAAGGTTACTCAGTTGAGAAGTGTTCTCCACCGGTTTCATAATCTCAAAGTCGTAACCATAGTCTGGAAGGTTTCTTGTGTGTCCGGCCTAGAGGAAATCCTACCTGACCAACCTAGAGGACCGTCACGTTCCCTGAGGGTTCTCAGAAGAGGTTGTGGTTTCAAGTTTTCGTGGTTAAGAAGCCCCGAGTTGGAAGAAGTGTCAGGTTGAGAGTGTAGGTATGTACTGGTGACCTCTGTGGTATCGGAATTGATCTACCTGGAAACAACCGTTTCATTACAGAGACGAAAAGTTATACGATAGATCCAACCAGTATCGAAAGGTAGGTTCCTCATTCGTAGAAAATTAAAGTACCGACGTTAGTGGTAGCCGTCACTAAAACCTCGGGGGGTTTTATTTCAGACTGTAATAAAAGTCAAAGGGGTAGATAGAAGGTATTTTACTACCCTAGTCTACGGTATTAGAAGCAAAAGACTTACAATTCGAAATTCGGTCAAAAAAGTGAGAGAAGAAAGTTAAAGTAGTTCTGCGAAAAATCAAGGAGAAGGGATAGACGGTATTCTCACCACAGTAGACGTATAGACTCCAAGAACTATAAAGAGGGCCGTTAGAACTAAGGTCGAACACGAAGAAGGTCGGGTCGTAAAGAGTACTACATGAGACGTATATTCAATGTATTCGTCCCACTGTTATATGTCGAAACTCCATGAGGAAAAGGATAAACCTTGGTCAGACAACAAGGTACAGGTCAAGATTGACAACGAAGGACTAGACGTATATCCAAAGAGTTCTCCATCCAGTCCAACAGACTGTAAGGGTTGAGAAAGTCTTAATAGTGTCAAATAACACTAGGTGTCTCAGGTTCCGAAACCGTATCTGTTATTTCGTCTTTACATACAAAAAGACCTTGAGAGAACGAAAAAGCTACGGTCACCTACAACCGTTAAACTAGAAACTAAGGAGACGGAAAAGTTTTTGGTCGAACTTGTAGACCGTCAAGTGTCAAGTGTATGACGACTTCAGACTGAACCTCTTAAAACTCTTAAAATGATCACACACTCTACTTACGTTAACACACCATCAAACTCGTAAGAAACCGTAACGGAAAGAAACCCTAACCTTACTTTTGACTGGAAAAGGTCAGGACACCTGTGACGACTCAAAAGGTTAAAACGACCGTATAATTCACATGGTGAAAGTGTCGTAGTAGAAAGTCCTAAAATTTGTCGAGTTGACCTTAAAGTAGTGGAGGTGATCGAAACAAGCATACCTACGAAAGATTCCAGGTGAACTGACGAGTAAGGTCCTACAGACTGAGATCCACTCACTAACGACCTCAGGTCGAGGTCGTCGGTCCCTTAGTCGGACTTCCTTACCCATCACAGCCGCTTATTACTACGTCGAAAGTTAAAAGAACCGGACGTACAAATAAAGTTCGAAATCTAAGAGCAAATATGAAAATGTTTTCGAAATCCAGTCTCCGAACTGTAAAAGTTAAAAGCGAGTGGATCTAATTAAAAGAGGTATTTAGTAACAACAGGAAGTTCGTCTCAAAGACGAAGTCGGCAAGAAAGTCTTAACACAAATGAAATTGAGTACTAATGTAACATTGAGTACGAATATAGACCCGACGTATAGTGTTTGGAGTCACATAAAGAATAGAAAGATTTAGGACAAATGGGGATCATAGGACTAGAATGATAGAGACTTTTTCCGAAGATCGATAATTATAGAGATTTTAGAGATATTCTATATCATTTTATACGATTGTAATGTTGTAAAGAATTTAAATATCGAAGATTAATAAAAATTAATAAAGATTCGGGATTTACCCTTTATCTACCCCTTTGTCACCTTTCCCACAGTCTGAAATAAAATCCCCCGAGTTTTTAGTGACGTCTATCACTGACCTCGGTACTTTAATTTTCTGTGAATGAGGAAACTTCTTTTCAATACTGGTTGGATCTATCGTATAACTTTTAGTCTCTGTAATGAAATGACTGTTTCCAGGCAGATCAGTTACGATACCAAAAAGATCACCAGTACATACCTACGCTCTCAACCTGACACTTCTTTCGACGCACACCTTCTTAACTACGAAAACTTGACACCACAACGTCTTCTGAGAACTCTCAGGGAACTTGACGTTCCTCTAGGTTTGTCAGGTAAGATTTCCTCTAGTCAGGACCCACAAGAAACCTTCCTTACTACGATTCGACTTCGAGGTTATGAAACCGGTGGAGTACATTTCTCAACTGAGTAACCTTTTCTGAGACTACGACCCTCCCTAACCCCCGTCCTCCTCTTCCCCTAATGTCTCCTACTCTACCGAGCTACCGTAGTGGTTGAACTAACTACACTGAAACTCACTTGAGACCCTCTACCACTACGTGTCACTCCGGACCGTACGACACTAAGTACCCTAGCGTTTCTCAGTCTGTGTTGACTCGCTGACTTGACTTGACTTGACTTCCCTATTTACTTAGTAAGGTATACCTAGATATTCCGAGAATTCTTAGTTCAAGTTAGAAACTAGGCTTGTTATCCCGTGGGGGTAAGACAGTCTTTTACAGACCACCGTTGTTACCTATACCCATTGGAATACCTTACGTTCGTAAGAAAGGTTGCTTCTTTCGGTCTTCAAGATGAATACGAAAGGGTCCGGACTTCAGGAACGAGTAGTCTTAGGCCTCACCCCTCACGTGTCGTACCTTTCAGGAAATTTACTCCCCGACGGAAAAAATACCGTAGTTTATCAGAAAGAACACGAGGGTCGTAGTCGTCGAAATTTCCGGTTTTCAGAGAAAACGGTAGTGAAGAGTCTCTTAGTCATTCGTACGGAAAGTACCTCCACGATTATGTAGGCAAGTCTTGACCTCTACTAGAAACATTTCTGCTTCTATACTGTTTCGTATATCCACCTATTTGTCTGTGAGGACTTTTTAACTTCCCTGGTGACTGGTCACAAAATCGTAATAATCCTATCTACCTTTGGGGCGGGTTTTCTACTTATAGTAATTGTTGTACTTACCCGAATAAGTAGGTTAGTTGTCCGACTATTCTTCCACCTAATCCGTTTATGCGGGTTACTTGAAAAAGACGTGTCCTCCCGGAGCCAACTGTTCAGTTGTGTCGTTCGTATCGTGTCAAGTTCACTCAGTGAGTCGGCACAGGTCGAGAAACTCTGGTGTACTTTAGTCGTGCGGTCAGGAGGGACAGGTAGTGGTAGAGGGCCTCAAGTGAGTCTGAGTGCAAGTAACTTAGGCACTACGGTAGGTCGGTAGAGTAGGAGCCAGCAGGGGAAGAGGAGGACGGGGGTTAGGGAGGGTCGTAGTGTCAGAAAGGGTTACTCAGTTGAGAAGCGTACTCCACCGGTACCTCGAAGTCGAAATCGTAGTAAGGAAGGTTTCTTTAAGGTTCCAACTAGAGGAAGTCTTACCTGACCAACCTAGAGGAACGTCAGGTTCCCTGAGAGTTCTCAGAAGAGGTTGTGGTGTCAAGTTTTCGTAGTTAAGAAGTCGCGAGTCGGAAGAAGTGTTAGGTTGAGAGTGTAGGTCTGTACTGGTGACCTTTTCGGTATCGGAACTGATCTGCCTGAAATCAACCGTTTCATTACAGAGACGAAAACTTATATGATAGATCCAACCAGTATTGAAAAGAAGGTTCCTCATTTGCAGAAAATTTAAGTACCGACGTCAGTGGTAGACGTCACTAAAACCTCGGGTTTTTTTATTTCCGACTGTGACAAAGGTGACAAAGGGGTAGATAAAGGGTACTTCACTACTCTGACCTACGGTACTAGAAGCAAAAGACTTACAACTCCAAATTCGAATGTAAAAACGAGAGGAGAAAGTGAAAGTAGTTCTCCGAAAAATCGAGGAGAAGTGAAAGACGGTATTCCCACCACAGTAGACGTATAGACTCCACTAACCGTAAAGAGGGCCGTTAGAACTAAGGTCGAACACGAAGAAGGACGGGTTACAAAGAGTACTACATGAGACGTATATTCAATGTATTCGTCCCACTGTTATATGTCGAAACTGCATAAGGAAAAGGAGAAACCTTCGTCAGACAACAAGATACAGGTCAAGATTGACAACGAAGGACTGGACGTATCTCCAAAGAGTTCTCCGTCCAGTCCACCAGACCATAAGGGTAGAGAAAGTCTTAATAGGTGTCAAAGAACACTAGGTGTGTCAGTTTCCGAAACCGCATCAATTATTTCGTCTTTATCTACAAAAAGACTTTGAGAGAACGAAAAAACTACTAGATCGCCTACAACCGTTAAACTGGAGACCAAGGAGACGGAAAAGATTTTGGTCGAACTTGTAGTCCCCCAAGTACCAGTGGATAACGACTTCGGACTGAACCTCTTAAAACTCGTAATGAAATGATCGTACACTCTACTTACGTTAACACGCCATCAAACTCGTAAGAAAACGTAACAGAAAGAAACCTTAACCTTACTTTTGACTGGAAAAGGTCAGGACACCGGTGACGACTCAAAAGGTTTAAAGGACCGTAAAACTCACGTAGTGAAAGTGTCGTAGTAGAAAGTCCTAAACTTTGTCCAGTTGACCATAAGGTAGTGGAGGTATCGTGTTTATAATGGTACCCTCACCGGAGTACAGAGGGGGAAAAACAATTAAGAAGTCGGACGACTCGCTCTACAAAATCGACCGGGGTTCAACCATGGCACGACCTCCATCAACAAACTCATGTTACTGTCACTACTCTACCTCGTGTTATGCCAACCTGAACTAGTCGTACAGAGAAGAACTTCGCGGTCCACGGACTTCACTACATGATCGTCACTTCGGAGTCCACTTCTAAGTGAGCGGGAAAGTGAAAAGGAACCGAGGGAGTCCAGACCTGAGCTGCTTGAAGACCAGAGGGGTAGAAAGGAGCCAGGGGCTGAGGTCCTGAGGTCTCTAAAGTCACTGGAACACCCAGAAACACTAGGACCTCCAGAGTACCCTGACCTGTACAGCTTAGTCAGACAGTCTTTAGGTTTGTCCTCTTCACCTTAGGACACCTTTGTGTGTTCGTATGGGAGAGGACGTCAAATTGTCGTATAGACTGGGAAAGGAGAGAGGCTATTCCTACAGAAAGGTGAATTGGTCTTGGACTCAGTATCGGGGAAGTCCTTAGGTCACAGAGTAGTAACGTCAGACGGGGACACACAAGTATAAACTTACTAATTAATGTTTATTTGGTACCACATCTTGTACTGCACCTCTCCTTATGAATTTAAGAGGGACACAATTAAATAGCTAGACTAAAAAATTTCAGACCACACGGGAAAGGTGATACCGAACCGGAACCCCTAATATTCCATAAGGACGACTTACATGATACCTTTTAACAACTGTTTTTAGAGAATTTTTGTCGTCTTCATATTCGACCCCGTAATAGACAAAAATAGACAAACCCCTGAGGATAAACCCTTTTCGACAACTTTGTTCACGACTTAATGTAGAGAACGAGGAAGTGGACTAGATCGTCTCCGATATTATTGTACTCTTTTCCATAGGTACCATTGTACGTCTTTCCTGTCAAAAGGTTTCCGACCCTATACTCAATACGGGTAAACGGTCTCTCGTAATCCGGATTCCGGAGCCCCTAAATGAGAATTACCATCTCTACATAATTTATAACCCGTTAAACTTGCATTAAATTGATAAACAGATCGACGAAGGGACCTCTATACTTTAAGTATGGAATTTGGTCGACGTAAAACTACCACTTAAAACTCTCTTGAAAACCGGAACAGTTAGAAAAATACATTCAAATTTCGTTAACGAAATCAATTCCGCAGACGGTTTCGTAAAGGAAGTACGTTTCCCGGCCCGTTCGACCTTACCCAAGGTGATACAGGGTGTTTTATAAAGAATAGAAAGACAAATTAGAGGAAGACATTTAGTCTATTGTTCCTCTTCTAATATCGAAATAAAAGGTTTTATAATCGTCAGAGTTATACTCCTTTATTGAGACGTTATATAGCCCTCCGTCAGTTTTCTAACTTCCATGCCAGAGAATGTACCACTTTTGGGGTTTATTGACGAGAACTGAGTCGGGAGACCCGTCTACAGAGAAGTCAATGAACTTGTACCCTAAAAGGTTATTATTAACACTGACGAAATGGTAATCTCCTTGGTAGACACTTGTCATTTTAACAGGAAAGGTTTCCAACTTATCTTTTAAAGAAGTCTTTTTAGTGACCTACACAAAAGTTTTTTACGTTTTCCCCCAAACTCCCGTTTACTTTATTTTAAACTAGAGACCTTAGATAGTCCCGTTGAACGGTTAGTAGTGATAAAACATTTTCTTTAACGTCAACTAGGAATAACTTACCTTAGTGTTATAAACGATAAAAAAAGGGGTTTTCAAGGTGTGGAGAAAACGATGCAAAATATTAATTAACACGGTGGTTCGACCCTAGTATGTTTTGATAAAAGAATCCCTGTACCTCGGTAAGGTTACCCAGAAGAACTGTGTTCGTAGGACATCCACATACGAGACACCACTCTTATTAATTTAGGGTAGGAGACTATTATAATTAGGATTAATTGACTAGTGAATTTCGGAGTAGGTGAGATTGTTCTCGACTGAGACGGAGTGATCAGTTAAGAGAGAATCTTGACCCTAATCCTAGCGGAAAATTCGTTAGTTTGTCTCCGAAATTTAGACGTCATCAGTCAGAATTTACACCCGTATAGATTAGTTATAGAGGATTATTAAAGACCTTTAGTAAATTTCAATCATTTCCTGAAGAGACGTCGACGTTTCCTCGTACTGAGTGTCATACCCATAAATTATGGGAGGGATGTATTCTTTTTCCTCCTAAACGAGTATAGAATAGACCTTGATAGAAATTTGGGGTCAAAAGGTTCCGGAGTTAGTTAAGTCTATTATAAACAACGTTGTTCCGAGACAGGATACTCGTCGGTTTTATAGTAGGTATATTACACAGTTTATGTCTAGAAATATTAAAGGAGATTGTAAAACGTGTCAAACCAACTGTTTAAGACTGTGTTCCATACCGATAAAAAGTAAGGGACTCCGTTTTGGAAGGTAACTTTGGAAGATATCCCGACAAATTTTAATCGATTTCCCTCTGACTTTCGTGGCAAATGTTAGGACTAGTCGGTCCTCCTACCATTGCTTTGTTAGGACATCTAGATATTGATAGTGTAATATAACTTTCCCGTGTCGGTGACCCCTTCCCTCCGGACCGACCTCCCGGGGGTATAGAAGGTATCAACGTAGGTATCGAGAGTTTAGAACATTGTTAGAGGTAAAAGGTCTAAAGAAGCATTATTGTTTTTATGTCTATAAGGTCCCCGATAATCTTCCGAGATATACGGACCGACGGTCAACAAGGTATTGATTTAGGAGTCGACGGACGTCGAAAAGTCGACAATTACCGGTAACGAGGTGCGTATGGCTTAGTAGTCTAAAGGTCCATTATCCCAGCCGTCGTTCTCGTTGTCGGAAATCCTATTTAAACTTATAGGGTCTGGAAGAGATAAGAACAATCCTTGACGAAGATTACCTCTTTGTTAAGGGACGACTAGAAATGGTTCAGGAAATAGTCTTAATATGGAGTAAACGTCGTAAACTAATCATTGGAAAGGTAGACCCGATATATTTTCGTAAGGGTAGACTCTATTATATAGGGAGGGAGTATTTCTTTTTCCATCACTTCATTAGTGTATACCTGTTTTCCACGGAACACGGGGAAGAGTAGACTGGTACAGTTTTAAACACTCGAGAATCGTTGGATCCCGTGACTGGGATAAGGATGGTTCAGCCGTGACCAGTTCGTACAACCGGTCCTACTCCCGGTTAGAAAAGGTCGTTACGTTCTCTATAGACAAGGTCATAGATTGTCGGGATTGTAAAATAAAGGAACTTAATTTTCTAGAAAGTTTCCGGAACTTCGACATTAAAGGACGTGGGTTTTCCGATCTAGTGATCTAGGTTTATGAGACCCCGGGGATCGAATTCTTCGGTTCCAAGAAGGACAAACTACTATTCCATTTTCGTTTTCGACACGATAATAAACTGGAAATAATTAAACGTGTCAAAACTATCCACCTCTCTAGTTTTGAAATTAAAGGGGTCATATTAGTCTTAGACGATGTCGTCCGTGGTGGTTTTAAGGAACTTCTCTCTCGTTCGATGTGGGGTCTCGTTCAGGATGTTGCGGGAGTCCATTCCCCGGTCGGTGAGGACACCCTTAGCCTCATTGGTCATGTAGTCCCTAATTATAACAACACCACCACCTTGACTCCAGGTCAGGACGTAATGGACCCCAACGAGACCCCTAAAGACTCTGTCCTGTTTCCCTTATTTCCCTAAGTTGCACCGACGGGGATAACAACAGGTCCCAGTCCCGACGGGGACGACGGGCAAAGGAACTTTGACCCTTTTTAATGACAGACATGAACCTCCCACTCGCATCAGGGTAGGAATACCTTAAATCTAGATGTCAGAAAACGGGTTACTATGGGAAAACACCGTACCCCCCGTTACACGGAAACCCCCTAACCATAATCAGACACAATCGTGTCAAACAACAGGGACGAACCGTCCTATAATGTCCGTTTTTACGGGGTAAACCGGTGTTCTCTTCTTGGAAAATAAACATTTTAGTAAAGGTAATCCTAATTAGAAAAAAGAGTAAGGGACTTATTGAGCCCGTCGACAAAGAAGGGAATTTCGACTCCGATTCCGTTGGGGGACGTATTTCCTGCAAGGATGAAGGACCGTCCAGACATACATTCAGGTTTCTGAAAGAAATGAAGACTGTCCAGATTCGTTTCGGACTGTCCATCTTAATCGTAAGAGTATTCGGTTAACAAATTCTTGATAGAGACGACCCAGTCATGAGAATTATCAAGAAAGATGTCGTCAAAAGTTAGACCGGTGTTTAAGAAGTATAAAGAGTAGCCCAGGGACAAACTATAATAAGTCTCACCTATTAAAAGGTAGACTTCCCCCGTCTCTAAAGGTACAGTTCTGTAGATACCGGTATTAGACTAATTCACGAAGAAATCTATTGGAACGAACCCGATACAATCTAACCATAAGAGGTAGAGGAAAATTACGACGTCTAGGGTGACGGGTCTCGACACGTAGTAATGTCCAAAACAAAAGACCACTGACATCAGATCGGTTGACTAGTATGAGACAGTTGGTGTCCTCCACGAGAGGAGGTCCTTCCGTTCGGAAACTTTGGTAAGAGGTTAATATACCACAGTAGGTAGAGGGTCGGTTCCGTAGATCGTCTCATTCACACATTCCCCTCCATCTGGGTATTAGTACTGTCCGAACAAATTCCAGAAAGTCATCGAATATACCCTAACTAAGGGCACAAGGAAAAAGGAATAGTAGGGGAAGCCAAAACCATTTTCGATGACCTTTCCCGTATCTTTTAAAGTTCAGGGGGACAACAAGACGGAGGGAAGATCCGACCCACTCGCGGGGGGGGGGGTCCGCCAAATGAGGTTCCTAGTGTGAGATGTATAACACGTCCTCTGACGGAGTTTTCGAGAAAACAAAGTCTTTTCAGAAGTAGGAGGAGTCGGAGTCCGTTACGAGACCCTCCGAAACCCCTGTTTCACCCCTTGAGGACCCGGGACCCTCCGTGTTTGCCTCCACCACCGTTAGCGGAATTTAGTCTTTCACCACCTATTTGAAAGTTTCCAAACGTATCTCCCCCTCCTCCGAGTGATCTCGGGGACCTGCGTCACAGGACGTTCGGGAGAGGAAGGAGTCCTCCAACTCTTGACAAAGGGAGGAAAAGAAGCAGTCACCGTCTTTTGTACTAGACGTGTCTTCCACCTCTGGGTGGTAAGTGACGAGGTCGGAGAGGGTATCCGACAAATTGTCGGAGTACGGCTCCTAGGTCCTGTAGGGACTAGTATAAGGTGTCTCGTTTTCGTAGATGTCCTTGTAAAAGACCCGGTATATGTCATACTTTGTTTACATTGACTAGAGGTTGGAATCAGGTAAAGATCTAAATGCCATGGAAGGAGTCCTTTGGTACCCGTAACGAGAACCTGTTTCTAATCTTTGAATCAGAAGGGAACTAATGAAATTGTGGAGATACTCGATTGTACACTTCGTTATAAAGTTATTTGTAAACAGATAAGAAGCTACGTCTCTCTGGATGAAAGGATCTCTTATAAGAAATAAGGAAGACATGGGAGGAGTGGGACGGATTTGACGTCTCCCCACGGCCGGTGGGTGTCCATGTTAGGATTGGTGGGACGTGATGTTAGTGCTTCAATGAATGGGAAGTTTACGAACTATAAGGATAAGTCCGTGGTGGACGGTCTCAGGTCTTCGGTCCCTTAGTCGGACTTTCCTACCCTCCACAGCCACTCATTACTACGTCGGAGAGTCAAAAGAACCTGACATACGAATAAAGTTCGAAATCTAAGAGTAAATATGAAAATGTTTTCGTAATCCAGTCTCCAAACTGTAAAAGTTAAAGGGGAGTGGGTCTAAATAACAGAGGTATTTAGTGACAACAGGAAGTTCGTCTCAAAGACGAAGTCGTCATGAGAGTCTTAACACAAATGAAATTGAACACTAATGTAACATTGAGTACGAGTATAGACCCGACGTATTGTGTTTGGAGTTACATAAAGAATAGAAAGATTTAGACAAACGGGGATCATAGGACTAGAGTGATGGAGAATTTTTCCGAAGATCGATAATTATAGAGATTTTAAGGATTAGAGATATTCGATATCGTTTTATACGATTGTAATGTTGCAATGAATTTAGAAATCGAAGATTGATAAAAATTAATAAGGATTCGGAATTTGAGTCATTTGAGAAAACGGCATTTGTAAAGGGAATGTTTATTCAAAGTCTATTGTTAGGAAGGGTACCGGAGTTCGACTCCGGATGCACGAATAGGACCCTGTTAAAAAAACATTTCTAGGAACTTGTTTACAGTTACTAATACTTATTAAGAGACTCGTGTTGTCGTCTTCCTACACGGAAGAGTACGAGGAGAGTTCTTGTTATTCGTGTAATTATAAGAAAAGTCAGTTGATTCGACTCCTTTCCTTTTTTGTTCAGTCTTAGTGTTCCGGTTTTAGGAAGTAGGACCCAGACACGGACACCCTGTTTCTCTTCCTCAACTCCAGTACGGAGGTAAAACAGTCATTACGGATTACTCCGAGGGGTGTTCACTTCTGGTGATAGCACTAATAGACCCAGAACTTCGAGAAAAAACATGTCTAAAAGACACATATACAAGGTGGAGAAGGATTACAGAAGACGAAGACAAGTCAAGTCAAGTCAACGAGTCAGCACAGACTGAGAAACACTGGGGTACTTAACTTCGTACGGTCCTGAGGGATAGGTAGTGCTTGAGAGCCTCAAGTGAGTCTGAGTGCTGGTAGCTCAGTCACTACGTAGGTCGATAAAGTAGGAGACAACAAGGGAAAAGGAGAACGGGGTCAGTGAGGGTCTTAATCTCAGAAAAGGTTATGCCGTTGAAACGTACTCCACCGGTTTCATACTCTCAAAGTCGAAATCGTGGTGAGGAAGGTTTCTTGGGGGTCCTGACTAGAGAAAATCTTACCTGACCAACCTAGATGAACGTCGGGTTCTCTGAACGTTCTCAGAAGAGGTTGTAGTGTCAAGTTTTCGTAGTTAAGAAGGTGTGAGTCGAAAGAAGTGTCAGGTTTAGAGTGTAGGTATGTACTGGTGCCCTTTTTGGTATCGGAACTAATCTGTATGCAAACGACCGATTCCTTACAGAGACGAAAAGTTATACGATAAATCCAACCAGTATTGTAAGGAAAGTTCCTCATTCGCAGAAAATTAAAGTACCGACGTTAGTGGTAGACGTCACTAAAACCTCGGGGTTTTTTATTTCAGACTGTGACAAAGGTGACAAAGGGGTAGATGAAGGGTACTTCACTACCCTGGTCTACGGTACTAGAAGCAAAAGACTTACAACTCGAAATCGGTTAAAAAAGTGAGAGGAGAAAGTGAAAGTACTTCTCCGAAAAATCAAGGAGAAGTCAAAGACGGTATACCCACCACAGTAGACGTGTAGACTCCAATAACTATAAAGAGGGCCGTTAGAACTAAGGTCGAACACGAAGAAGGTCGGGTCACAAAGAGTACTACATAAGACGTATATTCAATTTATTCGTCCACTGTTATGTGTCGGTACTTTATGACGAAAACGATAAACCTTGGTCAGAAAACAAGGTACAAGTCAAGATTGACAACGAAGGACTACGACGAAGACAAGCCAGGTATGTTAAAGACAGGAAATAACTAGTGTAGAAACGTACTTTATAAGGGAATCATAGAGGTTAAAAGAACTTCTCTAGAGATCAGAAAGGGTAAGACAAGAAAAGGAGATAAAGAAAAGTAATTAGTGACTCCTTCCGAAAGAATAGAGAGGAACAATCAGAAACCTTGAGACGTAAGTCTATGAATATAGAAAGGAAAAGAGAAAACCAAAAGTGAAGAGAAGAAAAGTCTCGATAAACATTCCGGAGGAGTCTGTCGATAAAACGAAAAAACGTAAAGAAAACGTACCTCTATTAGAACTAGGGACAGAGGACATGTTACAGTGATTGGAAGTAGGTATCAAGTGGTCCGTGAGGCAGATAGTCTAGATCAGGGAATTTAGATAAAGAGTGAAGGTGACATATTAGCGGTCCTTAAACTAAATCCAGTATGGACTTACCAGATCAGCAATAGGGGTGAAAGAAGTTAAATACAGACTTAAACCGTCATTCCTCGAGTACTAGACTTGGTGTCAGTCGAGGGTCAGAACAAAAACGACTGAGATATCTCGAAGAGGTAGAAACCAACGTTTCTTATATTAGTTAGACTAAAGTCACAACTGGTAGACCACTACAGGTACACATCTCAGAACAGAACACAACAACCTTCTCCCACAAACGATACTGATCACATAAAAGAACCATTTTGAGATAATCGGAAATGGGACAAAGTAAGACGTGAGGTTCCGGTTTAAAAGGGCAATGAGGTCCACAGAGAACGGAAGGAGGAAAACTTAAGGTCAGGGAATATTACTTTTCCCGTAGAAAAAACCGACAATCAAGATTTTCCAGAACATCCAGAAGTGTCTTGGTAAGTTGAAGTCGAAGAAGTCACAATGACCAACCCCGTATCTGAACCTAGTGGCACTATAACTTACCAAACAGAACTTTTACTTGTCTCAACTATCACAGCAAAAACTCTAGCGTAGGTTCATGACGTAAAACCTGAGAAAACAACTAGTACTACCGATGAGGTAAAGAAGACTCCCTAAGAACGGGTGTCATCATCTATATTACCAGTAGACTCAATTTAAGTGAGTAAGATCAGGTAAAATCAAGTGACCAAGGATACAGCTGAAAGTGAGAACAGTAGAGGACAACCTGGTGAAGGTTAAACGGAACTAAGTACCTGGACTGTAAGGTCCTAGGATACGTCATAACGAGAATATCGTAGTCTGGAACGAAGATAGTGGTCAGTGTAGGTGTTGACCCATAACAAAAACGAAACCGAGGTAGGGAAGTAAAACAGACCTCAATAAATAAGTGACTAGAGGTATCGTAATCATGTCAAGTCAAGTCAGCGAGTCAGCACAGGTTGAGAAACGTTGGGGTACAGGTAGTGGTGGAGGACCTCAAGTGAGTCTGAGTACAGGTAGCTCAGGCACTACGGTAGCTCGGTAGAGTAGGAGACAGCAGGGGAAGAGGAGGGCGGGGGTTAGGGAGGGTCGTAGTCTCGGAAAAGGTTACTCAGTTGATAAGCGTACTCCACCGGTTTCATGTCCTCAAAGTCGAAATCGTAGTAAGGAAGATTTCTTTAGGGTCCCGAATAGAGGAAGTCTTACCTGACTAACCTAGAGGAACGTCAGGTTCCCTGAGAGTTCTCAGAAGAGGTTGTAGTGTCAAGTTTTCGTAGTTAAGAAACCGCGAGTCGAAAGAAGTGTCAGGTTGAGAGTGTAAGTATGTACTGGTGTCCTTTTGGTATCGGAACTGATCTGCCTAGAATCAACCGTTTTATTACAGAAACGAAAACTTATACGATAGATCCAACCAGTATTGAAAAGAAGGTTCCTCATTCGTGGAAAATTAAAGTACCGACGTCAGTGGTAGACGTCACTAAAACCTCGGGTGTTTTTATTTCAGACTGTGACAAAGGTGACAAAGGGGTAGACAAAGGGTACTTCACTACCCTGGTCTACGATACTAGAAGCAAAAGACTTACAACTCGAAATTCGGTTGAAAAAGTGAGAGGAGAAAGTGAAAGTAGTTCTCCGAAAAATCGAGGAGAAGTGAAAGACGGTATTCCCACCACAGTAGATGTATAGACTCCAATAACTATAAGGAGGGTCGTTAGAACTAAGGTCGAAGACAAAGAAGGTCAGGTCGCAAAGAGTACGACATGAGACGTACATTCAATTTATTCGTCCCACTGTTATATGTCGGAACTGTATGAGGAAAAGGATCGTATAAACTGTGGATTACTGGGACCCTCAAGGGGAAAGTCATAGGATAGTAAAACGGAAAAGTATGACAATTACCCCAAGAGTTCCGTTCTTTTGGCTTCACCAAACGGTAAGGGAAGAGGTCACATGGTGTAAGACAGTCTGGGGAAGTGGTACTGGGAGGGCAGAACCCACCGGGGCGTACCGTACCTAATCAAAGGAAATCAATCTGTTCCGACACCAGACACACTAGTCTTACCGATCAAAAGACACTAATACTAAAGTCACACAGACGGGAGACTACGGGTAAGTGTTGTGGATGGCAGAATGAACCCAAAGAGAATGGAACCTACACCCAATAGAGAAGTACCGACAAGGTCGTTTCGTGTCGACGACGAGGAAGGGAACCTGCACCCCATAGAGAAGTGTCATTGGAGAGGACTGAAACTTACACCCCGACGGGGAGAGTAGACGGAGGGGACTGGAGCCCGAACACCATCGAGGAGGACCAGTGGATGGACTGGAGCCCATACGTCATCGAACGGAACCGGTGACGGGGACTGGAGTCTACACCCCGTCGAGGAGAGTCAGTGGTGGGGACTGGAGCTCATGACCCATCGAGTAGATCCGACGGTGGGGACTGTAGTCTACACCCCATCGAGGAGAAGCAGTGACGGGGACTGGAACCTGCACCACATCGAGGAGAGCCGGTGATGACTTAAGTAATAAAGACAAATAAAATTATCTCAAAACCACCCCTGAAACCTTACAAGAGAGATATAATGGTATATATATATATATATATATATATATATTTACGTTTATCACAGTAAAAATTTTAGAAGGGAAAGTCACACTACGAAAAATAAAGAAAAAGAACGAACGTAGTGGATCAGACAATTAAGAAGGAAAAAAAAAAAGAAAAAAGAAAAATAAATAAATAAATATAAAATGAAATGTTACGACATAACCAAAACGGTATGTAGTTGTACTTAGACGGTGCCAACATGTATTCAAGGGTGAGGACTTGGGACGGAGGGTGTAGGGAGGGGTATGGCAGGGAGACCCAATAGGGTCACGTGGTCGGGGTTCTTAGGACATAGGACGTAGCTTGGATCTGACCGCTAAACAAAGAATATACTATAATATTTACAAAGTTACAGTAAGAAGGATTCAAATAAAATTGAAGTCTATAGTATAAGAATTCAAAAGAAAAAGAAAAAATTATAAAAGATCAAAGAACAATTTTCAATGATGAAGGAACATAAGTAGATAAGAAAAGAGATTAAGTTAACTGTACAAGTAATGATTACGAACCTCGAAAGAAAGACTATTTAATAAAGGCAAAATAATCAACAAAAAAAAAAAAAAAAAAAAAAAAAAGGCCCCAAAAGACAAGAAACTTAACTTTTTTTTTTCTAAGGAAACAGAAGAGAAAAACGAATTGAAAGAGGTAGAGATACTCAAGTCCTTTTTTGTCAATGGATCAGAACGGAACTTTCTCAAATAGTACAGTCTTACCTAGGTTGTCAGATGTTTTGGTCACCAAAACCACCTTCATGACCTAGACTAGACCAGTACTCAATGTAGAAGGGTGTCCCATACGACCGTCAATAGTGAAACCATCCTGTACCGGACTTGTGACTCCCCGATCTAGGTCTTGGTCCCAAAGAGGAGACGAGTCACCGGTTGTCGTGGGTCAACCCCCGTTTTCGTCCAACGTTCGACAACTTCGTCTTCAGTAATTCCAACTCGATTCAACCGAAACAAGGTCTCAACCGAAACAAGGTCTTATATACGACAAAGGGAGAGGGTCGTACCCGGGGAAGGGGGGTCTTTATTCACTACGACATTGTTCTCCCCGATCTCGTCCACAAGTCACACCCAGTCCCGTTCTCGACACCACCAGAACCGGGGTCAGTGTCAAGATCTGACAAGACTTATCTGACGGAGGTATTTACAGTCATTACAGAGGGGGCAGTGACAAGTCTACGGTAAGGTCTATACCAGACTCGACGACATAAGGAGTGTTGACTCAAGGGGAGTAAGAACTAGGGTGAGATGACACCTCAGTGTAGTGTCTCGTTCGTCCCGACCTTACCCACGGGTCGAGTCCGACTCCGGATGTGGACCCACTAACGTCTTTTTTTGTCGGTCTCAAAGGACGACAAAGTTAGACGAAAGGAGGTCAAAACACATCTATCATTCGTTTACATAAGTGTGAGAAGTATTCACTTCAAATCCAAAAATCTCAACAGGACAGTCAGGTGACCAAAAGTTTGGTCACTTCTCACGAGGAGAAAGGTCACAGGCTGGGGTCTCGATCCCACGGGTTATACACTGAGTTCTGTGAGTAAGAGGTACCTCTATAGATGCGTACATTACGAGAGAAAGAAGACACGGAGGAAGATCCCTGTGTCCAGGTATGGATCAGTGAAGAGAAGGATCGTCCAAGGGATATCTAGAAAGAATGTTGAAACCAACAAATTCAGAAAGACGTTTAGAGATCAATCAAAAGTCAATATTAAAAGGGTGTATATTTCGACAAAAACTACACAAGTACCCCTCTTCACTCGAGGTGTGGGAAAATGAGTTGTTCAAACTAGAAGAAGAGATATCGACTTAAAAATTAGTTTTACTTTTTAGAAATCAACATAACTACTCAAATTATATTGGTATAAACAAAAATAAAGACTAAATTAAAATAGTGGATTTAAATATAAAAGATGAATAGAGTCTATAATACGAAGGAAAGTTGTAAAAGGGAAATAACTACTTGTGATATAAGAGAGAAGAAAAGAGTATTGAGAGTTTAAAAGATAAAAGAAGAATATCCGAAAAAAAAGATAGTTATTAATGGGAACTTTAAAATGATACAACTGAGCTTAGATTACAAATAATTTAAATGAGGGAAGGAATGTTTACATTTATGGAATCTCTTACAATTATAGTTAACTGAAGTTCGACTAAATATACGACTATAGTAGGTCACAAAAGATAAGAAAGATTAATTTGTAATAATAATATGTGAGGAGTAACACCACAAGTTCGAAGAGTAACATCACCGAAGAAAACAACGTCTCGTATCCGGGATCCACGTGTCCGAAACCACCAACACCGTGTGTCCGAGTCATCAACACCATACTCCTGAGTCATCAATACTGAGTACCTAAGTTCTCCCACACGAGTCATCAACAAGTGTCCGAAACAACGATACTTGGTACACATTAAAATGACCTGGTCCCTAACTTACTCACAGGGAACATGACCGTCCACCTAAGAATAGGTAACACGGGGGTCCTTTAAGGTCCTATTAAAAATATAACGTAACAAATCATTACAATTACGGATGGTAGGGAAGAATATAAATACTAAAAATTTGACACTATAAAAGAAAGAAGAACACGTTCATTTTATGACGACGACTATACGTGGTTGGTACCAAAAATACTTATACATGAGTATAAAGGTTACATGACTTTTCTCAGTATATGCCATCTTTTCACTTTTGATTTTCCAATTTTATAAGTCAATTTGATTAGACTTACTTCCTCCTGAGTCAATTCAGATACTTTCATTTCTTGGAATAGGTAAAACCAGGGATTACTTAGGATTAAACTTGGGGTTATTGTACTTCCTATGAACTTATAGTACTTCCTATGAACTTATATAGTATACGAGTTATTAAAAAGTTACTACATTACGTGTTAGTACATCTTAATCTTTGAAATTTAGTACTAGTAAAAATATCGTCCTTTTGCTACAAATCTTATTCTATGTACACGATTATAACGTTATCATTTCAACACGTTACTGTTTTCTTAAACTTTCGACCCCTTTCCTTATAAACTTTCTTTAATTTGTTTCAACAACAGTGATGGATCTTGAACACTCGGCACAGAGACATTTATATTTTTAAACGAAGTGACACCTTTAGTCATCATCTACTAAGAGATTGTCCTTGTTTATACCCCTATACTTTCTTAAAAAATAAATTCGTGTAGATTATCTACCACTAACGTCGGTAATTTAATTTTCTACGAATGAGAAACTTTCTTTTCAATACTGGTTGGATCTATCGTATAAGTTTTCTTCTCTGTAATGAAACGGTTGATTCCAGGTGGATCAGTTCCGATACAAAAAAGGACACCAGTACATACCTACACTCTCAACCTGACATTTTTTCCGACGCACGACTCTTCACTACGAAAACTTAACACCACAACCTCTACTGAGAACTCGCAGGGAACCTGACGTTCCGTTTGTTAGTTAGGCAAGACTTCTCCTAGTCGGGAACCTATTGAAACCTTCCTTAATACGATTTCGACTTCGAGGTCATGAAACCGGTGGAGTACTCTTCTCGACTGAGTAACCTTTTCTGAGACTACGACCCTCCCTAACCCCCGTCCGCCTCTTACCCTGCTGTCTCATACTCTACCAAGGTACCGTAGTGACTGAGCTACCTACACTCAGACTCACTTGAGACCCTAAACCACTACCTGTCCCTCCGGACCGCACGACACTAAGTACCCCAGTGTTTCTCAACCTGTACTAACTCGCTGACTTGACTTGACTTGACTTGACTTATTCAACTTCACCAAACGGAAAAGGAAGAGGTCACCTGGTGTAAGACAGTCTGGAGAGGTGGTACTGGGTGGGTAGAACGTACGAAACTCTCGGGTTACTTGTCATACTTTTCCTTTTTACTATCCTATGACTTTCTCCTTGAGGGGTCCAGTCATCCACGGATTATACGATGATCTCTAGTCATCTCTTTATTGAAGTCTTTCTTACTTTCCTACCTCGGTTTTTCTTTTTTCTTTTTGGTTATGGGTCAACACCTTCACTGACCACTATCTTCGTTGTAGACTACGACATTCTCGTTATAGCTTATCCTCGGACCTTACTATCCAGGTACTTAGTTCCGTTTAACCTTCACCAGTTTGTTCTCATCGTTCTCACTCGCAGCTGTAAGATCCTTAGTCACTTGATTTTACCTGACCTTACCCACTTAAATTGAGTCTACTGGTAATGTAGATGATGACGTCCGTCTTTAGGGACTCTTCTTTACCTCATCGGAAGTACCAATTGTTTTTTAAGGTTTTACGTCATGAACCTATGTTAGAGTTTTTACTGTCTTACTAGAGAAAACAAAAGTTCCGTTTAGTAAGTTATAGTGTCATTAGGTTCAGATACGGAGTTAGTCATTTTGACTTCTTCGACTTCGACTTGTCAAGATACTTCTGGATGTTCTTGAAAATCTTAATTGTGTTCTTTTTCTACAGGAAACGTAATAGTCAAGTCAAGTCAAGTCAGTGAGTCAGCACAGACTGAGAAACACTGGGGTACTTAGCGTCGTACGGTCCGGAGGGACAGGTAGTGGTAGAGGACCTCAAGTGAGTCTGAGTACAGGTAGCTCAGGCACTACGTTAGCTCGGTAGAGTAGGACCCAACAGAGAAAAAGGAGGACTGGGGTTAGAGAGGGTCGTAGTATCAGAAAAGGTTGTAAAACGTACTCCACAGGTTTCATGACCTCGAAGTCGAAATCGTCATAAGGAAGGTTTCTATAGGGTTCCAACTAGATGAAGTCTTACCTGACCAACCTAGAGGAACGTCAGGTTCCCTGGGAATTCTCAGAAGAGGTTGTGGTGTCAACTTTATGTAGTTAAGAAGTCGCGAGTCGGAAGAAGTGTCAGGTTGAGAGTGTAGGTATGAACTGCTGTCTTTTTTAGTATCGGAACTGATCTGTCTGGAATCAGCCGAATCATTATAGAGACGAAAATTTATATTATAGATCCAACTAGTATTGAAAAGAAGGTTCCTCATTCGTGGAAAATTAAAGTACCGACGTCAGTGGTAGACGTCACTAAAACCTCGGGGGGTTTTATTTAAGACTGTGACAAAGATGACAAAGGGACAGATAAAGGGTACTTCACTACCCTGGTCTACCGTACTAGAAGCAAAAGACTTACAACTCGAAATTCGGTTGAAAAAGCGAGAGGAGAAAGTGAAAGTAGTTCTCCGAAAAATCAAGGAGAAGTGAAAACGGTATTCCCACCACAGTAGACGTTTAGACTCCAATAACTATAAAAAGGGACGTTAAAAATAAGGTCGAACACAAGGAAGGTCAGGTCGCAAAGAGTACTACATGAGACGTATATTCAATTTATTCGTCCCACTATTATATGTCGTTACTGTATCAGTAAAAGGATAAACCTTGGTCAGACAACAAGGTACAGGTCAAGATTGACAACGAAGGACTGGACGTATGTCTAAAGAGTTCTCCGTCCAGTCCACTAGACCATAAGGGTAGAGAAAGTCTTAAAAGGTGTCAAAGAACACTAGGTGTGTCAGTTTCCGAAACGGTATCAGTTATTTCCTCTTTGTCTAAAAAAAAAAAAAAAAGACCTTGGGAGAACGAAAAAGGTACTAGGTCGCCTACAACCGTTAAAATAGAGACGAAGGAAACGGAAAAGATTATGGTCGAACTTGTAGTCCCTCAAGTGCCAAGTGCATAACGACTTCAGACCGAACCTCTTAAAACTCGTAATGAAATGATCGTACACTCTACTCACGTTAACACGTCATCAAACTCGTGAGAAACCGTAACGGAAAGAAACCTTAACCTTACTTTTGACTGGTAAAGGTCAGGACACCGGGACGACTCAAAAGGTTTAAACGACCGTATAACTCACGTCGTGAAAGTGTCGTCGTAGAAAGTCCTAAACTTTGTCGAGTTGACCTTACGGTAGTGGAGGTGATCGAAACAAGCATCACTACGAAAGATTCCGGGTGAACTGAAGTGTAAGGTCCTACAGACCGAGATCTAATCACTAGTATAGTAGTACTGATAGACCTAGTACTTCTTCAAAAACATGTCAAGAAGACACATAAGAACGGTGGAGAAGAATTATAGCAGACGAAGACAATCCAGGTATGGTAAAAACATGAAATAACTGGGGTAGAAACGTACTTTACAAGGGACCCATAGAGATTAAAAGAACTTCTCTAGAGATCAAAAATGGTAAGACAACAAAAGGAGATAAAGAAACGTAACTAACGACTTCTTCCGAAAGAATAGAGAAGAACGATAAGAAACCTTGAGACGTAAGTCTACGAATATAGAAAGGAAAAGAGGAAACGAAAAGCGGAGAGAAGAAAAGTGTCGATAAAATTCCGGAGGGGTCTGTCGGTAAAACGAAAAAACGTAAAGAAAAGGTACCCCTACCAGAACTAGGGACAGAGGACATGTTACAGTACTTGGAGTAAGGTATCAAGTAGTCCGTGAGATAGATAGTCTAGATCTTGGAATTTAGATAAAGAGTGAATGTAACATATTAGTATTCCCTAAACTAGATCCAGGATGGACTTACCAGATCACCAAAAGGGATGAAAGAAGTTAATATCCCCTAACCTTACGTTTTCCTCCTTCAGTTCTTTGTGGACCTCTTTGTCCGTTTGAACCGAAACCTTATACCTTACTTCATCCCGTTTCAGCTTATCTCAAAACGATTCTCTTAAGTGACCAGTATCGTTTGTGGGTGAAGGTTTTTGTGTTCTCTTCTGAGATGTGTACCTGCAGTGGTCCACCAGTTGTGACTTTAGTATAACTAATATAATAAACGTCAGTTTCTACTTCTTCGAGATATGTCAGTCGTTTTTGTTCTGACTCTCGACTGACACCGAGTCTAGTACTCGAGAAATAAAGGTTTAATTCTAAATTCAACTTCTTTCATCCCCTTTGGTGATCTGATAAGTTCTTACTGGATTTAATTTAGGCAATACTAATAAGTCACCTTCACTCTTTATTTAAATTCCCTGATCTTGACTATCTCACGAACTACTTGATACCTGACTCCTAGCACTGTAACATGTCCTCTGTCCTTAGTTCTTAAAGGGGTATCTTTTCTTTACGTTTTTTCGTTTTACCGACAGACCCCCTCCCGAATGTTTATCGACACTTTTCATATCTTCGCTTTTCGTTTCCTCTTTTAGTTTCTATATTCGAGACTTACGTCTCAAGGTTTCTTATCGTCCTTCTCTATTCTTTCTGAAGGAGTCACTACTTACGTTTCTTTATCTCCTTTTGTTATCTTACCCCTTCTGATCTCTCGAGAAGTTCTGTTAATCTCTATGGTTCCCTTACAAAGTACGTTTCTACCCCAGCTATTTCCTGTCTTTACCATACCTAGATTGTCTTCATCTGTTATAATTCTTCTCCACCGTTCTTATGTGTCTTCTTGACATGTTTTCTCTAGAAGTACTGGTTCTATAGTGCTACCATCCTAGTGATTGGATCTCGGTCTGTAGGATCTTACACTTCCGTTCACCCGGAATCCTTCGTAGTTGATACTTGTTTCGATCACCTACACTACCTTAAGGTCAACTCGACAAAGTTTAGGACTTTCTACTACACCATTTTCACGACGTGAGTTGTATGGTCGTTTAAACCTTTTGAGTCGTCACCGGTGTCCTGACCATTTGCAGTTAAAAGTAATGTTAGGGTTTCTTTCCGTAACGGTTTCTTACGAGTTTGATGGTGTGTTAACGTCAGTAGAGTGTAAGATCATTTCATTACGAGTTTTAAGAGGTTCGGTCAGAAGTCGTTATGTACTTGTCACTTTAAGGTCTACAAGTTCGACCAAAATCTTTTCCGCCTCCTCAGTCTCTAGTTTAACGATTGTAAGTGATCTAGTAGCCTTTTCGTTCTCTCAAGGTCTTTTTCTAGATAAAGACGAAATAACCGATACGGCTTCGGAAATTGACACACCTAGTGTTCTTTGACACCTTTTAAGACTTTCTCTACCCTCATGGTCTGGTGGCTTGGAAAGAGAACTCTTGGGATATACGTCGATCTTTCGTTGTCAATCTTGACCTGTACCCTGTTGTTTGACCAAGGTTTATCCTTTTCCTTATGCAGTTTCGACATATAACCATGAGACGAATAAATTCACTATACGTCTCATGTAGTACTCTTTGCGACCCGACCTTCTTCATGTTCGACCCTAGTTTTAACGTCCCTTTTTATAGTTATTGGAGTCTATACGTCTACTGTGGTGGGAATACCGTCTTTCACTTCTCCTTGATTTCGCGGAGAACTACTTTCACTTTATCTTCTCACTTTTTCAACCGAATTTTAAGTCGTAAATCTTTCGCTTTACCGTAGGTCAGGGTAGTGAAGTACCCTTTATCTACCCCTTTGTTACCTTTGTCACAGTCTGAAAAAAACCCCCACCACCGACACGAGGTTTTAGTGACATTTACCACTGACGTCGGTAATTTAATTTTCGACGAATGAGGAATCTTCCTTTAAATACTGGTTGGATCTATTGTATAACTTTTCGTCGCTGTAATGAAACGGTTGTTTCCAGGTAGATCAGTTCCGATACCAAAAAGGTCACCAATACATACCTACAATCTCAACCTGACACTCCTTTCGACTCGTATCTTCGTAACTACGAAAACTTGACACTACAACCTCTTCTGAAGACTCTCAGGGAACCTGATGTTCCTCTAGGTTGGTCAGGTAAGACTTCCTATAATCGGGACCTACAAGAAACTTCCGTTACTACGATTTCGACTTTGAGATCATGAAACCGGTGGAATACGCCTCCCAAGTGAGTAACCTTTTCTGGAACCACGACCCTCCCTAACCCCCGCCCTCCTCTTTCCCTGCTGTCTCTTACTCTAACGACCTACCGTACTGGTTGAGTTACCTGCACTCAAACTCACTTGAGGCCCTTAACCACTACCTGTCACTCCGGACCGTACAACGCTAAGTACCCCAGCGTTTCTCAGCCTGTGCTGACTAGCTGACCTGACTTGACTTGACTTATTCAACTTCGTCCCGAAGAGATTATCGAATTTGTCATTTCTTAGACGGACGTTACGTTCTCTGGACCCAACTAGGGACCCAACCCTTCTAGGAGACTTCTTCCTTTACCACCGGGTGAGGTCATAAGAACGGACCTCTTAGGGTACCTGTCTCCCCGGACGGTCCAATGTCAGGTGACCTAACGTTTCTCAGTCTGCACTGATTCACTAATTGTGAAAGTGGGAACGTTATTCAACTACGTTAAAGTCTCCTTATTCGAGATTGTTGTCGGTTACGGTGTTCCTTGATTTTACGGAGTCCCTGTACAACTCATACTGTCATTGTGACACTTCTTACTTACAAAACAACCTCCTATCGAACAACGTCTATACACCACGAGACATTCTCTTTCTTTCAAAAGTGGTCTATCTTAAGTATTACTCAATTTTTGTACAACAGTTCCATCTATTTCGCTATCGCCATTCATATACTAAAATTTATACAACCTAATCCTTCTTTTATCGAAGTTCTGGACTACTAAACCCGGATAGTCTTGTTTAAAGATTTATTTCATTCATTCTGTAAGTCATGTACTATACCTATTGTGGGAAGAAGGAGAAGTATCGTGACAGGGAATTAACTATCTTCTCTTGAAAATTAGTTAAATTCCAGACTTTATTAATATAGGTGACACTACCAATTAAAACACACGGTTGTACTGACTCGGTCTCTTGTAGTTATTGTATCAGTATATAATAATACCTACAAAGACACTCCTAAAAAAAACTACTCTAATTATAACTTAGACACCATACCCACAAAATTCTGAGTCAATATCACGGTCAATCCACAGTTATAGAACGTCTAGACCCCGACCCAAGAACTTCTCCAAGATGTACGAGACTCAATCACAGGTTATATACCACGACAAATAGTCCGTCGGTTGTAAGTGTCTATGTCATCACTTTACCCTCTTACCCTCAACGTGAGGAATGATATTAGAGGTCGGTGGGTGATCGTTTTATAAACGAAGGACAGGGACACTAGAATAAGAGGTGACCAGATCTCCAGTACCAAGGTTACCTTTTTCAAGAAGGTGATCGTTCGTGTTTTTAATAAGATGACTTAATTTCCAATTCTGATGGTAGGTCGGTAAGAAATGTAGAGACTTAGTTTTCCATTGTGCCCTCAATACCAAAGCCGACCCCATTTAGTAGGACTCATATTCACTTTTTACCTAACGACGAGGTGTTGTCTTTATTCCTTCTAATACGGACCTTATATCTAAAGAACCATCCAGAAAGTCATAAAATGGTACAGGACACTAATTTCAATAACATTTTGATGTCATGAGGACAGGTCTGTCCAGATGATGACAATTCCTTACTTCCAAATACACCAATGTGGTCCATTTTCTGGTATGGTCGAATCCGTGAACGACTTTCGTTACCTTTGTGTCCTTCTCATCGTGTTCTTCTATCGATATTTGTGGTGAATACTAGTACCGTGGTCATTGTCTTTATTCCTAGTATTATTAATACTTATAAGAAATAAAGTAATACTTTTACACTACATATATACGTGTATATATATATATGTAAATATATGCAAACACATAAACACACTATACGTACACTATACATAAAATATATATCAATATGTATGTTCATGATTATCTACATTTATAAAGACAAAAAGGGAAAAAATTAGGGGATACTAACCCCCGTCCTCCTCTTCCCCTGCTGTCTCCTACTCTACCGACTTACCGTAGTGACTGAGTTACCCACACACAGACTCACTTGAGGTCCTCAACCACTACCTGTCCCTCCCGACCGCACGACTCTAAGTACCCCAGCGTTCCTCAGTCTGTGCTGACTCGCTGACTTGACTTGACTTGTACATTGTATTCTATATAACTAAAATATAGTATCAGAATTCATGACCGAAGGGTCCACCGAGATCACCATTTCTTGCACGGACGGTTACGTTCTCTGTATCCACCAAGTCTAAGTTAGGGACCCAGACCTTCTAAGGAACCTCCTCCCGTACCGTTGGATAAGGTCATAAGAACGAACCTTTTAGGGTACCTTTATCCTCGGACCACTCGATACCAGGTATCCCAGTGTTTCTCAGTTTGTGTTGACTTCACTGAATGATAAGTGTGTATGATAAAATGTAATACCGTACAAGTAATACCCTATAGTTCTTATTATTTGTAGTAAGTTCCTCAAAAGTAGAAGACCCGTTTCTCATACCAAAGACAATATACGTCTTATCTACATAGTATAATCGACGTCCATACTGAAACAATAAAAGAAGTAAACCTCTAATTTATACCAAATTCCTCTTCGTAAACCCACGGAACAACTGTCCCCAACGACCCGGTACCAAAAGTTTGTTCATCAGTTTGTAATAAGAGTTACGAAGACACTTCTAAAGTAAAAAAAAATTACACTTATGTAAATTTAACCACCTGAAACTCACTTCGTCTAATAAGAGATATTACACTCATCAGGAGTACTTTAGTTAAACTTCCAGAGTCTTCTTGTTTTCTGACTGGAGAGAGTTCGTTCTGTTTTAATCCGGTCGTATACCGGAAACCTGAACTTGACATTGTAATCATCAATGGATACAGAAACCGAAGTGACTGAGACTGAGAAATTGATGTCAACGGGACGACAGTTCGGCCGATCAGATGGAACGTTTTAAACCTGAACTTTCGGAAGTGTCATCGTAGTAAGTTAAAGAATTTTATTGTGAAGGGAGAGAGAGAGATGCATATAAACACACACATATATATATATATATATATACATACATACATATATATATACATACATACATATGATTACATCGGTAACACCGTATGTATATATATATGTGTATATGTGTGTATATTTATGTATATATACATATATGTATATGTATATATATGTATATATGTATATGTGTATATGTATATATATGTATATGTATATGTATATGTATATATATTTTGTGAAGGGAGAGAGATGCATATAAACACATATATATATATATACATACATACATATATACATACATACACATATATATACATATGATTACATCGGTAACATCGTCTTGGCGTCGGATCGAACGAATATGACTTACTTTTTGTGTTAAAATATTGAAAATCGGAAAAAGAGTGTTCATTTAGAATAATAATTACTAAACTCCTTATAAATGTTCGTTCGTTGAGAATACCTACTTATTTCTCCGACTCAAATTCCTCCGTTTTCCTTATCTCTCTTTTTCTTTGTCTCTGTCACTCTAATTTTTTTTTCATGTTTGTATACTCTTACACTGTGATTATCGAGTCGTTACTCTAGTCTCATGTTAAGTTATTTACATTGGAGATAATAGTATTAGTAATAGGTGACGTTAACATTAACTTATGTCTTTTCTTCGTATGGTTTCCTCTTTTAATCTGTGGGACACCGATACAACTAATTCTTCACGAGTTAGTACTCTCTCGACTTAAACTCAACATAGAAAGAGAAAACGACATATTAAGTAGTATTCTTACACTTTTTTTTTGTATCTTTTTGTTTTTTTTAGAACAATAAAATTTCTGGTTAAAATATTATAAAGATGACTAACAATAGAATATATATATTTATTTAGTTGTGACTTTTAAGAAAGACGAAACGTTTTGTTTGTTGAGATATTCATACGTCGAGTTAAACGTTAGTCTTGGAATTACGATATTGAACTGAATTTAAAGTAAAATAAAGTACACTCAAATTAGAAGTCACTGAGATTCACTCAGATGAGAAGTTACGAAGATTAGAAGTCACTGAGATTTTCTATTGAAGTCAGTAGAAGTCATTGAGATTTTTTATTGACTCCTGGAGAATATTGTACAACGAAAAAGAATATTAAGAATATTAACAAAATAGATATAACAGAATCAACTTTAATTTAATACATTCGTTGTTATTGAGGTTATCATGTGGTCAATGATACATCTTCAGTTTTGGTTCCTTAGGATCTATTACTGATCAATCGGAGCGGTTCAGATTTAATCTGTGTGTTTTTCCATATAACAACAACAACAAGTCAGTGATTAAAGACTGGTTGAGAAACGGTGCAGTACATGACGACGTACGGTACCAAGAGACAGGAGGTGATAGAGGACATCAAATCATTTTAAGTACAGGTAACTCAGACACTACGATAGATTGGTAGAGTAGAAGGTGGTAGAGGTGAGTAAAACGGAAGTTGTAAAGGGTCGTGGTTCCAGAAAAGATTATTCAGTCGAGAAGTGTAATCCACCAGTTTCATAATCTCGAGTTCGAGATCATAGTCAGGAAGGTTACTTGTAAGTCCTGACTAAAGGAAATCCCAATTGACCAAACTAGAGGAACGTCAGGTTCCCTGAGAGTTCTCAGAAGAGGATGTGGTGTTAAGTTTTCATAGATATGAAGTCGTGAGTCAAAAGTAATACCAGGTCAAGAGTAGGTATGTGTTGATGACCTTTTTTGTATCGAAACTAATACACCTGAAAACAGTCGTTTCACTACAGAGACGAAAATTATACGATAAATCCAAACAGTATCAAAAGGAAGGTTCCTCCTTCGGAGAAAATTAAAGTTCAGAGTTCAGTCGTAGGTGTCACTAAAACCTCGGGTTCTTTTATTTTAGACAGTGAGGAAGGGAAAAAAGGGGAAATAAAGGGACTTCACTACTCTGACCTATGGTAATGGAATCAACAAACTTGTACCTCGAAGTTCGGTCGAAAAAGTGAGAGGAGAGAGTAGGAGTAGTTCTTCGAAAATTCAAGGAGAAATGAAAGACGGAAATCTCACAATAGTTGAGGTATAGACTTCAACAACTATAAAGAGAACTCTTAGAGCTAAGGTCGAACACTAAGTAGGTCGGGTCGTAAAGTGTACTATAGGAGACGTATATTCAATTTATTTGTCTTACTGTTATATGTCGGAACAGTATCAGAAAAGGGTCAAAACCTGGTTAGTCAACAAGTACAGACCTAGATTGGTATGTAGAACTGGACTATGTCTAAAGTGTACTCTCTCCATTCCACCAGACCACGAGAGTAGAGAAATTCTTTAAAAGTCAATCAACACGAGGTGTATCAGAAAGGACCATCGAGTCATCATTTCTAAGGTGGACGGTTACGTCTTCTACGTCCTCTGTACCCAAGTTAGGGACCCAACTCTTATAGGGGACTCCTTCCTTTACCGTTGGGTGAGGTCATAAGAACGGACCCCTTAGGGTACCTGTCTTTTCGGACCACTTGATATCAGGTACCCCGACGTTTTATCAGTCTGTGTTGAATCACTGTTGTTGTTGTGTCGGAAACTGATTTCCGAAATCGTACGAGTTACTCTGTCTTCATCTACGAAAAGGACCTTGATACTTTTCCGTTTCGAATATATTTATATATTTTACAATATAGATTTTAAAGGTTACAATTAGGGTGGAATGATCCTTAATGTAACTTATATTTTTGTGAGTTGTGTTATAGTCTTCGAATATTTTCTTTAAAATAAAATTTTTTTCCTGTTTTGCTTTACGACAGATGTTCTCTATATGTAATGAAAGTTTCTATGTTTATCCAATCTTCACTTTTCCACCTTTTTTATATTGTACGTTTTATATTTGGTTTTTCATCTCACCGATATGACTGTCTTATCCGAATTTTTGTTTGTTTACAAAGTTCTCTGTTTTCTCTTCGAAAAATTACTATTATCCAACTTATTTAATCCTTATAGATTTGGATCTACATATATATTTATCTCAAGGTTTTATGTACGTCATTTTTGACTTTCCTAACTTCACGTTTTGTCCGTTATATTTTTACTCTCGGCTTCGAAGGTATTGAGTGAAAATCATCATCCATCTTGTTGATCCATCTTCAGTCGTACTCTCATCTACTAAACTGTTATATTTAGTGACCTGGATGACAGACAATCTTGTGAAAGGTTATTACTGTTTTATTTTTAGGAAGAGTTCATGTGTACCTCTTAAGTAGGTCTATCTGGTCTTTCAAGTGATTTTTCGTTCGGAGTTATATAAGTTTTACTAATTTTATTATATTTTGTATAAGAAAGTGGTATTACCTTAATTTCATCTTTAGTTTTCGTATTTTAGACCCTTTAAGTGATTATGCACGTTTAAAAATTTTTATGAAATTCATTGATTACACAGTTACTGAATAAGTACTCTCTCTCTTTATCTTTTATGTAACTCTATTTATAAATTTTTCATTTTATTTTAAATTGTAACACCTTTAAACTTGAATATCATACGTCGAGTTTGTCACAAGTCCACCGTTAAATGTTTATAGTCAATTCAAGTCAGCAAGTCAGTACAGATTGAGAAACACTGGGGTACTTGGTGTCGTGTGGTCCGGAGGGACATGTAGTGGTTGAGGACCTCAGGTGGGTTTGGGTACAGGTAACTCAACCTCTACGGTAGGTTGGTAGAGTAGGAGATAGTAGGGGAGGAGGAGGACGGGAGTCAGAAAGGGTCGTAGTCCCAGAAAAGTTTACTCAGTCGAGAAGAGTAGTCCACCGGTTTCATAACCTCAAAGTCGAAGTTGTAGTCAGGAAAGTTACTTATGGGTCCTGACTAGAGGAAATCCTATCTGACCCACCTAGAGGAACGTCAGGTTCCCTGAGAGTTCTCAGAAGAGGTTGTGGTGTCAAGTTTTCGTAGTTATAAAGTCACGAGTCGAAAGAAATATCAGGTTGAGAGTGTACGTATGTACTGGTGACCTTTTTGGTATCGGAACCGATCTACCTGGAAACATCCGTCACATTACAGAGACGAAATATTATACGATAGACCCAACCAGTATTGAAAGGAAGGTTCCTTATACGTAGAAAATTAAAGTATCGACGTTAGTGGTAGACGTCACTAAAACCTTGGGTCTTTTTATTTCAGTCTGTGACAAAGGTGACAAAGGGGTAGATAAATGGTACTTTACTAGGCTGACCTACGGTACTGGAATCAAAAGACTTACAACTCCAAATTCGGTTGAAAAAGTGAGAGGAGAAAGTGAAAGTAATAAATATTTATATTTATATATGTATATACAATTACCTTTAGTTTGTGGAGTTTAGTTATCGAATTTGAGATGGAATTATTTCATCTTTTTATTGTCATTTGATTTGGGTGTCGTTCATCTTTTTTCCTTTATTACTTATTATACTGATTTTACTTACTTAATGTCTTATTTTTTGTTACCTATTTTAGTTGTTTTGGTTTTAAGTCAAGAAACTTTTCTAATTTTTTCACTTTTTTTTAATCATCGGACGTGGACAAATTTTTTAGACATAGTTATTAAACTGACATCGAGTCTAGTAGTCGAAGAATGACGTTTTAAGTCCGAACTTAACTTCTTTCATACCTTTTGGTGACCCGTTAAGTCCATACTGGATTTATTTTAAGGAATACTAATATGTTATCTCTACTCTATATCTACGTTCTCAAATGTAGACCATCTCTTTCACAAACTTCTTTATACCTGTTTTCAGACATTGTAACATGTTCTCCGTCACTGATTTTTGTTACGTTTCCTTTTATCTACGTTCTTTCGTTTCAACAATAGACTCCTCCGAAATGTTTATCGACTCCTTTCTTCTCTTGGTTTTTCGTTCTCTCTATCCTTTTCAATATAGGTTGACTTACGTCTCAAGGACTCTTATCGATCCTTTTTATTCGGGAAGAATTTACTTGTGACACGTTTTCGTCTCCTTTTATAATCTTACCCTTCCTGATCTCTAGAGAAGTTCTTTTTGACGTCTCTACGTCCCTTGTAAAATTCTGTCCGTGTTATTTCCTGTCTTTTACAGTTTCCAGATTGTCTACGTCTTTTCTAATTCCAAAAAAGAAAAATTAATTAAATCTTGAAAATTTTTAAGAGAATTCTACGAGACTGAAAGGTCAATATTTATAAGATTTCACCTCTACTTCTTTATACATGTATTGTACTACACATATTTATACAAGTCTGAAGGGACTACCACGTCACCTATTCTTAGGTGGACGGTTACGTCCCGTGTACCCAAGTTGGAAACGATGATCTTCTAAGGTATACGGTTCCTTTCAGATTCGGGTACTTAGTGTTAATGACTTGGACGTAAGATCTTGGGTGTTCGACGTTGAGGACTCGGACACATGGATGTCGGTCAGGAGGTGTTCTTTTCAGATGTGTATCGTTACTTCTGATCGGGGGTGACTGGTGTTGATTTCGGGTGGGTTTCGTTACTTCTGGGTCATCTCCGTTTTTATTTCAAGTGATTTTTTTTTTTTTTTTTTTTTTTTTCAAGGATTATCGATGAAAGTATCGTCCGTCTTTGATCTTCGTTGGTTTTATAAGTGTCTCTTGTCTACCCATGTGACACTACAAAAATATGTCATCTTTTTATGAGTCATTACTATTTTTTCTTTTTCTAGTGACAATTTTCACTGTTTAACATATTTATTAGTGTCGTTATAAAACTATTTACTCTCTAGAAAATCCGTGTTTTTCTCTTAGATAACGTACTAAAGTAAGTGTAATTCAAGTTTTCGTTCTATTTGGAATAGTTCCATTATCTTTAGTCTTCTCTCAAACTTTTGAAAAAAATATATATTTTACTTCAAAAATTTTAATTAATAATAAAAAAACGTCATTTTATAAACAACCAAAACGGCATATAACTGTACTTAGGTGGTACCCACATGTACACAAGGGACTTAGGACTTAGGAGGAGGATGGAGGGAGGGGTAGGGTAGGGAGACCTAGTAGGGTCACGTGGTCGGGGCTCGTGGGACACAGTACGTAGTTTGGACCTGACCGCTAAGTAAAGTGAACACTATTAAATGTACAGTTACGGTAAGAGGGTATATTAGGGTGGGAACGGAAGAGGGTCTCAGGTTTTCTGACAAGATATGTAGACATAGAGAAAACGACAGAACGTATGTCACAATAGTAATGGTAGAAAGATTTAAGGTATATATACACAATCATATGACAAAAAGAAAGACCGAATGAAGTGAGGCATATTAGCCGAGGTCAAAGTAGGTGGAGTAATCTTGACTAAGTTTACATAATAAAAATTACCGACTCATTATGAGGTAACACATATACATGGTGACGAAAGAATAGGTAAGCAGACGACTACCTGTAGATCCAACGAAGGTACAGGACCGATAATATTTGTCGTGACGATACTTGAAACCCCATGTGCACAGAGAAAGTTAAAACCAAAGGAACGACACATACGGGTCACCACCCTAACGACCCAGTATACCTTCTTTGAAAACTGACTTTACACCGTTGTCTTTTCAAAGTCTCAACTATTTTGTAAAAAGATTAACTTCACTAGTAATACCGTATGTCTATGTGTGTATATGTGTATAAAGACGCAACATAAATAAAGACATATATATGTTAATCTTTTTTTTTTTAATCTAGTCTACTGTTTACTCTTCGTCTCGTCTCTTCTATGTACGACTTCGTCAGTTCTAATAGGTCTCTTTGTTTTACTTATCCTACATACACATATATGTGTACTTTTCTCTCTCTGTCTCTGTCTCTCTTTACTCACGGTTAAAATTCCTTACCCAAGTGTGTCAACACTCTTAATTCAGACTTTACAAGTCCTGTCCGACCGTCCGATCTCTGGGTCCCTTCCTAACCATGACATCAGAGTTCAGGTTTCCGTCATACCGACGTCTTAAAGAAGGAAAGTCCTCGGGAGTTCGGAAAAAGAATCCCGACAGTCAGTAATCTAATGTACTCCTACTGTAAAACAACACATGATATAAAACAAGTTACAGATGGTTAATTTGACAATTAACATATATTTATGTGGAAACATCTTTGTAGACCTAACTATAGACTTCCGATCCGTTTTACCGGATCGGGTCAACTTTATTTTATTTTAATCGGTAACGTATACGGTTACATTAATAAAGAATACCATCTCTTCACCATAACATCTCATTATTTTTATGTTTCCAAAGTATGACTGTATATATGTTATAAGTTTAAGTTGAGTTACCATCTTATAGATATTTATGTGTATGTGTGTTTCTTTTTTTTTTATTTTGTTCTGAAATCCAAAAACATAAAACATAAGGAAAAATGTAAGACAACCTGTCTTAACAGACAGGACCGACTGAGTATGGGACTAAAGTAATTATTGTACAAGAAATATTAAGGTTAGATAACTTGTAAGACTTTATGTTAGGTCCTTTGGTTTGATGGGGAAGACAAACACGTATACGATAAAAACGAGTCAGTACAGACTGAGAAACACTGGGGTACCTGATGTCTCGGGTGGTCCGAGGAACCAGGTACCCTAAAAGGTCCGTTCTTATGACTTGACCGAATAGTAAAGAAGGAGGTTCCTGTAGAAGGTACACATTCAAACCCTATAGGGTTGGAATATGATCAGATAGGATAAATAGAAATAAAAATTAAGGATTTAAAGTATAAGTCCCTACGAAAACGTCTATGGTTCGTTCAATATATTTCCGATCTTTACTGGATACATTATTTCACATACAGTCAAACGTCCCTAGACCTGACGATCGTGGATTTGTAATGATACGTCTTTGCACCTTAATCGTATCGGTCTTGATGACTAGGACTTTTTCTTTTAGTCTTTACGTCTAAAAATGAACTACGAAAGTTTTTAGTTATACGACCGAGTTAACAAATTTGTCACATTTGGTTTATTTTATTCACATGCCCGCTACTTACTCAAGGACCGACGGTTCCGTACTGGTTATAAACTGAAAGTTTTTGGTTCTTTAGAAGTGTCAGACTTACTTACCTTACTTACTTTGTAAATTCTGTAGTTCGAGAGAATTACAACGATCTCTGACTTCTTCCTACACATAAAGGAGATTGAGGTGATGTACTTTGCAAGTCTACTTTTGTTCATTAACTTAAAGAGGGAGATCTATGAGATAGTGTCCCAGAATTTTGAATTTCAAAAAAATGAATAGTGTTGTGTAAAAAATTCTTTATTGAAAAGTAACGACGGAACTATTTGACTCCTTAATGAGAGATTGGGAATCGTAAAAGTCCTAAAATCAAGATCTAGTCATGATACTGACCTTCTTCGGTATGTCTGGAAGAAAATATACTAAAACAAACCTTTCGGAATAAAGGTTCAGTCGTACGTTGTATTTTGACCTACATACTCACGAAGAATAGGTGTGTGTATAACGTATAAAATTACCGTAACGAGATCTCGTGGTTCATGTGTGAGGGATTATTTACAAGTCCGGAAGTTTCCGTAAGTAGATTACGTTTCAGGAAACTTTGTTTCATAGCCTAGTAGGACTCCGATGCAAGGGTCTCCTACTATCACGAATTTCTACTACAATAAAAATAATAATACCATAATTGTATTTTTATTATTTAGTGGGGATAAAGAACAAGTGACACTAGTATAACTGGAACGAAGGATACATTCCATTATTGACGATGTGCACCGTAATGTCTTAACCGTGACAAGTAAGGAGAGGGACGAGCTAGGATAATGTATGAGTGAAATACCTATCTACGTCTTTTGTATTCGAGTAACTGTCTTCTTTATCAGATCGAAGTAATCCAGTAATCGTTTTCTGTCTTCAACGTACATCTTCCTCGGTTATAAAATCTCTTTATCGTTACTTACTTCATAAGAAATGTAGAAGAATTGTTAGTAAATACGACGGAAAAAGGGAACGTACCGTCTCTTACGTATCTGACATTTAATCAAATAGTCGGTAGTGTTTTGGACGATAACCATTGAAAAAAGAATTATATAAGATATTATAGAATAGTAAATAGGATTACGAGTAATTTTTTTTTCTTTTGAAACTAATTTGGGTCACTTATAAATAAACTCTTAACACTACTATGTGTAATAAGACCGTTGAGATTTCACTATCGTGAATTTACATAAAAGTAAGTCTATTTGGTCATTTATATATTATTCCTTTGAGTCGGTATCCGAACCTTACTTATCTCATGTTACCGTAAAGTCTACTTTTATACTGTCTATACCATCTAACCAAGTGAGTTGTCGTTATCCGAAAAATGGAACGAGATTTTACCTGTCTAAAAAAAAAAAAAAATTAGGGGATGTACAAATTCCTGAAGGGACCACCAAATCTCCATTTCTTAGACGGAAGGTTACGTCCTCTACACCCAAGGTACTTCTTTTACCGTTGAGTGAGGTCATAAGAACGGATCCTTTAGGGTGCCTGTCTCCTCGGATCTATCTCCCAAGTACACCAGTATTTTCTCAACCTGTGCTGACTCGCTCATTTGTAAAAAAAAAGAAGAAGGCCGAAATATTATCAAGTGTACTTCGTTACATATTTAAATTCCACATGTAATCTTCTTCAACTAAATGTATGTAGTACTTTACTAAGAGTGTTATTTCAAACCATTTGTAGTTAATAGAGTAAATCTATTTTGTGATTTCTTTATCTTTTTTTTTTAAAGAAAAGGAACATTAACTTTGAGAAATTTTAAATGACAACATTGTTAAAAACATATACCGATAACGTCACAATCAATAGAAATAGTACGAAATATAGTGTAGGGATCCTCAATAAATAGGACATTGACCTTTCCATATCAAAATCCTGTCAAAATTTTGGGAAAGTGGGATTCTTGTAAGTGTGTTGAGTAAAGACCGGTGACTTTGTTCTCTGTAGTTTACCACGATGGAACAACTGAAAAAGAAGAAAAGATCTTGTGACCAAAATCGACCCACAATCCCTTTAATTTATTTAACAGAACAAATCTGAAGTCTCTGTTTCGTCTCGACAGGAGACTGGAACGAAGATTGGACGGGACTGATTCTCACTCTCACTTACCGACGGGTGACACTCACGTTCTGAACGTTGTGGAATATATTCTACCCCTTCCTTAGAACTCTAACAACTCGGGGACTTCCCCTAGATTGGATGGTTCGGCATCCGAATCGTTGTAAGGTTCAAAATGTTCTGTTTTGTTTGTCGTAACTGTACTTTTGTCTGAACGTTAAACCAGTGTCTAACTACTACTATAGTCAGTAGGACCCTAAAATTCACCTTTAGGGTTTGACGTCAGAAATTTTAGAGTGTGTGACTCATCTGTGTGACAGACCCTGTAAAAGGGTTTGCCTTGAGGTCTACACGACACTGTGTCCTGAAGGATCGTGACAAATTCAGACTTACAACCAGTCTTGACTTAAACCACTACATGAGAGACGCGAAAGATAAAGAGAAAAGAAAATTACAACCATACAACTTTCATTTGATTTTTTAGGGGATTATTCGTAAACATAGTAAATAAACACAATCCATCGATCTTATCCTTTTTCCTCAGGTTTTACCGTCACCGATTTTCTGTTTCTTCCCCTTTCGGGAACTTTTATCTTGTTTCCTTCCAGGCTCCTGGTCTCACTCCTGGAGTCCATTTTCTTTGTAGGGAGGACCCAACGGGTTAAATGTATCTCATCCGAGTCCCCCTCCTCTGTTTTGTATTTTTCTTCTCGGTTTTTAACTCGGACCCCGAAGAGAAGAGAAAACCTAGGTGGGTGGGAGTGTGGAACTCCTCCATAAAAGAAAACGAAGGATTTATATTGACTCGACATTGTGACAGACAGGTAGTTAAATTCAAAAACGACGCCGTTCTGTCTTGCCTCCTTTAATGTGTGAAGGGATTGTAAACATATATTTCTCACCGAATAAAACAATTTTTTTTTTTTTTTTTTTTAGAAACTAACTCTACTTTCACTTTTGAAAACCGTTTCGTGAACCTCACGTTATCGGTAACGATTGTTTTTACATTACTTTCTATCTTCTGGTAAGGGACAGTGATGACTCCGTCTTAAAGTCAGAATTTCATGGTGAACATGTAAATAAAAATGTACCCTGTTTATTTAGGAATAATAGAACTCAATGATATAAACAGACAAATCTGATTTTCCTACGTGTCGAACGCTCAACACTCAATTCAAAATAAACCCCGTTTTACTCCTGATGTCGAACTCTCTGTCGTGGAGTCTATCGAGACTCTTTGACGAGGTTTCTCCATCTTCCCCTTTTAGTTATATATTTAAAACCACTTCCCCCTCAAGTTATGGTAATTTGTAAGTAAATGTTTTTCAAAAGACGATCAGTCCTTCTAGACTACAGTGGTATCGTCCTAAATAACGAAAAGATCTATACTTCTCTACGTTTCCAACTCTAATATTTTAGACAAGGATTTTGTAGATAGATTTCTGGACAGGGTAGTCTAACGGACCTCATGTCTCAGGGAATGATGTGGGACTTGAGGGAATCCCGTATGACTTCCAGTTGTCGACGTTGTCACGTACCAAGTCAGAGTAGATGTCTCCGTCTACCGTTTTCGGGAACAAGTCAGTATCCGTTGTTAGAACCGTTCACGGTTGAACATCGATTGTATAGGGAACACAAGTTGTTCGAGATTAATTATATATCATTTGTTCTCTCTAAATTCATGTGAGATCCGTACTTATGGTTCCTTTGTCCCAAGTAAAAGAGATAATTCAATATTTGGTACAACTGTAATAATCCTTTTATTTAAGTAGACCATCAAATTGTCCTTTATGTCAACCGTTTTATCCTTTTGACAATATTATAAATAAAAATTAAAATTATGAAAATCATAAAACACTATATAGGATACTTTTTCCAGTTTAAAAACTTTTACAGTCGATCTCGATAAACGTAGTAAATTTTTAAGAGTCTAATAAGATTTATGAGAAAATCATGAATGACGGACAGTATCACTCAAGATAAATGGGTTCAACAACTAATTATTAGTAAATACTATTATTTTTTGAACAGTCAATACTGAGAGTCACCTAAGTAACTACATGTATGTTAAGAACCTCTCGTTTATCAGACGAGACTGTTAAAAAGTATATCGTGACTTTGGGTAGTGGATCATGTAGAGACGTATAACATTTTTACATTTTCAAGACTCATACCGACACGAACATTTGATCCTTAATTTCTCTAAAGTGAAGACACATAACTCTTATATAGTCTTGGAGATATGACTAGGACTTTCTACTTAGGGGATAATCTTATACCGTAAACCATAGGGAACTGGTTGTTAAACACTTAGGGAAACTTCTGGAGAATAAGACACTATTGTGAGAAGATCGTCGTCATGTGTTTCTTTGTTTGTACCTGTTTTGAAAAGTGAAAAAACGAGGACTTTCTTGACTTTCCTCCTTTAAAATCTTTTCAAATGATTTCTTTTTATTTTTATGGGTAATGGTTCACTTACTACATTTTGTCAAATTTTCAAACAAAAATTTCACGTCGAACACGTACTGTCGGTTCTATACAATTAGAATGAATTTTTTTTTTTTTAGAATCGGACCCAAATAGTAAAAATGAAGAGTAAAATAAAGACTGTAGGTAGTGAGTAACTCTCGAATTTGGAAATTTCAGATTGTTTTGTTAGTCGGAAATAATAGATACATCCTATGTAAATAAAATACATCAAGGACCATTATTGTGTGTACCTAAAGTTATCTTCTTAATATATTAAAGTCGTAAGACCGTTGACAAAAAAAAAAAAAAAACCGTTGACCAAAATACATTATGTTTTAAGTATAAATATATATATATACAAAAGGTGATATCTTACTTTAATAATATAGAATCTAATTACTTTGTTGATATCAAGTCACGTTGTTTACTTTATATATGTCATTATACAGAGTATAATAAGTATGTATGTTTCCCAATCTTTAATCTTTTATAAATGTGAAGGTTGTAAAATATACTGTAAGAGAGTAAGTAATTTAAAGTTATTTTATTAACTAATGACACACTCGGTTTGACACAGATTATACGGAGTGTAAAGTTTCTTTATATCCGTTTATCGTTTACAAGGTAAATTACTTAAGGGTTGGGTAGTTTCCCCCCAATGTTATATTTATCTTCCTATCTATCTGAGTCTTTCTTTGTTATTTACGGTATATTATACGATTTATCTAAAAATTCTACTATACTATTTCAACATCTAGTGATCTCTTTATTCTTTTTAGTAATTGTTTAACGTAAAGTCCTCAAAGGTTGAAGACTTTTTCCTATGTTACATTCATTTCTTTATTTTACTACTTTATATTATAATCTATCTAAAATTTTAACTTCAACAATAACGACAAAAAGTCAGTGATTCAGGAAAGACTGAAATACACTAGGGTAACTTCTTCATAGGGTCCGACGGGACAGGAAGTGATAAAGGACCTCAAACGAGTTTGAGTACAAACAACTCAACTACTACGATAAATTCGTAAAATAGGAGACGACGAGGGAAGAAGAGGACGAGAATTAGAAAGGGTCATAGTCTCAAGAAAGGTCACCCAGTCCAGAAACATAGTCCACCGGTTTAATAACCTCGAAGTCGTTGTTAGGAATGTTTCCTATAAGTCTCGACTAAAGGAAATCCTGACTGATCAAACTACAGGAACGAGAGACTCTCTGAGAGTTCTCAGAAGAGGTCGTGACGTTAAGTTTTCGTAGTTAAGAAACCACTAGTCAGAAGAAATAGTTGAAAGTGTAACCATGTACTGATGACCTTTTTGGTATCAAAACTGATATACTTAGAAACAGTCGTTTCACTATGGACAAAAAAATTATACGACAGATCCAAACCGTATTAAAAGGAAGGTTCCTCCTTTATAAATTAAAGTACCACCGTCAGTGGTTAGGTGTCACTAAAACCTTGGGTGCCTTTCTTTTGACCAGTGGAGAAGGTAAAAGAATTTATATTTAAATAAATAAAATTAACCTCCCATTAATGAAATGTTATAACATAGGGAAGATAAACGTCATATCACTACCATAGTCTACAGTACTAGAATCCAAAAACTTACAACTCAAAATTCGGTTAAAGAAGTGAGGTGAGAAAGTGGGGATAGTTCTCCGAGAAAGTAAGGAGAAACGAAAGACGGTAACACCACCACAGGAGACGTATAGAGTCCAATAACTACAGAGAGGACCGTTAAAACTGAAGTCGAACACTAAGTAGGTCAGACCGTAAAACTTACTACATGAGACGTCTATTCAATTTATCTATTCTAAGGTACAGGTCAAGATCGTGACACTAAACTGGACACATGTCCAAAGAGTCCTCTGTCCATTCCACCAGACCATAAGAGTAGAGAAATTCTTAAACAATTAAACAATTAGTGGTGGTTAGGTCAAACGACACTGTGTCAGTTACCGAAGACACATCAGTTACTTACTCTCTATATATAAAAAGACCTTAAGAGAACAGAAGAGGTACTAGAATACTTACAACCGTTAAACTGGAGATCAAGGAGACAAAGAAACTTTGGGTCGAACATGTAGTCTTTCAAGAACCGAGTGTATACGACTTCGGATCGAACTTCCTAAAACTCATATTAGAATGATTGTACACTTTATTCACGTTAACATACCATCCAACTTGTAAGAAACGGTAACGGGAAGAAACCTTAACCTTACCTTTGACTGGAAAAGGTCGCAACATCTGTGACGACTCGAAAAGTTAAACGACTGTATAACTCACCTCGTGAAACTGTCGTAATAGAAAGTCTTAAAACAAGTATCACTATGAAGACGGGTAAACTGAAGTGTGAGGTCACACAGTCGAGATCCACTATGTCAATTAAATTTTATAATATAATAAAAGTCCACATGTCGTATTACTAACTTATGAAAATATCTAATAAGCGGTAAATTTTAATATTCTAGTACCGAAATATAGGGACACAAGTGTTATATAGGAATATCAATTAACTAAAATATAAATCATCAAACATACAAAATTAGGACGTAAGGATAAGACAAGGAGGGAAGGAAAACAAAGGGGCGACCAATTGGTAATCAAACAATAGACAAAGAGACTTAAACAACTTACTTAAAATTTCCACTAACCTACCAATAGAGGGAGTCCTACCACCCCTCTAGTTTTCCTACTTTTATTTTAAATCATAACCTAAAGAAAGGATTTTCAACTTATTCTTACGTAACACAATATTTCTTTTCCTTCTCAACAACCCTCGGCGTAATCCGTAATGACTGTTTTACCTCCGTGCCGGGGTTAGGGGAGAGGAGTAGAGGATCCGTGCCGGGGTCCTACTTCCTCAATCCGGAACACTAAGACTGAAAAAGAAAGGAAAGAAACCAACTCAACCGACCTTTCTTACAATTCCACGAACTCTCTTCGTACTTTTTCGTGTTTCGGAAGATGTTAACACGGGACTTTTACTAGATATTTCATTGGTAACTGTAAACAAGTTCCTAGAAATGTTTCTTACAGGGTCCTACTCGTACATCCGGGGTCGAACTCCGGTACCCTTCCTAACAATAGACTCTGGACGAACACTCCCTTTATAAATACCGTTTTCTTCAAACAACTCAAATCCCAAATCCTTATTAATTCTTATCGATCTTCGGAAAAATCTTCTATCACTACAATTCTACGATCCCCGTTGGACCTAAATCTTTCTAATCTTTATTTGACTCGTTACATCGTACTCAATGTTACATTAATGTTCAATTCATATCCTGAGCATTCTCTTTCATCTATTATCTATCATTTCGACTAAGATTCTCTTAGCGATTTCGTCCTTGAGACATCCCGTTGTCACTAAAGACCTCTGTCATTTAGACCCACACCCTTTGACTTTTACAGTTTGGAGACTGGATTACGAAAACAGTTTCACACTTTCTCTTGGACTTCGAACTTTATTTGTGCATCAAGGCATGATACTCAGTCTCTGATGTAGTAGTAGACGGCTGTGACGAGTGGGGAAGTCCGACTAAGAAACCGACGACCTCGACCTGAGGTGGTCTCTCATAAGGTTTTACTTTTCGTTGTTACGAAACGAGAGTAAAGGACTCCAATTTTTTTTTTTTTTTTTTAGGTAGTTTTGATCAACTTTATCACCAACATGGTGAAATTTAATTACAAAACCGTACTTCGTTTTATATTAAAAACCAGTTCTTAATTAAAGGTACTCTTACTAAAACTTACACATAACGATAGGTAAACAGTTTTGTCCAGTCAAATCCCGTAACATCACCTATTTCAGCCGGTTTCCTTCTGTTTTGAGGTATTTAAGTGAGATTCCACTAGTAAAGAAAAACTTGTCTTTATAGTGTGATCACAATATACTGTTAAAATAGGTTAGTAAATCTAGGTTTTATATAATGTCAGAAATACTCTTGTAGAGTTAAAAATAAAGATATACGAGTGACAAATCCTGTCGTGTGACCAGTGTACTATCAACGGGTTATTTACGTGACTTACTTTTTTACTTGTTGTACTATACATTCAAAAGTCAGAAGTAGGATCATTAAGTGGACCCCGACAATATGGAATGAATATTAACATAAAAACTTTACATAAAAGACTGTCGATACCTTGACTTTTTAATAATGTAAAATCATTCGAAGGTCAACTATGTTTTAATACTAGGTCTCATTTGTTCCTCGGTCAATTATTCCTCTTTAGTTGTGTTTACGAAGATCTTCTTGAACCCAAAGTTGACTCCTGACCTTGTATGTGTTTTGTGTTGAATTACTGAAAATCACTTTTAAGTCATACAAAGTTTAATTGTACCAATTCGTTCGATACCTTTACACTTCCCATACCGTATACTTTATAATTATAATATAACTCCATTTCGAATGTTAAAAGGGGTTTTATCATAAAATAGAGGTGACTTTTAAGTTACTTTAGATTAGATTTCCCTTTAAACACTGAGACCACAACCACATCTTTTCTGTAAAGCGGAGAAACTTTATAAGGAGAAAAGGGAACTTGATCTTACTAAAGATTAGTTTCCTATTTTAACACTTCTCATGCATAGTATAAAGCCAACAAGAAAAATTACAGAGTTAAGAAAGTGAAGACCCTGATGGTAGAAAAGTAATATCAAGAAATTATTTACTTATGTTTAGTGTCTGTTTATTATCTACTTCTAAAATAATAATTCAACAAACGTGACTTATATGAGACGTTCGTTTAAATACATACGAGTAGAGAAATTATGGTCGGACTCTTTTTACCTCAATGTGTCAATACGTGTTTATTAACAAATTAAATTTTATCCTCAGGAAGTATTTTTCTTTATATATTTCTAGTTCTACCTCTTGAGTCTTTTTTGATTTTTTAATGAAAGAGATTTTATGAATATTTACGATTTCGTTATAAAACCAATAAAAATTTGTTATTTAACGGTTTTACTGACTTAATTTGTTCGTTCACTTTTTGACTCGGTTTTCCACCACACTCTCCACTAGTTGTACCGTCTAAATCGAATCAGAGATGTTAGTGAACCTTGGTTCTGACTGGTTCAGGACCTTTGTAATAGAACTCTTATAAGAATACAATGGTTAACCGACATCAAAACATGTGGGTCTCGTTACCCTGAACTACATAACCCAAAAGTCCTGATTACTCCTACTGAATACACCTTAGAAGATACAATTACTACGTGCACAAAAGTGACAACCCTAGGGTTCGACGATAACAGTACTGGGCATCACATCATCTTACACAAACACACTAATTAATAGGTTACTTCTGAACGTGGGACTCCAGGATTACTCAAAGGAACTAGGTTCTGTTAAAAGTACATCGGAATGTCGACCATGTTCTTTTTTTTCTACATAGAACACTCTGAATCATTCCCTCACTGTACTTGTGAACAAGGACTGGGTACACGTAAGGTGACTACGTAAAAATTTTTTTATAACTATAGTGAAATATAGAAAACTACATTATTTAGAATCGACATGATAGTGTAACATGACTCAGAATACTCAGTAAAATCGATTAGTTAATTGAACTCTCACCAAAACTTTGTGGCCTATGTTCACTACGACACTATCGATTCACTCCTTATACCACACCGACGATACCCTCTGTACAAACCATGTATTTTAATCCCGAACATAACCTTACGGACATGTCCTTGTTTTCTACCTAGGTGTATTCATAAAGTCTTTCTCCCAAGGAGTTCGGTCCATCACTTTTAGTGTATCCGGAAGATTTTGTGGTCCTTTATTTTTAACGTTTTATATATTCGTTAGTTCGTATTAAATCTTATTTGTCTATTCCGTTTTTATTCTTTTTGAGAATTCAGGAACTCAAGACGTTAGACTTTCTTTTATAAAATTTTTATCTAAATAAATTTTGACAATTCCCAAAAATTCTAAGATCTATATTTTCTTAGTCTATTATACTCTTTCATGTTCGTCTACACTTTTTTTCTTGGTTTTAAAATTAAAGATAATTTCTTTTTATAACTGAGTCTTTACATTTTGAATCCGTTTAAAATAATCTCTCTCTGTCTCCCTCTCCCTTAATTATTCCATCCTCTTTTTTAACTCCTATAATGTCTTACGTTTTATTCTTTAACTTTTTTACCTACTATTAATTGTCTTAAGTTCCCTGGAACTCAGATAGTCATGTATATTTTTTCCATAAGGTTTTTATTATTTTGTCTTCTACCTTATTTACATTATAAGTTTAATTATAAAACTATTATGTAAAGATCCCAACTAATTTTTATAATTTAGTCTTACTTTTATTCCCTTATAATATATAAAAATTTTATATACATACGTACGATTCAACTCAACGAAGTCGACACAGACTGAGAAACGATGAGACATATGACGTCGGACGGTCCGAGAAGACAGGTACTTTAAGAGGTCCGTTCTTATGACCTCTCCGAACGGTACACGAGGAGGTCCCGTAGAATGACTGGGTCCCTACCTTGGGAGCGGAGTAACAAAGAACGTAACAGTCCACACAAGAAATAGTGATCCCGATGGACCCTTGTTCTGGTGACGGGGACTCTAGTTATGACCAGTATAACCCTAATTCTATATAGGATACGTTTCTATCTACCTTTCAGACGCTAAAATGACATAAACGTTCAATTGTTCAATCGAAAGGTCAAAGGACCCATCCTCGTCTTCTATGTTCTTAAGACCCAGTCGTTGTTTCCTGATATAATGTTATTATCGTTGTCGTCGTCGTTGTCTCACAGTCACAAATACATTTAGGGAGTTCGGAGTTAAGTACATCCCGCTGTTCTTCTGGGGACCTCATCCTTTACCGTTCGGTGAGGGCATAAGAACGGACCCCTTAGGTACCTGTCTCTTCGGTACACAACGTCAGGTACCCCCACGATGTCAGGTACCCTAACGTGTCAACCTGTACTGACTCCCGTGTGCGTACGTGTGTGGGAAAGTTGGTCGTATTTGACTGGAGAGGACGGGACGGACGATATACCAAGATGTGTATCCGAACCTCTCGAGTAGTTCTATTCTGCAAAACTGACAAAGAGTACACGGAACTCGAGACACTGTTGCTGGGGTCACGACAAAACAACACCGGTGACGGGCCCGGAATCGTATAACGTCGACGGACTCACCGTCACCATGATCCCACGAACCCGGTGACGGACTCCCGTCGGCCACACGGACACACACACACACACACACACACACACACACACACATACACACTTTCTCTCTCTCTCTGTTCTTCGGGAACATTGTGGACGAATACGTTGTACGTACAGTAATACATCACTTTAATTTCTCTAATCTTTGAGTTTTAATTCTGAGGTGTCAATTGTCTTAACTAGTTTACGTTGACCGACAATTATAGATCTTTCGGACCTTCCTTGTGAACTTATTATTACTAGAACGAGTAATCATCTTCTTTAGGTTTAATTGTCCATGTACTGGAGATCAAGTGGAGACAGAATGTTTAGAGGGTGTTAACATAACTTATAACTTTTGATTTAAATTAAATCTCCGAAAGGTTCTAGAAAAGGAAGGTGGACGTACCTTACTCACACCCCCTAAGATGTTTCCCATTCGGTTGGGTAATATGGTAAAAGTCGGTCGTTCAGTTTTGGCTATGACTCACATTTCTGACTTAATAGTGTGTTTTAAGACTAGATCTATTTGTTTTTACTTTCGTCAAAGATCTGTATGTCATTACTTTGACGTATTATGGTTCTACTTCCCTTTTAGAATACTGGATTATCTTTCTAGATAAAGTATTTTCGCTAGTGATCTAATTGAGTTTCATCTGTAAAATCATCTTTGTCTCTTTTCTATTTTTACCTGATTATAAAAGTTACACTACTATAGTTTTTTCACAAGATTATGTATGACTTATTAAAATACTAATTACTGATTTATAACTACTAAGTTAAGTTTATAAAATTAGAAGAAACCTTCTTAATAAAATTTTATTCGAAGGTTTTATTTAATTTAGGTTTTCCTTTCTACTCCGACGTTCCTTTTTAACAGTGTAATAAAAAGAAAATTTTGCAAAAACAATCAAACTTTTTAAAATATTAATTTTGAATTAGATTTTTAGTATCTAACCGGGTTATAATTTTCATCATATAGAGATTAGGTCCAGTCAATCATTATCCCTTTACACTTGATCGGCGTTGTTAATATGTTCCTTAGTTTCAAATTATAATAAAATAAATATGGGACATAGAGAGAGTGAAGTAAAGTCAGCGAGTCAGTATAGACTGTGAAACACTTTTTCATCATATAAAGATTAGGTCCAGTCAATCATTATTTCTTTATACTTGGTCAATTTTGTTAATATGTTCCTTAGTTTTAAATTATAATAAAATAAATATGGTACATAGAGAGAGTGAAGTCAAGTCAACGAGTCAGTATAGACTGTGAAACACTGGGGTACCTGACGTCGTCTGGTCCGAAGGACAGGTAACGACTGAGACTTCAAATGAGTTTGAGTAGATAACTCAGTCACTACGGTAGGATGGTAGAGTAAGAGACAACAGGGGAAGAGGAGGGTGGAAGTTATAAAGGTTCGTAGTCCCAGAAAAGTTTACTCAGTGAAGAAACTTAATCCACCGGTTTCATAACCTCAAAGTCTAAGTTTTAACAGGAAGGTTATTTACAATTCCTGATTGAATGAAATCTTAACTGCCGAACCTAGAGGAACGTCAGGTTCCCTATGAGTTCTCAGAAGAGGTTGTGGTGTCAAGTTTTCGTAGTTAAACAACCTCGAGTCAAAAGAAATATGAGGTTGAGAGGGTAAGTATGTACCGATGACCTTTTTAGTATCCAAATGATCTGTCTGTAATAAACCGTTTCTTTTCAGAGACGAAAAATTATACAACAGATCCTAACAGTGTCGAAAAGAAGGTTCCTCGTTCGTAGAAAATTATAGTACCGACATTAGTGGTAGACGTCACTAAAACCTCGGGGGTTTTTATTTCAGAGAGTGACAAAGGTAACGAAGGAATAGATAAACGGTACTTCACTACCCTGGTCTATGGTACTAGAATCAAAAGACTTACAACTCAAAATTCGGTTGAGAAATGAGAGGAGAAAGTGAAATTAGTTCTCCGAGAAATCAAGAGGAAGCAAAAGACGGTATTTACACCATAGTAGACGTATAGACTCCAATGACTGTAAAGAGGGTCGTTAGAACTAAGGTCGAATACTAAGTAGGTCGGGTCGTAAAACGTACTACAGGACACGTACATATAATTTATACGTCCCATTGTTATATGTCGGAACTACACGTGGAAAGGACTAAACCTTGGTCAGATAAAAAGAAACAAGTCAAGATTGACAACGAAGAACTGGACGTATGTCTAAAGAGTCCCCGTCTCGTCCACCAGACCAAAAGGGTAGATAACTTCTTAAAAGGTGTCAAACAACACTAGGTGTCTCAGTTTTTGAAACTATATCAGTTACTTCGTCTTCATTTACAAAAAAAGACTTTGAGAGAAAGAAAAAGATTCTAGGTTGTCTACAACTGTAAAACTAGCGACCAAGGAATGGAAAAGATTTAGGTCAAACTTGTAGAACTTCAAGAGTCAAGTGTATGACAACTTTGGAACGAACCTCTTAAAACTCGTAATGAAATGATGATACACTCTACTCACGTTAACACACCGTCACACTTATAAGAAACCGTAACGGAAAGAAATCTTGACCTAACTTTTGATTGGAAAAGGTCGGGACACTGGGGACGACTCAAAAGGTTTAAACGACCGTATAACTCACGTCGTGAAAATGGTGTAGTAGAAAATCCTAAACTTTATCGAGTTGTCCTCAAAGTAGTGGAGGTGATCGAAATAAGTATCAGTACGAAGGATTCCAGGTGAACCGATGTGTAAGGTCCTACAGACCGAGATCCACTCACTACTGTTGTAGCACCAATAATCCCAGTACTTCCAGAAAAAATATGTCAAGAAGACACATAAGACCGGTGGAGAAGAATTATAGAAGACGAAGACAATCTAGGTAAGGTAAATACCGGAAATAACACTGGTAGAAACGTACTTTACAAGGGAACCATAGAGCTTAAAAAAACTACTCTAACGATCAGAAAGGATAAGAAGACGAAAGGAGATAAAGAAGAGTAACTAGCGACTCCTTCTGAGAGATTAAAGAGGAACGAGAAGAAACCTTGAGACGTGAGTCTACCCATATAGAAAGGAAAAGAGGAAACGGAAAACGTAGTGAAGAAAAGAGTCGATAAACGTTTCGGAGGAGTCTATTGGTAAAACTGAAAAAGGCAAAGAAAATGAACCTCTACTAGAAGTAGGCACGGAGGCCATGTTACGGTTCTTGAAGGGATGGATCAATTCTGTGAGACAGGTAGTATAGATTAGGAAACTTATACAAACAGTAAAGGTGACATATCAGTATACCCCAAACTAAATCTAGTAGGGACTTTCTAGATCACCAAAAGGGAAGAAAGAAGTTAAACTAACATTTAAAACGTTATTCTTCAAGTACTAGACTCGGTGTCAGTCGAGGGCCAGATCTAAAACGACTGACATATCTTAAGAGGTAGAAACCGAGGTTTCTTATATTAGTTAGACTAAAACCATAACTGGCAGACCACTACAGGTATACATCTCAGAAGAGAGTACCACAACCTTCTCTCACAAACGATACTGGTCACACACGAGAAACGTTTTGAGATAATCGAAAACGGGACGAAGTGAAACGTAAGGTTCCGTTTAACACGGACAATGAGGTCCATAAAGAACTGAAGAACAAAACGTAAGGTCAGGGGATATTACTTTTCCTGTAGAAAAAACCCACAATCAATCAAGAACATCCAGAAGTAACTTGGTAAGTGGAAGTAGAAAAAGTCGTAATGGCCAATCCCACATTTGACCCTAATGACACTATGACTCACTCAACGGAACCTTTGCTTGTCTCTAGTAAGACAGTAAAAACTCTAACGTAGGTTCATGACGTAAAGCCTGAGAAAACACATGATACTACCGATGATGTAAAGAAGGTTCCCTAAGAAGGGGTGTCATCATCTATATTACCAGTAGACTCAATTTAAGTGGGTAGGGTCAGGTAAAATCAAACGACTAAGGATTTTACAACTACAAGTGACAACGGTAGAGGACAAACTGGTGAAGGTAAAACGGAACTAAGTACCTGGATTGTAAATTCCAAGGATACGTTATAACAAGAAATGTAGTAACCTGAAATGAAGGTAGTGATCATTGTAGGTGTTGACCCACAACGAAAACGAAACTGAGGTAGAGAAATAAGAAAGACCTCAATAAAGAAGTGACAAGAGTTCATCGTATAACCCTTGGATGACTGGACCCTTCAAGTAGAAATCAAAGGATACAAAAACGGAAAAGTATAACAAGTACCCCAAGAGTTCCGTTCTTATTACTTCACCAAACGGTAAGGGAAGAGATCACCTGGTGTAAAAAAGTCTTGAGAAGTGGTACTGGTGAGGGAGCACTCACCGAGATGTACCGTACTGAATGTCAAAGAAACTCGACCTGTTCCGACACCAGGTACACTAGTCAAACTAATCAAAAGACACTAACACCAAAAGTAAGAAAGACTGGAGACTACCTATACTATTATCCGAATAGAAGGAATACCCTGTCTGACTAACTCCCTCTTTGATCCAGAGACAAGACTACCCACCCCGGTAGAGTCATTAGAAATTAGATTAAAGGACAACTACCCTCCTCGACACAAGGAAGGGAGAACAAACTGGACTCCGGTTTGATACCACCTCCATTACTTCTATTGTCTCTGTAGGAAGTTTTACATGGGGGGGGGTTTGTTTGTTTGTTTGCTTTTGGTTTTTACAGGGTACTTCCATTACGTCGTGAGTCACAGGGGTTGGGACGTCTAGACGATCGGTGACATCTAGATGCGGAAGTGGTCTCTGAGGACCTGTGAGTGCTCGTTCAGACACAGTCAAAGAACACCCCAGTGACGAGGAATGATGACCCAGGACCATATGTGTTCCAAAACAGACACGGAAGGTTCTCAGATAAAGGAGACAGGACACCTTCAAGTCCGTCGACAGTAAAGACAACTCAAGTCAGTGAGTTAACACAGGCTGAGAAACGTTAGGGTATTTGATGTCTTGTGGTCCGAAGGGACAGGTAGTGGTTGAGGGTCTCAAATGTATTTGAGTACAGGTAACTCAGCCACTACGGTAGGTTGGCAGAGTAGGAGACAGTAGATGAAGAGGGTGGAAGTCAGAAAGGGTCGTAGTCCCAGAAAAGATTCCTCAGTTAAGAAGCTTAGTCCACAGGTCATATAACCTCAAAGTCGAAGTCGTAGTCAGGAAGATTATTTATAAGTCTTGAATAAAGGAAATTCTATTTGACCAACTTAGAAGATCGACAGGTTCCCTGAGAGTTCTCAGAAGAGGTTGTGGTGACCAGTTTCCGTAGTTAAGAAGTCGTGATTCGAAAGAAATATCAGGTACTGATATGTACTGATGATCACTTTGGTATAGAAACTGATCCACCTAGAAACAACCGTTTCATTACAGAGACGAAAGATTATACGCCAGATCCGACCACTATAGAAAAGAAGGTTCCTCGTTCCCAGAAAATTAAAGTACCGACGTCTGTGGTAGACGTCACTGAAACCTCGGGGAGTTTTATTTCAGAGAGTGAGATACAACCGTAATAACCGCTGGAGGAGGTTCTTTCGAATAAGGTATGAGTCCAGACGACTTGGGTCTCAGGGTGAACATGGAGGTGTCCTCAGTGAGTTTGTGAGTTCCCGTCCAGACCGACTCGGAAACACCCAAGAGGACCACTCGTGTAAAAGACACTCGGGAGACTCGTAGAGACCGTCCATACCCCAAACTAAGATTTGTGTTAAAACGGAGAGGATGATAGAACAAACCCGAAGAAGAAACGGGAACCTCCACCCCATAGAACAAAACCTCCCTAGGTTGTAAGACGACAACCACCGACAAGTCATCACGCAACGTTGAAACCTCAAGATAGTCGTCTTCTACTCACGTACAGGAAGCTGAAACGGTAGAACAAAAAAAAAACAAACAAACAAAAATTTAGGGAGATAAACCTTTCTTTTTATAATTTTGTTTTTCTATTAATAACTGAAGATAGTTGAGATTATAGTCAGTGTATTGTTAAAAACGTAAAATTAGAAGTGAAAATCCTCTTTATAACGAAAAGAAATACTTAATGTTTTTAAAAATGTTAATTCATAAAAATTTTTACGATAAACTGTGCAATCTTGTTTTATTATTTTGTGTATGAAAAAAAAGTAACATGTACTTTTATGAAAGTACTTACATTTCAATTTCTTAGTCTTGTCGTAAACATGGATTTATCAATTTGCCTATTTTATCTTTTTGAAGTTCGTCCTTTAGAACTCTTATTATTTAACTTAGACATATAATCTTAAAATGAAAAAAAAATAATAATTCCATGACCTAAAATGTGATAAAACAAGAACTATAATGTATCTTTGTAAGTTAAATCGATTTTATTATATCCTAACGTAATCATAAAAGATTTCGAATACTTTAAATCACTGTTTAGATGTAAGATGTCTACACCGGAGAACCAAAAACCATTTCCTATGATCCTTACGAGACACCGTTGACCCGACGTACACTTTAGTCAAGTGTGATCTACCGTAGTAAAGGAACAGTCCTCGGAATAAGGTACGAAGACATGTCATCACGAGAAATATAATAGTCGATTCACGAAGAGGAAAGAAGAGAATAGAGAGAGTTACGGGTAAAAATGACAAACGACTTTAGGATAACAAGTCACTAAACCACCGGTCCGAGATTTAGGAACTTAAGGGACGACGTACGAAACAAGGAAGTACGACTATGAGAAAACAGGAGTAGTCCTATTTAACAATTAGATACCTTCCTCTATTCAGTCCCATAATCTTTTAGTCGATCATACTACTCCTATTTCTCACCAATACTATCTTTACTCTATACGTAACCCTGTAACTGAGTTTATAGTTCCTCAGTCATCCGGTCACATGTGTCATTTGACTTTAAACTAATAAAACGGATGACTTCGTATTCACTCGACAGAAGAGATTTTTCAGTATCATCGTCCTTTTGTCCGTTTCTCTACATCCATTTCTTACGACGACACCATCTACCATCGAGTATACGATTTTCATCCTCATTTGACTCCTAGATCTCGTATTTATATAAAATAAAAAATTATTGAAAGTAATTGACTGATAAATGATAACTAGTCTGTGACTATTATTTAGTCAAATCAAGTCAAGTCAAGTAAGTGTGTCAGTACAGACTGGGAAACACTGGGGTACCTGTAATGGTGTGGTCAAAAGGGACAGGTAGTGGTTGAGGTCTTCGAACGAGTTTGAGTACAGGCACTACGGTAAATTGTTAAAGTAGGAGACAACATGGAAAGAGAAGGACGGAAGTTAGAAAGTGTGGTAATCCCGGAATAGATTCCTCAGTCAATAAACGTAGTCCGTCGGTTTCTAAACCTCGAAGACGAAACCACAGTTAGAAAGGTTACTTATAAGTCCTGACTAATGGAAATCCTAATTGCCCAAACTAGAGGAACATCATGTGCACTGAGACTTCTCAGAAGAGGTCGTGGTGTCAAGTTTTCTTAGTGAAGAAACCGTGAGTCGAAAGAAATATCCGGGTGAGACTGTAGGTATGTACTGATGACCTTTTTGGTATCCAAACTAAGTCAAGTCAAAGCAAGTCAGTGAGTCAGTACAGACTGTGTAACGCTGGGGTACTTGACGTCGTAAGGTCCGGAGGGACAGATAGTGGTTGATGGCCTCAAGTAACTTTGAGTACAGGTAGCTCAGCCACTACGGTAAGTCGGTAGAGTAGGAGACATTAGGGGAAGAGGAGGACGGGGGTTAGGGAGGGTCGTAGTCTCAGAAAAGGTTACTCAGTTGAGAAACATACTCCACCGGTTTCATAACCCCAAAGTCGAAATGGTAGTAAGGAAGATTTCTGGTGGGTCCTGACTAGAGGAAATCTTACCTGACCAAACTAGAGGAACGTCAGGTTCCCTGAGAGATCTCAGAAGAGGTTGTGGTGTCAAGTTTTCGTAGTTAAGAAGGTGTGAGTCGAAGGAAGTGTCAGGTTGAGAGTATAGATATGTACTGGTGACCTTTTTGGTATCGGAACTGATCTGTCTTAAAACAACCGTTTCATTACAGAAACGAAAACTTATACGATAGATCTAATCAGTATTGAAAGGAAGGTTCCTCATTCGTAGAAAATTAAAATACCGACGTCAGCGGTAGACATCTACCTGGAAATAACCGTCTCATTACAGAGGTGAAAAATTATACGACAGATCCAAACAGTGTCGAAAAGAAAGTTCCTTGTTCGTAGAAAACTAAAGTACCGACGTTAGTGGTAGACGTCATTAAAACCTCGGGTTCTTTTCTTTCAGAGAGTGGCAAAGGTAACAAAGGGTAGACAAATAGTACTTCACTACTCTGACCTACGGTACTAGGATCAAAAACTTACAACTCAAAATTCGGTCAAAAAAAGTGAAAAGAGAAAGTGAGAGTAGTTCTGCGGGAAATCAAGCAGAAGTGAAAGACGGTATTCCCACCACAGTAGACGTATATACTTTACATCGTAAAGAGGACGGTTGGAACTGAGGTCGAACATAAAGTAGGTCGGACCGAGAGACGTTGGGGTACCTGATATATATGTCAGGTACCTTAAAAAGGTACGGTCTTATGACCTCACCCATCGGCAAGGGAAGAGATCCCTTAGAAGGGTCCAGAGGGCGTAACGTCCACCTAAGAAGTGGTTGACTCGGTGGTCCCTTCGAGGACTATTATTTACGATATGTAAATTAGGAGTATGATTAGGACGGTGTATAGGTACCCTTTCGACCAATCACAATTTTTCCGGAGTCAGTTGGACGGGTTTTAAGTTTTATCTAAAGAACAAGCCAATTGATTTTTACTTCTATGTTTCCACCGAGTCTACTATTTCGTAGGTGGACGTTACGCCCTCTGGGTCCAAACTAGGGACCCAACCCTTCTAGGGGACTTCTTCCTTTACCGTTAAGTGAGGTCATAAGACCGGACCTCTTAGGGTACCTGTGAGTGAGGTCATAAGACCGGACCTCTTAGGGTACCTGTCTCCTCGGACCTTCCATGTCAGGTACCTCAACGTTTCTCAACCTATGTTGACTCGCTGAAGTGAAAGTGAAAGTTCCGTAGATAGGTCACGTATTTAAATAGTCTGAGTAATTTTGATAACGTTATACTTCCTTATGAAAAAAAAAAATTACCTTTCCTTTCCTTTCCTTTACCAATATACATGTTCACCATCTTATAAGGGGTTTTATTCATGTAAAATTTTTACGAATAAACCATATTAAATAAACTAATCGGTTGATAACACGGAGTCGTGAAAGTCCCCTTGGACGGCCCAGGTAAGAAAACGTACTGTCACTTCTTCTTTTAAGTCTTCTACAAAACGAAACCCGTGGCATGATTAATCCATTGGAAGAAAAATAATTACGTTTACACTCCAGGGTCTGTAACAGATTCATCAACTGTTAATGTCCAGAAACAGATAAAAAAACTCTGAAGAGACTTTCGTTTCAATGTAAACTAGATAAAACATTTGATTGACTTAGGTTTCTTAAACTACGTATCACCAGGAACCGGTCTTGTTTATGACTTACAGTACCTGACTTAATTTGTATAAAGGGTAGGGAGAGACGTGAAGTAAAGGAAAACTGATGTGACTGGAAGAAAAAAATACCCTTCCATATTCGTCACTTAAGACCTCACACTAGATTGAAGAGTCTGTTCAATGAAAACGGAAGCCACGAATAAGGACGGAATAGAGGTTTTAGTGGGTAGACTAGACGTCACAATACGAAGAGTGTTACGTGATATTACTTACGAGTCTAATACATTAGAAAAACGATTAGTTAATTACAAGGAAACGTAAACCGGATACCAAAAATCTTGCACCGAACAACGTGAAGGGAATTTTGTCAAGTGAAAAGGTATCCATAAAGGTCGTAGAGAGTTCTCAACAAACGAAACATAAACCCTGGTCCACTTCGAACAAAAGAACAGGAACCTTTATGAGAGTCACCTATCTGAGAACCCAGTGACCCATTTGTTTGTTCTCTCTGTTTGTTTAATATAAGTCACAATTAACTAGTCAGCACAGATCATGAACCACTCGGGGACCTGTCATAGAGTGGTCCGAGGAGACAGGTACCCTAAGAGGTCCGTTCTAATGACCTCACCCATCGAGAAGGAAAGAGGTCCCCTAGATGGATTGGGACTCAGACTTGGGTCCAGAGGGTGTAATGTCCGTCAGAAATCGGAGACTCCTTTGTCCCTTCAATGACGAAGGTTTAGGTTTTTCTGGTGTCTTTTTCTCTTCCTCAAGGGATTTAAGTTTGTAAAAGATGTAAGATAAAGAATCTAGAGAGAGAGAGAGAGAGAAAAAAAAAAAAAAAAAATTGACTAGTTACTTAAAGTGTATTGTTCTTGACCGTTTAAGTTCTTCGTAACATTTAATATACACGATACACACAGAAGAGTTGACATCAGAGTCAAGGTGTAAGTGGAGGATACAAGATGAAAGACCATGACCTTTGAGTTTTCACAAAAAACCAAAAACAAAAAAACGGTTGTCTTAGGTACCATCGAAAGTGGTTATCACCCACGATCACTCTCTCATCTTTTCTCTTCCGTCATCAACTACTCTAACAAGAAAGGATAGTCGGAGAAGGAGTACCAAAATGTGGGACGGTCGACGTAAAACAAGATCAACGATTGACAAAAGATGAGAGGTTCTTAATCTAAGTAAAACATGGGAGTTTCTGTTCTCAGACTCGAAAGGTTACAGACTCAAAGTCGAAAGTCCCCGGAAGGAAAACCGAAGGACTCCAGTGTTGCGATTGTCTCGGGGTTGAGGATAAGTTCCCAATCTTAAGAGGAGAAACAGTCAGAGGAGGACGTTTTCATATCTAAAATTATTGGGATCATAAAATGGAACCAAGCAGATCGAGAGTACTCTTACAGAGGAAGTACACGGATACTCAAAATGCAGATTAGTACTAAAGGAAAAATGAAACATTATGAAAAAGAAATTAACTGAGGAATGTTATTCACAAGAGATCCTTTAATCGGTTTACTAAAAAAAAAAAAAAAGACTGACTGGGTCCCTATATCGTTTGGGATCTTAGTGTTAAACTCTCAGACAAACGTAACAACATCAAAATTGGGGTAAATAGATACTGTTTATAAACGGTCTCCGAAGATTAATAAAATGGTGTTAATATGTTAGGACTGTCAAGTACGAGACTCAACATATCAATTCTTACACTTACATATAAGAAAGAAATTAAATATTTCGTAGTATTCTTTATCAATGAAAAGACATGTAGTAAATCTAAAATTTACGGTCTTTGTTGAACTAAGAGGTCTTCAAATTAAAATACGGATCATTGTTCAAAATAAAATTAATATACGAAACGGTACCCGATGGTAAACACGTACCATCGATTTAGTGAAGTCAGTACGGACTGAGAAATCCTGGGGTACCTGACGTCGGGTAGTCCGAGGAGACAGGTACCCTAAGAGGTCCGTTCTTATGATCTTATCCGACGGTACGGGAGGATGTCACCTAGAAGAACTGGGTTCTCAACTTGGGATTCAAAGAATACAGAGGACTTAACCGTCTACCCAAGAAATGGTGGTCGTGGTGGACCCTTGGGGAACCGATGGTATCGGGGTCGGAGATTATAACCGACTTTAAGAAAAATGCGACAAATAAGAATACGTTTGATCTTTTATTTATAAACAAAGTAGTTAAAAGATTTCTTAGACAATCAAAGTCCAAGGCACAGTCAGTTCCAAGAAGTGATCACCATTATTCAATTCTGGTTAAGAAATTGTTTGACTTTATAATTTTATTACAATCGTGTGTTTTATAGTTTTATCTCATCTTTCGTATAAGTCTAATACCCGTACTTTTCTTCTAAAACTTTAGTTCTAGTATTTGGTAAACGTGTCATCTGGTTTGTTTACTCAATGACAATGACACAAGATAGTGAAGATGTTGTTTTGAGGAGTCGATCATAGTATAGATAAATCAAGCCAAGTCAACGAGTCAGCACAGGCCGGGAAACACTGGGGTACTTAGGGTCGTGCAGTTCGGAGGTACAGGCAGTTATTGAGGGTCTCAGATGAGTTTGAGTACAGGTAGTTCAGTCACTACGGTAGATCGATAGAGTAGGTGACAACAGGGGAAAAGAAGAACGGGAGGTAGTCGGGGTCGTAGTCCCAAAAAAGGTTACTCATTGGAAAAGTGTAGTCCACCGGTTTTATAACCTCAAAGTAGAAATAGTAGTCAGGAAGGTTACTTGTGGGTCTTGACTACAGGAAATCCTACCTGACCAACCTGGAGACACATCAGGTTCCCTGAGAGTTCACAGAAGAGGTTGTGATTTCAAGTTTCGTAGTTGAGAAGTCGTGAGTCGAAAGAAGTGTCAGGTTGAGAGTATAGATAATTAAGGGTATTTATGTTCCCAAGACAATAATCTTTTTTTTATTTATTTAGACTTAAGAGGAACTAAAAAAAGAGTGATAGTGGTTTAACCTTGCACATTGGATAAGTCGACAGACATAACCTAAGTCAAGTCAAGTCAGTGAGTCCGCACAGACTGAGAAACTCTGGGGTACTTAACGTCGTACGGTCCGGAGAGACAGGTAGTTGTTGAGGGTCTCAAGTGTGTCTGAGCGTAGGTAACTCAGTCACTGCGGTAGGTCGGTAGAGTACGAGACAGCAGGGGAAGAAGAGGACGGGAGTTAGGGAGGGTCGTAGTCTCACAAAAGGTTACTCAGTTGAGAAGTGTACTCCACCGGTTTCATGACCTCAAAGTCGAAATCGTAGTAAGGAAGGTTTCTTTAGGGTCCCGACTAGAGGAAGTCTTACCTGAACAACCTAGACATAACCTAATGACTTCAGACATGATACTTGAGTATAGAACCGAAGGTCCTGTCCTACGTAAAAATGGAATTTTCATTGAGGGATAGATTTTTTTTCATTCCCGGAGATATTAGTCGGTTCTACATCTTAGTCGGTTCTACACATTAGGTGGTTCTACGTCTTTTAAACATTGGTCGATTCTACACACCTAGTGTTGTTTGATACCTTTTAAGAATTTCTCCACATTTATGGTCTACTGGAATGGACGGAGGATTCTTTGGACATACGTCCAATTCTTCGTTGTCAATCTTCACCTGTACCTTGTTATCTGACCAAGGTTTAACCTTTTCCTCATGTAGTTCAAAGTACTCTTTATCTCCTTCTTTGTCACCTTTCTCACGGTCTAAAATAAAAAACCCCGAAGTTTTAGTGACGTCTACCACTGACGTCGGTACTTTAATTTTCTGCGAATGAGGAACCTTCTTTTGAATACTGGTTGGATCTCTCGTATAAGTTTTCGTCTCTGTAATGAAACGGCTGATTCCAGGCAGATCAGTTCCGATACCAAAACGGTCGTCAGTACATAGCTACATTCTCAACTTGACACTTCTTCCGACTCGCGGTTTCTTAACTACGAAAACTTGACACCACAACCTCTTCTGAGAACTCTCAGGCAACCTGACGTTCCTCTAGGTTTGACAGATTTCCTCTAGTCAGGACCCACAAGAAACCTTCCTGACTACGATTTCGACTTTGAGGTCATGAAACCGGTGGAGTACACTTCTCAACTGAGCAACCATTTCTGAGACTACGACCCTCCCTAACCCCCGTCCTCCTCTTCCCCTGCTGTCTCCTACTCTAACGACCTACCGTAGTGACTGAACTACCTGCACTTAGACTCACTTGAGGCCCTCAACAACTACCTGTCCCTCCGGACCGTACGACGCTAAGTACCCCAGTGTTTCCCAGCCTGTGTTGACTCGTTGACTTGACTTGTCTTAACTTCCAACATATAACAGTGGGACGAATAAATTGAATCTACGTCTCATGTAGTACTCTTTGAGACCCGACCTTCTTCGTGTTCGACTTTAGTGTTAACTCTCTTTATCGTTATTGGAGTCTATACGTCTACTATCGTGTAAATACCGTCTTTCACTTCTTCTAGATTTCCGGAGAACTACTTTCACTTTCTCCTCTCATTTTTTCAACGAATTTGGAGTTGTAAGTCTTTTGATTCTTGTACCGTAGATCAGGGCAATGAAGTACCGTTTATTACCCCTTCGTTACCTTTGTCACTCTCTGATAAAACCCCCCAAGGTTTTAGTGACGTCTACCACTAACGTAGATACCTTAATTTTCTGTCATCGAGAAACCTTCTTTTTGATACTGGTTGTATCTGTCGTATAATTTTTCGTTTGTGTAATGAAACGGTCTTCCACAGGTACATCAGTTTCGATACCAAAGAGGTCATCAGTACATACCTACACTCTCAACCTCATATTTCCTTCGACTCGTGGTTTCTTAACTACAAAAACTTGACACCACAACCTCTTCTGAGAACTCTCTAGGTCGGTCAGGTAGGATTTCCTTTAGCTAGGACTTATAAGTGACCTTTCCGACTACCATTCGACTTTACGGTTATTAAACCGGTGGACTACGTTTCTGGACTGAGTAACCTTTTCTGGGACTGCGACCTTTTCTAACTTCCGTCCTCCTCTTCCCCTGCTATCTCTTACTTTACCAGTCTACAGTAGTGACTGAGTTACCTGTCCTCAAACTGGTTCGAGACCCCCAACCACTACCTGTCCATCCGAACCGCACGACGTCAGTCACCCTAGATTTCCCAGTCTGTACTGACTTGACTTGACTTCTACATAATTTGACTTACTTTAACTTCTAAATCTGTACTTTTAAATAATTAATAATTATTACAAGTTACGATATGTCAAGTCAAGTCAACGAGTCAGCACAGGCTGAGAAACGTTGGGATACATAGTGTCGTGCGGTCCGGAGGGACAGGTAATGGTTGAGGACCTCAAGTGGGTTTGAGTACACATAGCTCAGCCACTACGGTAGATCGGTAGAGTAGGAGACAGTAGGGAAACAGGAGGACGGGGGTTAGGGAAGGTCGTAGTCCCAGAAAGGTTTCTCAGTTGAGAAGAGTACTCCACCAGTTTCAAAAACTCAAAGTCGGAGTCGTAGTCATGAAGGTTACTTGTGGGTCCTGACCAGAGGAAATCCTACCTAACCAACCTAGAGGAACGTCAGATTCCCTGTGAGCTCTCAGAAGAGGTCGTGGTGTCAAGTTTTCGTAGTTAAGAAGCCACGAGTCAAAAGAAGTGTAAGGTTGAGAGTGTAGGTATGTACTTGTGACCTTTTTTGTATCGGAACTGATCTGTCTTGAAACAACCGTATCATTACAGAGACGAAAAGTTGTACGATAGATCCAATTAGCATTGAAAGGAAGGTTCCTTATTTGTAGAAAAATAAAGTACCGACGTTAGTGGTAGACGTCACTAAAACCTCTAGGGGTTTATTTTAGACTGTGACAAAGGTGACAAAGGGGTAGATAAAGGGTACTTCACTACCCTGACCTACGGTACTAGAAGCAAAAGACTTACAACTCCAAATTCGGTTGTAAAAATGAGAGGAGAAAGTAAAAGTAGTTCTTCGAAAAATCGAGGAGAAGTGAAAGACGGTATTCCCACCACAGTAGACGTATAGACTCCAAGAACTATAAAGAGGGTCGTTAGAACTAAGGTCGAGCACGAAGAAGGTCGGGTCGCAAAGAGTACTACATGAGACGTATAGTCAATTTATTCACCCCACTGTTATATGTCGGAATTGCCTGAGGAAAAGGATAAACCTTGGTCAGACAACAAGGTACGGGTCAAGATTGACAACGAAGGACTGGACGTATGTCTAAAGAGTTCTCCGTTCAGTCCACCAGACCATAAGGGTAGAGAAAGTCTTAAAAGGTGTCACATAACACTAGGTGTGTCAGTTTCCGAAACCGTATCAGTTATTTCATCTTTACCTACGAAAAGACTTTGAGAGAACAAAAAAGGTACTAGGTCGTCTACAACCGCTAAACTAGAGACCAAGGAGAGGGAAGGGATTTTGGTCGAACGTGTAGACCTTCAAGTACCAAGTACATAACGACTTCGGACCGAACCTCTTAAAACTCGTACTGAAATGATCGCACACCCTATTTACGTTAACACGCCATCAAACTCGTAAGAAACCGTAACAGAAAGAAACCTTAACGTTACTTTTGACTGGAAAAGGTCAGGACACCGGTGACGACTCAAAAGGTTTAAACGACCGTATAACTCACGTCGTGAAAGTGTTGTAGTAGAAGGTCCTAAATTTTATCGAGGTGAACTTAAAGTAGTGGAGGTGATCGAAACAAGTATCACTCCGAAAGATTCCGGATGAACTGAAGTGTAAGGTCCTACCGACCGAGATCGAATCACTAGTGTGATAGCACTAATAGACTAAGTACTTCGAGAAAAAACATGTCAAGAAGAAACATAATAACGGTGGTAGAATTATTGAAGACAGACAATCCAGGCACATTAAAGATAGGAAATACCTCGGGTAGAAACATTCTTTTCAAGGGTACTATCGAGATTAAAACGACTTCTTTAGAGATCAGAAAGTGTAAGATAATCAAATGAGATAACTCCTTCCTAAAGAATAGAAAGGAACGATAAGAAACCTTGAAACGTAAGTTTGCCCATATCTCAAGGAAAAGAGGAAACGAAAGACGAACAGAATAGAAGTATCGATAAACATTCCGGAGGAGTCTGTTGGTAAAACTAAAAAACGTAAAGAAAAGGAACCCCTACCAGAACTAGAGACAGAGGACATGTTACAGTACTTGGAGACAGGTATCAAGTAGTCCATGACGCAGATAGTCTAGATCCGGGAATTTAGATAAAGAGTGAAGGTAATATATGAGTATTCCCTAAACTAAATCCAGTACGGACTTACCAGATCACCAAAAGGAATGAAAGAAGTTAAATTGAGACTTAACCGTTATACTTAAAATACTAAACTCGGTGTCAGTCGGGGTGCAGAACAAAAACGACTGACATATCTCGAAGAGGTAGAAACCGACGTTTCTTATATTAGTTAGACTAAAGCCACAACTGGTACACATTACAGGTATACATGTCAGAAGAGAACACGATAACCTTTTCACACAAACGATACTGTTCATACAAAAGAAACGTTTAGAGATAATCGAAAACAGGACGAAGTAAGACATGAGGTTCCGGTTTAAACGGACAATGAGGTCCACAAAGAACTGAAAGATGAAAACGTAAGATCATGGGATATTTCTTTTAATGTAGAAAAAACCGACAATCAAGATTTTCCAGAACATCCAAAAGTATCTTAGCAAGTTGAAGTCGAAGAAGTCGCAATGACAAACCCCGTATCCGAACCTAGTGGCACTATAACTTACCAAACGGAACTTTTGTTTGTCTCTAGTAAGGCAGTAAAAACTCTAACGTAGGTTTATGAAGTAAAGTCTGAGAAAACAACTGGTACTACCATGAGGTAAAGAAGATTCCCGAAGTGCGGGTGTCATCATCTTTATTACTAGTAGACTCAATTTCAGTGGGTAAGGTCAGTTAAAATCAAGGGACTAACGATCTTACAACTACAAGTGAGAACGGTAGAGAACAAACTGGTGAAGGTTAAACGGAACTAAGTGCCTGGACTGTAAGGTCCAAGGATACGTTACAACGAGAAATGTCGTAGTCTGGAATGAAGATAGTGGTCAGTGTAGGTGTTGACTCATAACAAAAACGAAACCGAAGAAAAGAAGTAAGAAAGACCTCAATAAAGAGGTGACTAGAGGTCATCGTATAACCCGTGGACTACTGGACCCCTTAAGGAGAAAGTCATAGGATAGTAAAATGGAAAAGTATGACAAGGGTTCCGTTATTACCCCAACCCAAAGGGTTCCGTTCTTATTACTTCACCAAACGGTAAGAGAAGAGGTCACTTGATGTAAGAGAGTCTGGAGAAGTGGTACACCAGGTACGTCTAACCGACCAAAAGACACCAATACCAAAGCTACACAGACGGAAGGCTACGGGAGAGAGTTGTCGATGGCAGAGTAAACCCAAAGAGAATAGAACCTGCACCCTATAGAGAAGTGTCGATGAGGTAGTTTCGAGTCGGTAACGAGGAATGGAACATACTTCAGTGGGGAGGACTAGAACTTTTGCTAATCGAGAAAAACCGGGAGATTGCGGTCACGTCAGCTGCGAGGAACCTGCACCCCAACGATGCGTTGGTTTATTACTTATTCTGAGTGTGAGTGAAGATTATAAGAATGAAGTGTGACTGAAGGTTTTGTTTCGGGTTAAAAGGTGGTACTAGAGGTAATTTGATACTTTTAGAGAAAACTAATGTAACAATATTGTTAATTAAGATATAAGATGTTTTCGCATGTCAAGAGTCAATATTATTAAAAACCTATATCTAAACTCTTGACAACCTTGATAAGTAAAGTCAAAAAGAGACTAGTGACCCTCGTGACAAGAATAGACTGAAGTTCAGTGACAGTAGTACGATACTTAGAGACAATTTAAATTTGATCTTACGATTTGAGACATTTGAGGCTGTGACTTCTAGATACCAATACAAGTCACAAACCCTAGTCTGACGTCATGAAACTAAAAACAACAATAGTAAGTAATGTCCAAATAACACGTGACTAAAAGAATTGTAAAGACAAAAAGATGAAGGACGGAACTATTACCCTATGAGTAAAACCGTAATGATAACATTCGTCATTAATAAGTTATACAATGTTCGAATCTGACCTTGTTGACAAATGTTTTTCAATAGTGGTAGTCATAACAGCGGAACTTACACTGTCAAACGAGTTTTTTAAATTTGATTCTCGGAGAGGTCAAGTCAAGTCAGTGAGTCAGTACAGGGCTGAGAAACACTGGGGTACTTAGTGTCGTACGGTCCGGAGGGACAGGTAGTTGTTGAGGGTCTTAAGTGAGTCTGAGTGCAGGTGGGTCAGTCACTACGGTAGGTCGGTAGAGTAAGAGGTAGCAGGAGAAGAGGAGGACAGGGGTTAGGGAGGGTCGTAGTCTCAGAAAAGGTTACTCAGTTGAGAAGTGTACTCCACCGGTTTCATGACCTCGAAGTCGAAATCGTAGTAAGGAAGGTTTCTTTAGGGTCCCAACTAGAGGAAGTCTTACCTGACCAACCTAGAGGAACGTCAGGTTCCCTGAGAGTTCTCAGAAGAGATTGTGGTGTCAAGTTTTCGTAGTTAAGCCGCGAGTCGGAAGAAGTGTCAGGTTGAGAGTGTAGGTATGTACTGGTGACGTTTTTGGTATCGGGACTGATCTACCTGGAATCAACCGTTTCATTACAGAGACGAAAACTTATACGATAGATCCAACCAGTATTCAAAAGAAGGTTCCTCATTCGCAGAAAATTAAAGTACCAACGTCAGTTGTAGAAGTCACTAAAACCTCGGGGTTTTTTATTTCAGACTGTGAGAGGGGTCACAAAGGGGTAGATAAAGGGTACTTCACTTCTTGGGGAGGTCATCCTGGGAAAGTTGTAGAAGTGTGATTTATATTAGGGGATCTGTCTAGGGCAACAGAAAGGACGCTAAGTCCAAAGTACTCTAATAAATCAAGTTACGTGAAAATTTTAAATAAGGTAACTAATGTACTGTTTGTACCACTTTAGCATTACGACTTTCCTATTTTTTATTTCCACGTAAGGAGTTTATTAAATGTAGGACTACCCCCCCCATCTTTTTTATAGTAAAAAACGCACATTATAAACATATGTATTCTACTATTTATAAGTCTCACGATACCTCGGATCTTCTCTTTGTAAATATGATGGGGTGATAAGAATCCCTCCATAGTTCTCGTCTTTACTTGGTTCTGGACTTCTTTGTCTTGATATTATTTGCAATTTCTTTTTACACCTCCGTGGTAAAGACAGTTTTCTTCGACATACTTATTTTTTCTTAACACTTTACTATATAACACAATTCGTGAAACATTCTTTAAACACCACATTTTATCGTTCTTTACTTCGTCTTAGATACTTTTCTCTGGTTAAGTATCTTCCCGAATACATGGTGCGACTTCTTAAATCTGAATTCGAAGTCCACTATTGCTCGTTAACTTCTTAAATTCGTTCCTTCAATCACTGTTTCTGTTTAAAACTAAAATTTTGTCTAAAGGTTATATTTCTATGAAAGTAGCCACTCGATCGAGTTAGTGTATAATTGACTCCCTAAATCTCTTCAAACGAATGTAAAGTCCAACTCTCCGAACTTATCCTATATGTTGTATATTTTTCCATATACCTTAGTTATTTACGTGTACTATCAACGTTCTACGTCAGTCTTGAGTTTTTATACTTACCGTCCACGTGTAGGATATTTACTTCTTCAAATGATGAGAATCAAAGTATTGTTTAATATCTAAAGTTAGACTCTTTGCAAAAAAAGAGTCTAACTTTAGACTGACATACTACTATTTCGATGAAATTCTTACGGGGTACTTTTTAAAGAACGTCGTTCGTACCTTTCTACTCAGTCTGTATTGTGTAAGTCTTTTTTTCTCTGTCTTTTATGTTTACGATTGTTCCTACTATGACACTATTGTTAAACCCTATGTTTCTTTAGGTCTATTATATAACATGATCGATGATTCGTTTCTGGACTCATAATTTTTTTATTTGTATAGTAATTACCAATAATACCCTAACCCTAGAATTCTTTAATTAGTGATGGTATTATTACTGTCTATGGATTCCGTACGAATAAATAAAAAAAAAAAAATTTCTCCTTTTTGACATGTTCTCCGACCTTAAATTTTTTTTTTTTTTCCTTAAAATAAAGGACAAGAATTTAAGTAATTAGGGTGTGTATAAATATTGTCAGGTGTGACCATAGTGATGCCAGACAATAGTCTGTACATTAAAAAGAAGATTGCATGTTTTAATTAATTTCTTTTAATTAATTTATTAGTCCAATTTTGTAAATATTTTTCAACATATATCTTACTTCTATTTTATTGTCTAATCACTGTAGGTTTTGTAGAAGTCTTAATTTATTAAGGAACTCCTACACCGTACCATAAACTTTATACTCCCTATTCATCCTTGATTGATGTATTTTTGTCCACCTTCACATAGAATATGTCTCCAACAACATGACGGATTTAGAATATGGCCCTTTCTGTTCCACTCTCACCAGGTCATTCCCCGTATACTAACCCCTTTTTTACGTCAAATTCCTTTGTGTTTTTATAAATTAGTAGTACGATTTTGCCTTACTTCTTCAACTATCTCACTAAAGTTGACTTAAGTCTCTCTGAAGGTTCTTATATAAGTCAAGTCAAGTCAGCGAGTCAACACAAGTTGAGAAACTCTGGGGTACTTAGCGTCTTGTGGTCCGGAGGGACAGGTAGTGGTTGAGGGTCCCAGGTGGGTTTAGGTACGGGTAACTCAACCACTACGGTAGGTTAGTAGAGTAGGAAACAGCAGGGGAAGATGAGGACGGGAGTTAGAAAGGGTCGTAGTCTCCGTAAAGGTCTCAGTCGAGAAGTGTAGTCCACCGGTTTCATAACCTCAAAGACGAAGTTGTAGTCAGGAAGGTTGCTTGTGGATCCTGACTAGAGGAAACCCTACCTGACCAACCTAGAGGAACGTCAGGTTCCCTGAGAGTTCTCAGAAGAGGTTGTGGTGTCAAGTTTTCGTAGTTAAGAAGACGAGAGTCTAAAGAAATATCAGGTTGAGAGTGTAGGTATGTACTGGTGACCTTTTTGGTATCGGAACTGATGTATCTTGAAACAACCGTTTCATTACAGAGACGAAAACTTATACGACAGATCCAATTAGTATTGAAAGGAAGGTTCCTCATTCGTAGAAAATTAAAGTACCGACGTCAGTGGTAGACGTCACTAAAACCTCGGGGGTTTTTTAATTCAGACTGTGACAAAGGTGACAAATAGGTAGATAAAGGGTCCTTCACTACCCTGACCTACGGTACTAGAAGCAAAAGACTTACAACTAGAAATTCGGTTGAAAAAGTGAGAGGAGAAAGTGAAAGTAGTTCTCCGAAAAATCAAGAAGAAGGGAAAGACAGTATTACCATCACGGTAGACGTATAGACTCCAATAACTATAAAGAGGACCGTTAGAACTAAGGTCGAGCACGAAGAAGGTTGGGTCACAAAGAGTACTACATGAGACGCACATTCAATTTATTCGTCCTACTGTTATATGTCTGAACAGCATGAGGAAAAGGATAAACCTTTGTCAGACAACAAGGTACAGGTCAAGATTGACAACGAAGGACTGGACGTATGTCTAAAGAGTTCTCTGTCCAGACCACCTGACCATAAGGGTACAGAAATTCTTAAGAGGTGTAAAATAACAGTAGGACTAATTTTTTTCTCTTTTTCGTTCTGTCTTAGTTTAGTCGTTAATTTTATATACTCAACTTTAACTCTGGTTTTGGTCTTTTTGTGTAAAAAAAAAAGTAGTTCTTAAAGAGGTTTGACTTCCTTCCGTCCTCAAAAATTAAGTTCACCGTATGTCTTTTGGTTCGTTCTACTCACGTTTGTAAAGTCATTATTCTTTGAATGAAGTCTTAAATACTCTCTTTTTATCTACCGTTAATTTACAATAGATCTAAAAATTTGACCCTACTGGGTCTCTCTACTATACCCCTCCCACCACCCTCACCCCAAGTCCCAACCCTTGAGTACATGTGGACACCACCTAAGTACAGTTACATACCGTTTTGGTTATGTCATAACATTTCATTTTTCTATTTTAATTTTTAATTTATTTATTTTCGTTCAGGAGATGTGACTTCATTGTTAATTTAAACTTAGTCAATAGAGGGGTCTAAAAGTCTGGTTTATGTTTACAAAAACTTTAGATCTTTCTTGTTAAAACTAGTTTTCCACGAGATTTAAAAGTTAATTCAGTTCTTTTTTAATTCTATAGGAGACTTTGTGTTTCTAGTCTTTGATATTAAATGTACATAAGTAAGATTCATTCAAAATTTTTGATCACTTTTCTTTTCGGTAAGATGAAACTTACTTTTGATTCCTATATAAACTGAAGTACATTGACTTTTCAGTTCTGTCTAAACTTAAGTCCACATCCAAGGGTGTTCTAAGGTTATTATAGTGGTATTCAAAATCAGATTGTTAATAGTTTAGATGAGGGAACTCATTTGAGATAATGATTTGACCGAGTAGTTTGAAAAAAAAAAAAAAAAAAAAAAAAAAATTAAAAAAAACTTAAAAAAAATAAATAAATAAAAATAAAAAAAATAAAAATTTAAAATAAATAAATAAATAAAAAATTTAAAATTTTAGAAATTAAGAATGTACACAAGGGTTTGTACTTGGGGGGAGGGTGGAGGGAGGGGTATTGTAGAGAGACTCAGTAGGGGTACGTGGTCGAGGTTCGTACGACATAGGACGTAGTCTGTATCTGACCGCTAAGTTGAGAATGTACTATCATATGTACAATCTTACAGTAAGAGGATTTAGTAGGGTGGGAGAGGGAGGGAGACTCAGGTTTTCAGGTAATATGTGTAGACACAGAGAAAGGGACAGAACGTATGTCCCAGCAGTAACGGTAGAAGGATTTAAGGTATATATACACAATCATATGACATAACCACAAAAAGAAAGACCGAATGAAGTGAGACATATTAGCCGAGGTCAAAGTAGGTAGAGTAGTCTTGACTAAGTTTACTTAAGAAAAANCGAGATGATGTTTCGGTGTCAGTAGTTCTGTCATACCATGACCGTGTTTCTGTCTGTATATCTAGTTACCTTGTTTTATCTTTCGGGTCTCTATTTAGGTGTGTGTATACCTGTGGAATAGAAACTGTTTCCTCCGTTCTTATATGTTACCTCATTTCTGTTAGAGAAATTGTTCACCACGACCCTTTTGACCAGTTGGTGAACATTTTCTTACTTTGATCTAGTGAAAGATTGTGGGGTGTGTTTTTATTTGAGTTTTACCTAATTTATAGATTTACATTCTGGTCTTTGATATTTTGAGGATCTCCTCTTGTATCCGTTTTGTGAGAGTCTGTATTTGACCGAGTAGTTAGAATTATCGTTATACCAACGTTTTTAAGAGTTTGAGTTCTAATGTCCTGATTGTTGTAACAATTATCGATATGGAGAACACCTACTTGTTAGTTTAGGTCGAGAAAGGTGTGAAGACTTCCTTTCACTTCACAAAAGAGAGTTAAAATACAGGTGTGACTAGGACTACAAACTGAGTCGGGGACTTCGGTGTACCCATCTATAAGCTATTTCCACCTAAGGGTAACGACGACGACGACGACGACGACAACGACGATTCAGTTAAGTCAACACGGGCTGAGACACGCTGGGGTACCTGTCGTCAGGTAGTCCGAGGAGACAGGTGTCCTATGAGATCCGTTCTTATGACCTCACCCAACGGTAAAGGAAGAGGTCCTAAGGGTAATCCTTTTACTTTATAGTAAAAAGTTTGTTTCTGTTTTATCACAATAAATCGATTTTAGTAGATTGGTTTTAGGAACTAGATTGATTACTAAATTTTTAATAGGGTTTAGACCTTTATTTCTGTTTTTTTACCCAGACAAAAAAGTCGTAGTATGTCCATAGGATTAGATTCAAAATCCTCTTATATATAAAAACAAAAAGAGGGATGGAAATAAGAGGTTGAAACAACTTCCAACTTACTGTTTATTTTGACACGTTACAATTTTAGACCTTTGAGTGACAAATGATAACTAGAGTCCAGGGTCTAAATAATTGCCTCGTAAGATTGAACATCTAAAACAGGTTATCTCTACATGTATTGAGAACGGACTACCGTTTTCACTTCTAATACCAAATACTGAGACATCTTGTAACTGATCAAAATATAATTTGAGTCACTAGAACATGATTATGAGGAAATAAATTAACGGATATTTATAAACTTTACGAAAAACCTGGATATAATTACTGAATGACGAGGGGATTAATTAACTACACATCTTATTTTTTCATTTATAAACTAACATAAACATTCTTCAACACTAAATTATAAAGACTTTTAATATTAAATCTTGACTGTAAGTATATATAGTAGGAAGGGTATATGTACAAAGGTTTTTATAGGGACTTTACATTCTTAGTAATTAGAGGAGCAGTTTCAAAGGAGAACAGTACCGTAAGTAGAGGGAGAGGTTCATTCAACACTAGTGGTAATCAAATCCGACACAGAGGAATACTGGACCTCTATTTACAAGTAATGGAAATTAATTATGTTGTATTTTTCCTTCCACTTTGTTATGTTCTTAATTTTTGTTCAACTGTCTCCTTCATTGACCTTTGTTTTATTACACCAGTATAGAATAAAGTTTTTTATTACACTTGAAAAGTGGGACTAGCACCCTACTAAGGATCAACAAGAACGAACAACAAAAAGACCTTCTTCGAGGAATCGGGTAATAAAGATGGAGTGAGGGATACGGAGAACCAAGGTGAAGACCTTTTCACTTTCGTTTCAGGGAGTCAACACAGGTTGAGAAACGCTGGGACACCTGATCTGTCGAATACCTTAAGAGATTCGGACTTATGACCTCACCCATCGGAAAAGAAAGGGGTGAGTTCATAACAAGGGTTCAGATAACGTAACCTACACCTAAGAAATGGTCACCTCGGTGGTCCCTTCGGGTTCTTATGACCTCACCCATCGATTAGGAAAGAACTTGTTTAAAAGGGTGGGTTCTTTGACTTGGTCCCAGAGGACGTACGTCTACCTAAGAAGTGGTTGACTCAATAGTCCCTTTGGGGAAGGTAAAGACCCTCTTTAGGGTATAAGTCACAACAGGTACGGGTGTAGACTCTACACTAAACCTTTAATACGTATAAGACTTACGACTGAGAAGTAGTAAATGTAGAACGTAAAAACATCCGTACACAGAAGTAACACACACTTCTGTCGTTTATACTTTCACCGAACCTCAACGATTCACGCTCTGGTTAGTATTAAAGAATTAGGGTCTGTGATCCTTCTATTGAGGGACCTTTGGTCTATTGTACAACTCGGTACAAGGGTGAAGATATCGACCTTGAACTTCATGACCAAAGTACCACTGTTATGAATCAATGTACGAGTGAATAGATTGGGAGGTAAATTACCTGAGGTGACTCAGTAGATGAACCCGTTAAACTCTGTTACTTACTCTTCTGCTTCAATTAGAAGAGACTAGGTACGATAGACGTGTATTCGGTATTTTTATCAACAGAGGACACAGATGGACCATCAAACATTATCTTCTAAGTACCTTTCCCTGGAACCCTTAGTCTCAAGAAGGCATAGAGTTAGAGTAACGGTCAAGACCGAGACCTAAGGAATTGAGACGATTGTTATTGTTTGAAGAACAATTTATTAAATCGCAAAAGTGGGGGTTTTCGGAGGTCCAATAATGTGAAAGTCAGTAGGAACCTCCAACAGGTGTCCACTTTTCATACAGAAAAAGAAAGACTACTCAGTAAAGTTCGGGTCAGAAATAGAAATAATGTCCTATAATGACTTAGATTCTCTTTCCTTTTTCTATTGTTGGAAGAGATTGTTGGACTTAAAAGGGAGAGTCTAAAGTTTTACATGTTAGTACAATTCGAATATAACATTTCATATTTTTTTCTCGTAAAACCAATAGACAAATCGTTGTCTATTGTTCTTAACTTGAAGGTATGAACCCTGATAACGTTAGGGGTAACAGAGGGTTTGATGAAGATGGACCCGTTAAAGTCAAAATTTTGGACGGAGAACACACAAACGAAGTATTATGGTGTAAAGTCGCAGTCAATCCTATCCAAAACTGCAGATTTTTAATCGGATTTTACCTTACCCTTATTGTCAAAAAATTGGGTTCTATGATGGACAAAGAATCTATATGAAGAAAAATTTTAAAAAAAATTAACGAAAACACACATTGATAGTAAATAAAATCCCATCAAAGTGAAAATTAGTGTTCGAATCGAGTCAGGAGTTAATATGACAATCATTTACGACAAAATGGAAGATAAAATTCATACCATGATTATATGTTGTTACTACCGAAGTCGAAAAGTGAAGGTGTATTTTATATTGACAAAACTCGTAGTTGTCTACCTTCCTGTTAAAGTCCTCTCTCTTTCTCCCTGTGTGTGTGTAAAACAAGATCCGTAAAAACATGGTCCTGTCTGTTTTTATTCAGGTAACTAGTTTTGTCTCTTTTATTGAGAAATAAGAGATATAGTTCGAATCAAATTCATGTTTTCTAACTTTACTTCTCACGGTCAGACATAACAACGGGACGACTCAAGTCAAGACAGAGGCTTAAAATACAGGTTTATAACGTCCATGAGGGAAGAGTCGTGGTAGTCAGGACCGATTTGACTTCTCCCTTCCATGTGGAGAGGCTTCGGGATGTTCGATTTTGTCTTCCACGACTAAATGACTCTTATAATAGTTGTCGAAAGGGAAAGTATTTGATCCTCTCACTCGGATGTTTATAGTAGAAGTAAGGTAGTAATCCTATCTTACGTAAAGGTTTTTTTATTTTCCCCTGAAGACTACAAGTTCTGATAAGTTAGAATACCATTTTAGTGGTTTATGACTTCTTCCTACGAAAAAACGTTACCCAAGATCTCATTAAGGACATTTGTTACCAAAGTTTACGGTCTCGACTGTGACTCCAAAAAAATCAATTCAAGAGAGTTCCTAAGTTTTAGGGGTAAGGGAATAGGAGACGAAAGGTTAAAAATAGTGTCAAATTATACTGATCACATAATACTCAGTCCTGATATGAGGACATATAAAGATATATGTTATTCATTTATAACGAATTAGAGAGTACACGGACGTGTTCCCACTAAAAATAAAATTTTCAAAACCTTTCAAATATATCTTTGTTGATGTGTTATAAATCTTTATTTATTTTACCTTATTGATTTATAATTCGTATACTGTTACTTTACTAATGTCAAGTTTGTGTTTTGTGGTTTACTTTTACATTGTATAATAGTTAACATACAAATTATAAATTATATCACTTAATAAATTTGAGACGAATTTTATAATGTTTAATACTTACTGTCCTTTAAGGGATTATAGAGAAGTCAAGATTTGACTGGTGTGTCCCACGTCCGGATAGTATTAACAAGTCATTAACAAATGACTTGACTAAACTGGGTCCGATTGGGAAGTAGATTGTAAGAAAGAAATGAAGAACCCATATTCTATACCTGATTTAAAGAGACTTCAGGTATGACCTAGGGATCAACATTGTTACGTTAGACTCTAAATCAATATTCTAGATCAATGGTCTCACATATAGTGAAAGTCTAGACTGAACGATTTTTGTAGCGTTTGATAGTAAGTAAGAGGAAAGTATCACTGACACTTCGTTACACAACTACAATCTGGTTTTGTTTTCTTTCCGGGACCCAAAGAATTGGATGAAAACCTCCTCTTAACCGAAGGTTGACACTGGTGGACGAAACCTGTCACTGTACTCATTCTTAATAAAGTATTAAAATTCATTAAATGTATATGAAATTTATACTACGTTATTGATAACAATGGAATAGATTTACTAAAATAAATTTCGTATTCTTTCAGATAATAGAAAAAAAACGAAAAAAAAAAAAAAAAAAAAAAAANAAAAACGAAAAAAAAAAAAAAAAAAGTAAAATAACGACAACAAGTCAGTGAGTCAACACAGACTGAAAAACGCTGGGGTACTTGACTCGGGCGACCCGAAGGGACAGGAAGTGGTAGAGGACCTCAAACGAGTTTGAGTACAAGTGACTAACTCACTATGTAGGTCGGTAGAGTAGGAGACAGTAAAGGAAGAAGATGAAGTTAGAAAGAGTCTTAGTTTCAAAAAGATTACTTAGACGAAATGTCTACCGGTTTCATGACCTCAAAATCGAAGTCGTAGTCAGGAAGGTTACTTATGAGTCCTGACTAAAGGAAATCCTGACTGTCTAAACTAGAGGAACATCAGGTTCCCCGACAGTTCTAATAAGAGGTTGTGGTGTCAAGTTTTCGTGGTCAAGAAGTAGAAATTAGAAGAAATACGAGGTTGAGAGTATAAGTATGTACTGATGACTGACCTTTTAGGTATCAAAACTGATGTATGTAAAACAACCGTTCCATTACAAAAAAAAGAAAAATTATGTGAAATTAACGAAAAGAAGGTTCCTCGTCCACAGAATTAAAGTACCGACTTCAGTGGTAGGGGTCACTAAAACCTCGGGTTCTTTTATTTTAGAGAACGACAAAGAAAACAAATGGTGAAAAACGATACTTCACTACCCTGGTCTACGGTACTGGAATCGAAAGACTTACAACTCAAAATTGTGAGAGGAAAAAGTAGAAGTAGTTCTCCGAGAAATCGAAGAGAAGTGAAAGACGGTATTCCCACGACAGCAGACGTATAGACTCCAATAACTATAAAGAGTACGTTAGAACAAAGGTCGAACGTGAAGTAGATCGGACCGTAAAACGTACTACATAAGACGTATATTTAATTCATTCGTTACACTGTCATATGTCGAAACTGTATGAGGAAAGGGTTAAAACTTGGTTAAAAGTAAAATATGTTGATATGTTAAAAAGTTCTAATGAAAGATAAAGGACAAACTGTTTCGAAACTGATGTATATACGTAGGAACTCGTATAGAATGTGGGTTGTCAAACATGACGGGTGGGGTGGATGAAGATATAACGGGGATGGTATGTCCATCACTACTCAAAAAAAAGAGATAGATACTCAGACGAAGAAAATACGATATAAACAATCAAATAGCTAAAGAAATCTAAGGTGTATATTAGCTATAACAAATACAAAGAAATACCGACTCATGTAGAAGAAATGGGTAAGTTGATAAATACCTGTGAATCCAACAAAGGTATAGAACAGATAACATTTATTACGTCGATACTTATAACCTCACATACATAGAAAAGTTTACTGACAAAAAAAAAAAAACAAACAAACAAAAAAAGTCCATATATGGGCCCTCACTTTAAATATGTAGTATACCATCTAGAAAAGTGAAAATTACTTTACTCAGTTAGTTGTCTTTCGGTAGGAAGTCTCATTTTTTTGTCAGTCACAATCAGGAATCTTCGTATGTTGTAAGACACTCACTATTCTCAAGGATCACGAGAGAGGAGAATGAGTGGAAGCATTTTAGTGAAAGTGTTTGTAAGAGGTATGTCCAATAAAGACATGTCTCATACGAACTAAGGTCACGGATAAGTCCATCCTGGTTTTATTTTAGGCAATACTAATATGTCACCTTCCCTTTTAACTAAGTTTCTTAATATAAACTATCTGTCTCATGGACTTCTTGATACCTACCTCCAAGTACTATAACATGTTCTCCACCACTATTTCTGGTATTGGTTCTGTTTCTTTACGTTTGTCTTTTACCAACAGACCCCTCGGGAATATTTCTCGACTCTTCTCTTCAATTTTCGTTTACTCTTTTCTTTTGTATTTGGGTAGACCTACGTCTCAAGGTTTCTTATTGTTCTTCTCTATTCTTTTGGAACGAGTCACTAGTTACGTTTCTTTATCTCCTTTTGTTATCTTACCCTTTCTGATCTCTAGAAAAATTCTTTTAATCTCCTCCGTCAGGATTCTACCGTCTCCTTATCCTACCCCTCTGGTGAAAGAGGGAGTGTTTAAGTAGTTTTCTTGTAAAGTTGCGACTCATTTAAAGTGTTTTGTTGAAGACTTACGACCGTCTCCTGTAGTCCGTGGGTCTTTTCGTCTAGTAACAGAAGTTTTTGTCCATCCTTTTTTATATTTTCTAATTTTTTCTGTTTTCTCCATCCCTACCTCGAGACAGGACCCTTCCCTCAGAATTTTTCTCTCTTCAAAGGTTTGTGGTCCTTTGTGATCGACGGCTCAGACACCACTCGGAACCTTCGTGTCTCCCGTTGTATTGTCCCTCCTTTTTATTTATTTATTAATTTTGGTTGTCTAATGCTCGGGTTACCATTGAGGGGGTTACCTCTTCGTCCCGTCTGCGGACGTAGACGGTGATCGTACACCCCCGACCCGTCCCTCCGCGTCCAATGTCACGAAAAATTCTTAGTCCGGTCTTATGGGACTCACATTAGTCTCGTTTGATTGAACCCGATCGTGTGTTCTGACACCGTATCGATGATGTGCTTTTCGAGATTGTATTCTGTGACGGTCCTGACACGTGTCTTGTTTCCTACCTTGTCTTAATCGGACGACGACTGGTAGGGGGAGACCACTGTCCTTCGGCCTCGGTCTTCCCCCGTTAGTGTCGGGGTCTCTCTGTAATTGATGGTTTGACGTTCGTTCGAAGAAATAATTGATTCTAAAGAAACCCAAGACCCGTCAGTAGTAGGCGGATTCTTCCCTGTGTTCAACATGTGGGTCTTTTGACTCGTCGTCCCTACCCTTTCCGCTATTCAGTGTCGCTGACGTGAGTGGTTTGTGGACTCGATGAGCCTAGACCCTTTCCGTGTTGTGCGTCCGGGTTGGCTCAGACGTAGAGACTCCTGATGGACTCACGGACTCGGACTCGTCGAATCTGACTCCTCCACGTACGTCGGGTCCCGGTCGGAGTCTGTCAAGGACCGTCTCGTTGGATCTCGGACTCGACACACGTAGGACTCGCCCCCGTCCGGGTCGTACCGACTCTGTGACGATTGTGTACGGTCACAATAAACGTCGTAGGGAGGGAGGGGTGTCGCGTTGACTTTTTCACTTGGACTTTTTTTTTTTTTTTTTCACAGGTGGTGGCGGGAGGAACACAATCCCGACTTTTGTCTGTGACTTCTCTGGTCGTTTGTCTTCTTCGATTTTGTCTTCCTTGGTGGAACCCTGATCTTGTGACAGCAATCTTGTCTGATGTATCCTTCCCCGGATATCTAGAACTCTTTATATTTGGCCTAGCTCCTTGATAGACTTTTACTTGACTGGGGTGTGACGGGTGTTGTTGTGGTCTCTTTGAGGGTCTATTGGAAATGATAAAAATACTAGTAAGAAAACAAAGAAACAAAAAAGAAGAAAAGAAAAAGAAGAAAAAAATTGTAAAAAATTAAAAATTCAGGAGATAAAGAGGAAATTAAAAGTAAAAATATTTGATGATAATGAATTTTTTTTTCTGGGATAAAAATTTCGTTTGTAGTATATATATAAAAACACCACCAACAACAACAACAAAAAATTATTAAGAACACTGAAAAAAAAAAGAAAGAAGAAGAAGGAGAAAAGAAATTATAACATAAAAACTTTTAGGTTGGAAATGAGATCTAAAAGTTTAGAAACGAAAAACCATAAACAATAGTTAAAACATGGAAATTTTTGGGTTAGGAGTCATGGGTAGAAATGAACTCTCACTCTAATGACCGAACTGGCGAGAGAGGAGGAAACCTGGGAGGAAAATGAGGTGGTCCAAAGGAGAAAGAGGAGGGAGGAGGAAGAGAAGAGATGGGTTGAGACACATAGAGACACATAAGGTCTACCACCTCTTGTGAATCCCTTGACCAATGACCGACCTAGAGACAGAGAGAGGAAAAGTAAAGACAGAAAATAGGAGGACCGGTGAAGACAGAGACAGGAGGGAGAGAAGAAGAGACATATTGAGGTACTTGTAGAGATTCACCAGGTCTGTCACTTCTCGTGTATTTCTTCACTAATGACCGATCGAACGAGAGAGGAGAAAACTAGGATGGAGTAGAGTAAGGTCAGTGGAGATTGTAGGGGGAGGGAGAAGAGAAGAGGTACATTGAGTCACTTGGAGAGGCCCACAGGAAGTTAGACCTCTTTTAAAAGTAGAACTTGGATCTACAAAATAGTAGTCACGACATATCTACCTCTTCAGAACTCCGATGACATTTTTATTTTGACTTATGGTCTTTGTCCTCCGAATTCAGGTTTAGGACTCTTGTAATCTCTTGAGGACTGAGGTCCCTTGTAATTAGTTATCCTCGAGTAGTTTACGGAGGTATGGATGTGACTTTGGTTCGTGGTGGGTTCCCGCTTGTTCAAGGTCTCGTTCTGTACGGTACGTTTAAGAGGTCGTTGTGTCCTTGCGTGGGGACTCGAAGTTATATGTCCGTCGAGTTTCAATGAGGTTTTGGTAACTGTAGAGTATTGAGTAATGACCTGTGTAGTAAAGTGAGATCTCTCTTCTTTAGGTCAAGGTCGGTGGTCTTGAGACTGTGTTCGAAGGGATTGGTTCTTTGGAACTGTTTGGAGACTATGTTGGGGTGGGTGTAGCTCCTTTGAGGTATTATTTCTCTTGAGATGTTTGACGGTCTTACGTCTTTCTGGTGTTATTTACGTCGTTATATTGGTTCTACTTGTCAATCTCCTTATGGGTCGTCCATTTCCTTGTCCTATTTACGAGTGTTTTGGTTTCTCCTTCTCTATCCCTTAGATGGACTATTTCTTAAGACTTATTACTATCACTTTTACTAGGTTTTAGAACTTTAGTTTTACCTTTGTGTCTATTTATCGGACCGCTGTTCCTAACTCTTGTACGTTCTTTCCAAATTGTTCCTGGATCTTCTTTAATTTTTCAGTTATATATTACTTATTACGTTATTTACGCTAGTCTTTGTGAGACCTCCGTTGTTTATCATCTTATTACCTACGTCTTCTATCCTAATCACTTTATCTTCTATCTTACCATCTTTATTTACTTAGTCTCTCCTTGTTTCTTTTTGCTTAATTTTTTTTTTACTCCTGTTAGAGTCTCTGGAGGTCCTGTTATACTTTGCGAGGTTGTAAGCTTAATATCCTCAGGGTCTTCTTCTGTTTTTATTTGTGGTACTCTTTTAGGAACTCTATAATCGACTTTTGAAAGGATTTTACCCTTTCCTTTATTAGTGGGTTCAGGTTCTTTGGGTCTCTCAAGGTTTGTCCTATGTGGGTTCCACTTTGTGGGGTTCTGTGTATAATTAGTTTAATTGTTTCTAGTTTGTGTTTCCTGTTTATAATTTTCGTCGTTCCCTTTTTGTCGTTTATTTTGTGTTCCCCTAAGGGTATTCCTATTGTCGACTAGAAAGTTATCTTTGAGAGGACCGGTCCTCCCTTACCTTTCTGTATGATTTTCACTACTTTCTTTTATTGGATGTCGGGTCTAATGACATGGGTCGTTCTAGAGTAAATTTATACTGTCTCTTTAGTTTTCGAAATATCTGTTCGTTTTCGACTGTCTTAAGTCGTGGTGGTTTAGTTGAGTCTTTTCTCCGTTTTTCGTTACCTCTTTTCCTTTCTATATTCGTAGACTTACGTCTCAAGGTTTCTTATCGTTCTTCTCTATTCTTTCGGAAGAAGTCGTTAGCTACGTTTCTTTATCTCCTTTTGTTGTCTTACCCTTTCTGATCTCTGGAGAAGTTCTTTTAATCTCTATGGTTCCTTTGTAAAGTACGTTTCTACCCGAGCTATTTCCTGTCTTTGCCAGACCTGGATTGTCTTCGTCTTCTATAATTCTTCTCCACCGTTCTTATGTGCCTTCTTGACATGTTTTTTTCTAGAAGTGCTGGGTCTATTAGTACTACTACACGAGTGATTACATCTGGTCTGTAGAACTTTACACTTCAGTTCAACCGGAATCTTTCGTAGTGATACTTGTTTCGAGAACCTCCTCTACCTTAAGGTCAACTCGACAAAGTTTAGGACTTTCTACTACGAGACTTTCACGACGTGAATTATACGGTCGTTTAAACCTTTTAAGTTGTCACCGGTGTCCTGACCTTTCCAGTCAAAAGTAAGGTTAAGGTTTCTTTCCGTTACGGTTTCTTACGAGTTTGATGGCGTGTTAACGTGAGTAGAGTGTACGATCATTTCATTACGAGTTTTAAGAGGTTCGGTCCGAAGTCGTCATGTACTTGGCACTTGAGGTACTACAAGTTCGACCAAAATGTTTTCCGTCTCCTTAGTCTCTAGTTTAACGGGCGTAAACGACCTAGTGCCTTTTTGGTTCCCTCAAGGTCTTTTGGTAGATAAAGACGAAATAACTGATATCGTTTCGGAAACTGACACACCTAGTGTTCTTTGACACCTTTTAAGACTTTCTCTACCCTTATGGTCTAGTGGACTGGACGGAGAACTCTTAAGACATACGTCCAGTCCTTCGTTGTCAATCTTGACCTGTACCTTGTTGTCTGACCAAGGTTAATCCTTTTCCTCATGCAGTTCCGACATATAACAGTGAGAGGAATAAATTCAATATACGTCTCATGTAGTACTCTTTACGACCTGACCTTCTTTGTGTTCGACCTTAGTTCTAAATGATTTCTTTATAGTTATGGGAGTCTATACGTCTTATGTGGTGTGAATACCGTCTTTCACTTCTCCTTGATTTTTCAGAGAACTACTTTCACTTTCTTCTCTCACTTTTTCAACCGAATTTTGAGTTGTAAGTCTTTTGCTTCTAGTACCGTAAGCCAGGGTAGTGAAGTACCCTTAATCTACCCCTTTGTCATCTTTGTCACAGTCTGAAATAAAAAAACCTGAGGTTTTAGTGACGTCTACCACTGACTCCGGTACTTTAATTTTCTGCGAAAGAGGAACCTTCTTTTCAAAACTGGTTGGATCTATCATATAAGTTTTCGTCTCTCTAATGAAATGGTTGATTCCAGGTAGATCAGTTCCGATACCAAAAAGGACACCAGTACATACCTACACTCTCAACCTGACACTTCTTCCGACTCACGGCTTCTTAACTACGAAAACTTGACACCAAAACCTCTTCGGAGAACTCGCAGCGAACCTGACGTTCCTCTAGGTTGGTCAGGTAAGACTTCCTCTAGTCGGGACCCTAAAGAAACCTTCCTTACTACGATTTCGACTTCGAGGTCAACAAACCGGTGGAGTACCCTTCTCAACTGAATGACCTTTTCTGAGACTACGAACCTGCCTAACCCGTGTCCTCCTCTTCCCCTACTGGCTCCTACTCTACGGACCTACCGTAGTACCTGAGCTACCTGCACTCAGACTCACTTGAGGCCCTCTATCACTACCTGTCCCTCAGGACCACACAACGCTAAGTACCCCAGCGTTTCTCAGCGTGTACTGACTCACTGACTTAACTTGACTTTGCTTGACTTTGGTCGAGAGGTTGTTTAAGATTTCCTATCAGAGATCTGTCCTTTGTGTTTACCAACATATTTGGGGTTGGGTTTTGACATTTCATTTACCGTTGCCCTAGTATGAATAGTTATTAATGGAATTTGCATTTAGCCAACTTACGGGGTTGGTTTTCTGTTTCTGACCGACTTACCTATATTTTTGTACTGGGGACATACAACAGATGTTCTTGGGTGGAGTTTTGTTCCCTGTGTATTTCTGACTTTCACTTCCTGACCTTTTAGTATAAGGTAAGTTTATCTCTGGTTTTCTTTCGTCCTCAGTGTTATGAGTATAGCCTATTTTATCTGAAATTTTGTTTCCGACACTTTTCTCTGTTTCTTTTTATTATGTATGAATAGTTTCCTAGTTAGGTTCTTCTTCTATATTGTTACTATTTACATATACGTGGGTTGTATCCTCGTAACTTTATATATTCTGTTTACGATTGTTCATACTTTCCCCTTTAATTGTTATTGTGTTATTATCACCCTCTGAAATTATGGGGTGAGTGTGGATACCTGTCCAGTTGATTTGTAATTGTTATTGTGTTATATCATCCTCTGAAATTATGGGGTGAGTGTGGATACCTGTCTAGTTGATTTGTCTTTTAATTGTTTCTTTGTGTTTGAAATTTACTATGTTATCTGGTCAGTCTGGATTAACTATAGATAACCTGTAAAGTGGGGTTTTGTTACTTAAAGTGGAAAAAGAGTTCACGAGTACCTTGGAAGAGGTCCTATCTAGTGTAGGATCCGGTATTTAGATCGGAACGATTTAATTTTTTTTTTTTTTTAATTTTAGTAAGGTTCGTAGAAAAGACTGGTATTACGTAATTCTAATCTAGAGTTAATGTCCTCTTTTTTGATAGTTTTTAAGGTTGTATACCTCCGACCTGTTGTGCGAAGACTTATTGGTTGTTTAGTGTCTTCTTTAGTTTTTTCTTAAGTTTTATACGTATCTTTGCTTACTTTTACTTTTGTGTTGTTGGGTTTTGGACACCTTGTGATATTTTCGTCACGATTCCCCTTTCAAGTATCGTTATGTCCGTATGGAGTTCTTTGTTCTTTTTTCAGTTTATTTATTGGATTGAGATGTGGATTTCGTTGATCTTTCCCTTCTTTACTTCTTGAGGTCCCAATCATCTTCCTTTCTTTAGAATTTTTAATCACGTCTTTATTTACGTTTTCTTTGTTTTCTCTGGTATCGTTTTTAGTTGTTTCGGTTTTCGACCAAGAAATTATTTTGACTGTTTGGTAATCGGTCTGAGTAGTTCTTTGTTTTCCTCTTTTTACTTTAGTTATTTCAATCTTTTCTTTTACCTCTCTAGTGTTGTCTTTTGTGTCTTTATGTTTCCTAGTATTCTCTGATGATAGTCGTTAATATACGGTTATTTTACCTGTTGAACCTTCTTTACCTGTTTAAGAATCTTTTCGTGTTGAAAGGCTTTGACTTGGTCCTTCTTTATCTTTTAGAATTGTCTGGGTAGTGTTCGTACTTTTAACTTTGACATTAGTCTTTATAAGGTCGTTTGTTTTCGGGTCCAGGTCTGCCGAAGTGTCGACTTGAGATGGTTTTTAAATCTCTTCTCGATTGTGCATAGGATTAGTTTGAGAAGGTCTTTTAACGTCTCCTTCCATTTGAAGGTTTGGGTAAGATACTACGACGGTAGTGGGATTATGTTTTGGACTGTTTCTACGGTGTTTTTTCTCTCTTGATGTCCGGTTATAGTGACTACTTGTATCTACGTTTTTAGGAATTGTTTTAAGATCGTTAGTCTTAGGTTGTTGTGTACTTTTTCTAGTAGGTAGTACTGGTTCACCCGAAATAGGGTCCCTACGTTTAGTTAGTTGCATTAAGTGGTGTAATTGTTTTACTTTTGATTTTCGGTCTACTAATGGAGTTATCTACGTCTCTTTCGGAAACTGTTTTAAGTTGTAGGTAAATACTATTTTTGAGAGGTCTTTCGTCCTTATCTTCCTTGTATGGAGTTGTATTATTTTCGATATATACTGTTTGGGTGTCGTTTGTAATAGGAGTTACCACTTTTTAACTTTCGTAAAGGGGATTTCAGTCATTGTTCTGTTCCCACGGGTGAAAGTGGTGATGATAAGTTGTGTCAAAACCTTCAAAACCGGTGTCGTTAGTTTCGTCTTTTTCTTTATTTTCCCTAGGTTTGACCTTTTCTTCTTCATTTTAAGAGTGACAAACGTCTACTGTACTACGAGATGTATCTTTTGACCTTTCTGAGGTGGTCTTTTAACGATCTCGATTAGTTACTTATATCATTTCAACGTCCCATATTTTAGTTGTGAGTCTTTAGGGAACGTAAGGATATGTGATTATTACTCTTTCATCTTTCTCTTTAATTCCTTTGTTAAAGTAAGTGGTAACGCTACTTTTCTTATTCTATGAATCCTTATATAGATGGATTTCTTTGATTTCTGGATATATATTTTTTGATATTTTCTGACCACTTTCTTTAGTTTCTCCTGTGATTATCTACCTCTTTATATGGTACAAGTACCTAACCTTCTTAGTTATATCACTTTTACTCATATGGTTAGTTTCGTTAGATGTCTAAGTTACGTTGGGGATAGTTCAGTGGTCGCCATAAAAAGTGTCTCGATCTTGTTTAAGCATGCCTTTATGTTTTTTTGGAGCTTATCAGTTTCGTTAGAACTCTTTCTTCTTACCTTGACCTCCTTAGTTGGACGGACTGAAGTCCGAGATGATGTTTCGGTGTCAGTAGTTCTGTCATACCATGACCGTGTTTCTGTCTTTATATCTAGTTACCTTGTCTTATCTTTCGGGTCTCTATTTAGGTGTGTGGATACTTGTGGAATAGAAGCTGTTACCTCCGTTCTTATATGTTACCTCATTTCTGTTAGAGAAATTGTTCACCACGACCCTTTTGACTAGTTGGTGAACATTTTTGTACTTTGATCTAGTGAAAGATTGTGGTATGTGTTTTATTTGAGTTTTACCTAATTTCTAGATTTGGATTCTCGTCTTTGATATTTTGAGGATCTCTTCTTGTTTCCGTTTGGTGAGAGGCTGTATTTAGTGTCGTCCTAGGAGATACTAGGTGGGGGATCTTATGACCTTTATTTTTGTTTTTATTTGTTTACCCTAGATTAATTTTAATTTTCGAAGACGTGCTGTTTCCTTTTATATTCGTTCCACTTTTCTGTCGGAAGACTTACCCTCTTTTATTATCGTTTACTTCGTTGACTGTTTGTTGATTAGAGTTTTTATACGTTCGTTGAATACGTCGAGTTAAGGTCTTTTTATTTACTGGGTTAGTTTTTTACCCGGTTTCTTGATTTATCTGTCAAGAGGTTTCTTCTGTATGCCTACCGATTGTTTGTGTACTTTTCTACGAGTTGTAGTGAGTAATAGTCTCTTTATGTTTAGTTCTGGTGTTACTCCATGGTAAAGTGTGGTCAGTTTTACCGACCCTAGTTTCTCAGATATTCGTTATTTACGACCTCTCCCACACCTCTGTTCCCTTGGGAGAATGTGACAACCACCCTTACCTTTGATCATATCGGTGATACCTCTTGACACACCTCTAAGGATTTTTTGGACCTTTATCTTGACGGATTACTGAGTCTTTAGGGTGACGACCCGTATGTGTGGTTCCTTTGGTCTTAACTTTCTCTGTCACATGGGGTCACAAGTAACGTCGTGACAAATATTGTCGGTCCTGTACCTTTGTTGGATCTACAAGTAGTCGTCTACTTACCTATTCTCTCGACGCCATGTATATGTGTTACCTCATAGTGAGTCAGTAATTTTTCTTATGTAAACTTAGTCAAAATTGCTCTACGTACTTTGACCTTGGCTAATATGTCTCACTTCATTCTGTCTTTCTTTTTGTGGTTATGTCATATGATTGTGTATATATACCTTAAATCTTTCTACCATTACTATTGGGACATTCGTTCTGTCGTTTTCTCTGTGTCTACATATCTTGTCTGAAAACCTGAGACACCCTCTCCCTCTCCCACCCTACTAAACCCTCTTACCGAAACTTTGTACATATGATATTAAATTCTTTGATTAGCGGTCACATCCAAACTACGTCCTATGTCCTACGAACCCAGACCACGGGACCCTACTGGATCTTTCTACTATACCCCTCCCACCACCCACCCCCCAAGTCCTAACCGTTGAATACATACGGACACCGTCTAAGTACAGTTACATACCGTTTTGGTTATGTCATAAAATTTCATTATTTATTTATTTATTTTTCATTTCTCGTGTTTTTCTTTAATTTTTTAATTTTTTTTTCTATTAATCTCTATTGTTCCTTCGTAAAGTACATTTCTACCCGTGTTATTTCCTGTCTGTGAGATACCTGGATTGTCTTTGTCCTCCATATTCTTCACCACCGTTCTTATGTGTCCTTTGATATGGTTTACTAAAATTATCGGGTCTATTGGTACTACCACACTAATTAGTGAATTTCGGTCTGTAGGTCCTTACACTCCAGTTCACCCGGACTTTCCCATTGTCCGTCCTTTCGATTCCCAGAGGTTTACCTCCGTTATCCGACGTTCACAGTTCACGAAAAATAGAGAATTCGTCGTCCTCCTTTGTTTGTTAACAGTCTAAAAAGAGGAAGAGATATTTTTGAGTTTCCCTCTAAAGAAAATTTTAAGACACAACGGTACTGATGTGGACCAAGGTGGGTTTGTTGAAAAGAGTATGGAACTCGATTGGTTACGTAAAAAGGATACCTTTACAAAAAGAATTCGATACAATTACTTGATACATAAATGGGATCTGAGACAGAAAGAAGTTCAGTCAAGGAGAATTCTCTGAGTCTTGGTTATTACCAAGTCTTTTGGTCATACAAAATGAGTATGTAACAAGAGGATTGGATACAATTACTTTGATATATAAACGAACCTTTGGATTGAAAGAAGTTCTAAGTACAGTAAGGAAAATACCGGGTCCTGTTGAGTAGAGCACTGTCACATTAGAGTTTTACGTACAACACCCACTTCCCGGACCTCGGTCTCAGACTCCAAACTCTTTAAGTGAAAGAGATTAATCGTTGGACGATCATTTTCTACGAACGAGAACCTTATTTTCAATACTGGTTGGATCTGTCGTATAATTTTTCACCTCTGTAATGAAACAGTTATTTCCAGGTAGATCAGTTTCGAAACAAAAAAGGTCATCAGTACATACCTTCACTCTCAACCCCATATTTCTTTCGACTCTCGACTTCTTAACTACGAAAAGTTGACACCACAACCTCTTCTGAGAACTCTCACTGAACCTGACGTTCCTCTAGTTTGGTCGGGTAGGATTTCCTTTAGTCAGGATTTATCGGTAACCTTCCTGACTATGACTTCGACTTTGAGGTTATGAAACCGGTGGATTCCGTTTCTTGACTGAATAAACTTTTCTGGGACTAAAACCCTTTCTAACTTTCGACCTCCTCTTCCCCTGTTGTCTCCCACTCTACTTTACCAACCTACCGTAGTGACTGAGTTACCTGTACTCAAACTCATCCGAGGTCATCGACCCCTATCTGTTCCTTTGGACCACATGACGTCAGGTAATCCAGTGTTTGTCAGTCTTTGTTGACTCATTGACTTACCTTGACTTGACTCATCGATATATTGTAGGTTGATTTCTGATCGGACCCCCGTGAGAAAGACGAGTGAAGACGGATACAGTCTTCGAAACTGATAAAGAAAATATGAAAATATTTTGAAATAGTGTGTTTTTGAGACTCGTTAGTTCGGAGTAGTTACCGGGGTCTAACTTAAGAAGAGGAGGTCTCCGGTTCTTAGGGATGTAGAAAGGGTCGAGTTCCGTTGGAAAGTCCGGAATCCTTCGTAGTGAGACTCGTTTCAATCACCTCCACTACTTTAAGAGTAACTCGATGAAGTTTAGGATTTTCTACTACGACAATTTCACGACGTGGGTCATATGGTCGTTTAAACCTTTTGAGTCGTCACTAGTGTCCTGACCTTTTCTAGTCAAAAGTAAGGTTTGGATTTCTTTCCGTTACTGTTTCTTACAAGTGTGATGGTGTGTCAACGTAAGTAGAGTGTGTGATCGTTTCATTACGAGTTTAAAGAGGTTCGGTCCGAAGTTGACATGTATTTGACACTTGAAGGTCTACAAGTTCGACCTAAAATTTTTCCTTCTTCTTGGTCTATAGTTTAACGGTTGTAGACAACCTAGTTTTTTTTTTTTTTTTTTTCCGTTCTCTTAAGGTCTTGTTGTAAATGAAGACGAAGTAACTGATGTGTTTCAGAAACTGATACACTTAGTGTTGTCTAACACCTTTTAAGAAGTTCTCTACCTTTATGGACTGGTGGAATAGAGGAACGTCTCTTTAGACATAAGTCCAGTTCTTCGTTGTGAATCTTCACCTGTACCTTGTTACTTAACTAAGGTTTAACCTTTTCCCTATATAATTTCGACGTATAACAGTGGGACGAATAAATTGAATATACGTCTCATGTAGTACGTTTTACACGACCTACTGTGTTCGACCTTAGTTCTAACGGTCCTTTTTACAGTTATTAGAGTCTATACGTTTACTGTGGTGTGAATACCGACTCTCACTTCTTGATTTCTCGAAAAACTACTTTCACTTTCTCCTCTCACATTTTCGACCGAATTTTGAGTTTTAATTTTTATTCTTCTAGTACCGTATACCAGTGTAGGTGAAGTACCGTTTATCTACCCCTATGTTACCTTTATGACTGTCTGAAATAAAAGAACCCGAGGTTTTAGTTACATGTACCACTGAAATCGGTTCTTTAATTTTCTATGAACGAGGAACCTTCTTTTCGATAATGGTTAGATCTGTAGTATAATTTTTCTTCTGTATAATGAAACGACTGGTTCCAGGTAGATCAGTTTCGAGACCAAAAAGGTCGTCAGGACATACTTATACTCTCACGGTTTCTTAACTACGAAAACTTGACACTGCGACCTCTTGTTAGAACTCTCAGGCAACCTGACGTTCAGACTAACTGACGTCTAGTTTAGTCAGTTAGACATCCTCTAGTAAGGACTTATAAGTAACCTTCCTGACTACGACTTCGACTTCCAGGACTACGCTTATTGACTGAGTAACATTTTCTACGACTAAGACCCTTTCTAACTTCCGACCTCCTCTTCAGATTTATCGTCAGTGTTACTTACATCCAGAGTGAGATTAAGTCGTACTAGAGTAGCTTGAACTAATGTAGACGTCTCTGAGATAAAGGTTTTTAAGATTACAAAGGTAACCTTACTTATAACTTCATTGAGATGATTGGGTCTTGTCACGTCCCACCTTATTCTTCTCTCTTCAGAAAACATCTTATCTATACACGTATAGTAAATCTTTTTCATAAGTATTTATTCATGATATTTTCAACCGATCAAAAATTATAAATCTTTACAGTTACTTCCCACGAATAACTTTACCCCTTTTGATGACACCGGTCACGGTAACGACTTTCATTAGAATAGTATCATGTAAAACTCCCTTGAAAAAAAATTACAGTTCTAATACAAAGAGTCGTTTAACTAAAAATGAGTAAAAACTTATACAGTAAGTACAACCTAAACTAAAAACTTTACATTTGACATAAATGATTGGACGTTTTGATAACATTGTAGTCGAATGAATAAGAAATTTCATATTTTATTGAAGTCAAATATTTAAGTTGTATTTTCATATTTACTGGTATTTTTACGTATTAAAGTTTATTCTGAAGTAGAGTTCTACTGGTTTGTATTTTGAATTCTCAACGAATAATTTGAACTTTTACTCAGATGTCTGTAAAGACTTTGAAAAAGTAAAAGGTTTTAAACAAAAGGAGAGGAGTTATTATTTGTAAGTATAATAGGAAATCAGTTAGAATAGAATTCTTGACTGTATGGAATGTTGGTTGTAGTACCAAAACTTAATTCATTTTACGATTTACTTTAGACAAATACAGTATCTCTATAATTTTTAAGTTAGACATTTATAAGTTAGTCATATTTAATACACAGTATGGATCCCTATCTATGAACTTTGCATTATTTTTTTAATATATTGCACTATTTATTATATTATGTCGGTAGTTTGTAGAAACTAATGAAGGACAGAAGAAGGGACTGAACGGTGTAGGATACATATCTACCCTACGACTAATATCAATTTTTAAAGGAGAGTTTTAGTCCAATCGGAAAAAACACGTTTTTACAAGTAGTCAGGTGAAGTCAAGTCAGTGAGTCAGTACAGGTTGAGAAACGCTGGGGTTCTTAGTGTCGTGCGGTCCGGAGGGATAAGTAGTGGTTGACGGACTCAAGTAAGTTTGAGTGCAGGTAGTTCAGTCACTACGGTAGGTCGTTAGAGTAGGAGACAGCAGGGGAAGAGGAGGACGGGGGTTAGGGAGGGTCGTAGTCTCAGAAAAGGTTTATCAGCTGAGAAGTGTACTCCACCGGTTTCATAACCTTCAAGTCGAAATCGTAGTCAGGAAGGTTTCTTATGGGTCCTGACTAGAGGAAATCTTACCTGACCGACCTAGAGAAACGTCAGGTTCCCTGAGAGTTCTCAGAAGAGGTTGTGGTGTCAAGTTTTCGTAGTTAAGAAACCGCGAGTCGTAAAAAGTGTCAGGTTTAAAGTGTAGGTATGTACTAGTGACCCTTTTGGTATCGGAACTGATCTGCCTGGAAACAACCGTTTGATTACAGAGACGAAAGCTATGAGATAGATCCAAACAGTATTGAAACGAAGGTTGCTCATTCGGACAAAATTAAAGTATCGACGTTAGTTGTAGACGTTACTAAAACCTCGGGGGGTTTTATTTCAGACTGTGACAAAGGTGCCAAAGGGTATCTAGATAAAGGGTACCTCATTACCCTGGTCTACGGAACTAGAATCAAAAGACTTACAACTCGAAATTCGGTTGAAAAAGTGAAGAAGAAAATGAAAGTATTTCTCCGAAAAATCAAGGAGAAGTGAAAGACGGTATTCCCACCACAGTAGACGTATAGACTCCAATAACTATAAAGAGAGTCGTTATAACTAAGGTTGAACACGAAGAAGGTCGGGTCGTAAAGAGTACTACATGAAGACGCATCTTCAATTTATTCGTCCAACTGTTATATGTCGGAACTGTATAAGGAAAAGGATGAACCTTGGTCAGACAACAAGGTACAGGTCAAGATTGACAACGATGGACTGGACGTATATCCAAAGAGTTCTTCGTCCAGTCCACCAGACCATAAGAGTATAGAAAGTCTTAAAAAGTGTCAAATAACACTAGGTGTGTCAGTTTCCGAAACCGTATCAGTTATTTCGTCTTTATCTACAAAAAAGACCTTGAGAGAACGAAAAGGATACTAGGTCGCCTATAACCTTTAAACTAGAAACCAAGAACACGGAAAAGATTTTGGTAGAACATGTAGACCTTCAATTTACAAGTATTCATTTTGGTTTTATATTTATCAAAAAATTACCATGTCTTCACCCAATGGAGAAATTCTAACGTGTACATTTGGTCTTTTGATGGGATTGTACGTTTCACTTTCACATCTCGAACTAAGAAAAAGATTAAGTTCAAATACTATGAACTAGTGAAAAAGTATATTGAATATTATCATATAACCTAAATTAACGCATAAAACTTAGGATCCATTCATAATTTAACTTTTAATGTTGATGAGACTAAGAGAAAGAAGGATTTTTGCACATTAAATTGAGATTTTAAACTCTCACCAAGATGATGATCAAATATGGCTGCTCAAAAGTACCTAACGATAGACATTTAAATTGAGTCTTTGACTAGTATTAATCCTTCCTCAAATAGTTTCTTTTGGTTTAAGTCTGAATCTATTCCCTCTCCTTTTTTTCTTCTTTTCGATTAGGGTCGATTTTCTTCTTTTCGATTAGGGTCGATTTTCTTCTTTCTCCCTGATACTGTTATCCTTATGAGACTTTAAAACTCTAGTAATTCGGAGAGTTTATAGTCCGGTTTTCCTTAAAATGAATATTCTTCCTTATTCGTTAGAATCTTTCTTAGGTAACACCTCCTTACCCTACTCGGTCATCGCACTAGTCTGTTATCTAGTCCTTACATAAAGAAACTCAATCAATAAAAGTCCTTCTAGGGGACTTCCTCCCATACCGTTGGGTGAGGTCATAAGAACGGACCTCTTGGGGTACCTGTCTCCTCGGATCACCCGATGTCAGACATCCCAACGTTTCTTAGTCTGTACTGACTTCGTTGTATTGTGTAAGAGTCTATCTCGAGTGTCTTCTCCCTAGGTTCAAGTATGCGAACCCTTTTTCGACTGTTTTAAACCCACTTCAGTTCCATGTCTTCCACCGTGATCACCATTTCTTGAGTGAACGGTTACGACCTGTGTATCACTCTGTACCCAAGTTAGGGATCTAGTCCTTCTAGGGGACCTCATCCCTTACCGGTGCGTGAGACTAAAAGAGCGGACCTTTGGGGTACCTGTGTCTAAGAACCATCCGATGTCAGGTCGGTAAGGTTTCTCAAACTGTGTTGACCTCGTTGAATCGTACGTGTTACTCATGACTTCTGAACCTATACTGATTCGTATATCTATATGTGTCCAATGACTTGTAAGACTGGTGCATCTAGTCACCCTCTTAAAGTCAAGTCAAGTCAGTGAGTCAGCACAGGCTGAGAGACGTTGGGGTACTTAGCGTCGTTCGGTCCGGAGGGACAGGTAGTGGTTGAGGGACTCAAGTGAGTTTGAGTACAGGTAGCTCAGTCACTAAGGTAGGTCGGTAGAGTAGGAGACAGCGGGGGAAGAAGAGAACAGGGGTTAGTGAGGGTCTTAGTTTCCGAAAAGGTTACTCAGTCGAGAAGTGTACTCCACCGGTTTCATAACCTCCAAGTCGAAATCGTAGTCAGGAAGGTTTTTTGTGGATCCTGAATAGAAGAAGTCTTACCTGACCAACCTTGAGGAACGTCGGGTTCCCTCTTCGGAGTTCACAGAAGAGGTTGTGTGTCAAGTTTTCGTAGTTAAGAAACCGTGAGTTGAAAGAAGTGTCAGGTTGAGAGTGTAGGTATGTGTTGGTGATCTTTTTTTGTATCGGAACTGATCTACCTGGCAACAACCTTTTCATTGCAGAGACGAAAAGTTATTTGATAGATCCAACCAGTATTGAAACGAAGGTTACTCATTCGTAGAAAATTAAAGTATCGACGTTACTGGTAGACGTCACTATAACCTCGGGGTTTTTTATTTCAGACTGTGAAAAAGGTAACAAAGGGGTAGATAAAAGGTACTTCACTACCCTGACCTACGGTACTAGAATCAAAAGACTTACAACTCGAAATTCGGTTGAAAAAGTGAGAGGAAAAAGTGAAAGTAGTTCTCCGAAAAATCAAGGAGAAATGAAAGATGGTATTCCCACCACAGTAGACGTATAGACTCTAATAACTATAAAGAGGACCGTTAGAACTAACGTCAAACACGAGGAAGGTAGGGTGGTAAACAGTACTACATGAGACGTATCTTCAATTTATTCGTCCCACTGTTATGTGTCGAAACTGCCTGAGGAAAGGGATAAACCTTGGTTAGACAACAAGGTACAGGTCAAGATTGACAACGAAGGACTGGACGTATCTCCAAAGAGTTCTCCGTCCAGTCCACCAGACCATAAGGGTAGAGAAAGTCTTAAAAGGTGTCAAATAATACTAGGTGTGTCAGTTTCCGAAACCGTATCAGTTATTTCGTCTTTATCTACGAAAAGGACCTTGAGAACGAAAAAGCTACTAGGTCACCTACAACCAGCAAACTAGAGACTAAGGAGACGGAAAAGATTTTGGTCGAACTTGTAGACCATCAAATACCAAGTACATAACGACTTCAGATCGAACCTCTTAAAACTCGTAATAAAATGATCACACACCCTACTCTCGTAAACACGTCATGAAACTCGTAAGAAACCGTAACGGAAAGAAACCCTAACCTTACTTTTGACTGGAAAAGGTCAGGATATCGGTGAAGACTCAAAAGGTTTAAAAAACCGTATAACTCACGTCGTAAAGTGTTGTAGAAGAAGGTCCTAAACTTTATCGAGTTGACTTTAAGGTAGTATAGGTGATCGAAACAAGTATCACTACGAAAGATTCCGGGTGAAATGAAGTGTAAGGTCCTACAGACCGAGATCCACTCACTAGTGTGGTAGTAATAATAGAACCAGTATTTCTAGAAAAAACATGAGTAAATACTTGGTTTATTACCCTTAAACTTTTCGTAGACAGATCAGAACGGTATACATATAATCTCTCGGTATGTCCTTGAAATAAATTCAATATAACCCTATCAAGAAACGTCATCCAGTAAAGGACCTTGTGCTTTACCCGTCACCGACACCTTATCACAAATTAACGACAATAAAAGGTTCTTACAAACCGAGTCTATTTTAAGTTATAAAAGGCCCCTTTCGATTTGGTTGTCTTTAAACCCCTTGGTTGATTATGTACTTTTTATTAGACAGAAACAAAAACGACACGTCAGTGATCCAGTACTTACTGAGTACAGGCTAGGGTACCTGACATCATACAGTTTGAGGTGATGGAGGACCTCAAACAACTTTAAGTACAGGTGATAGATTGGTAGAGTAGGAGACCACGGGAAAAAGGAAAACAGTGTCGTAGTCTAAGAACGGATCTCTTGGGGTACCTACCCATCGTACTTTTCAATTTGAGAATTGACTTGGCAACCAGAAATCTATTAGTTTGAGGTAGTAGGTAAAGTCTTCCAGTTGACGTAACGTACGTTAATTGTACGTTCGTTAATAATATAACAAAATATAAGGTACGCTAGTTTTACCTGTAAAAAAGTGAAATTATAAAAAAAAGTCAAAAACAAGATGTTTGTTAAACGTTTTTGTATGTAGAACAATGTTTTCATGGTATATTTAGTCTAATAATCTATATTACGGAAGGAATCCTTCTTGGTCACGAAGGGACCATAAAGTCGACCACTTCTTAAACGGACGTTACGTTCTCCGTGACCAAGTTAAGGACCCACCCCTTCTAGGAGGTCTCTTCCCTATTCGATGGGTGAGGTCGTAAGAACCCAAAGGGACCATAGAGTTGACCATTTCTTAGACGGTCATTACACCCTCTGGACCCATAAGAGGTATAAGAGCGGACCTCTTAAGGTACTGACATATCAGGTGTCCCAGTGTCTCAACCTGTGTTGACTCACTGAAAGTGAAGAGAGTGATCGTTCGTGTGGTTAGAATTATCGTTTAAGTAATTCATTTTTAATAAAAAAGACAGAACTTAAGATTTAAGAGAAAGACAACCAATTATATTAAAATACAAGAGACACCAAGTTGGACGAATGTCTTTTTGTGTATTTTCTATTGTGTATTTATTGACGTTAAATTATCAGATTAAAGTAGAAAATTTATAGTATAATGAAAAGGGTGATAATAAACGACTTTAACTCAATACATAATACTTTTTAAATATAAATTTACGTAATTTTGTTTATAAATTACAGTAAAAGGTATAATCTAAATCCTTTACAATAAAAAAAAGATCAGAATAACACTTTGTGTATTGTTAAAGAAAGATACGTCAAGTAATCTTAAGTATTTAGAATTACGTAATGAATTGGTAACTTTTATCTCTACCATTAATTCCGACTTTTTCTTACTTTAGTTTAATGTGATTTTCGATACACGGGTCTTTATTCACCACCCCAGTACTATGAATGATGATGTGGAATCGTTTTAAGGACTTCAACTATAAAGGTCTTTGAAAAAAGATATATGAATATCGACGTTTTTCTTACATTCTTTGATAAAAAATCTGTATTCTAATTAATTTTGTTTGTATGTCCTCTAATAAAGTAATTTTGGAACACACATATTTTTTACGAGTGATCTCTAAATTGTTGATACTCTCTTTCTCCATAAAACTGGATATTCTAAACTCTTTCAAATATCTTTATTTGAAGGGAGACCGTACCTTTTTTTTGGAGAAGTGGGAATGTGGGAAACCCGTAACCGTTATTGGTCACATCTTATCAACGTCAGTATTGAAACGGTTTACGTGAGCTATTCCCCTTCTTTTATATAAGATTCATATTCTTAGTTATCAATTTCTTTTGAGTGTTTGTTTTGTCGACCTCCCCTCTCATATTTCTTATTAAGTTTGATGTAACAGGTAGACCTTTTTCTGAAGTTCCGAGAGTCTTCAGAAGGAATTACAAAGATCCATGAAAAACAAAGAAGGAACGAACACTCAAGTTAAATATCTCACAGACGATAAAGGCAAAATACGAGACTCCCTACTTTTTCTTACTCTACACAACGTTTTTTATCATTGATTTTAGTTCTATACTCTTATATAAAAAACTTGGACCCTTTATTTTGATTTAGACCGGTATGACAGAAGTAAAATATAATAAACTATTGTGTTTCAATTATTAGTTAGATGTAAAGACTATATTTAAAAATAAAGATCAAATTACATTAAGAATACAGATCACATTGGTACTGTTGGAAGATTGATGTATCAAATGTGTGATCGGAAGTACTATATGTGAGGACTTTTAGTTCCACTAAAGACTGTAAGAAAGAACAAAACGTCACATTTTTTGACCAATTTATAACGCTAAGACTTTTCCATAATTTTTTGACTCGTAAAATACGAGTTTCCCATTTTTTATACCTTTGTATATAGGTCTCGATTCTCATTTAGTGCGTTCCGAAACGGTATAGAGACCCGGTATAGAATCGTATACTAGTAAGATCGATGTTAATATTCTCTTCTTTTGAACTAAAGTTGGTCGAATGTTTGTTTTTTCAGTGAAGTAGTTAACGGAAATAAAAGACATAAGAATAAGCCATAGTGTATCATCAGGAACTAGTTCATGATGGATACAGTTATTAAGTTCGAAAGTCTTTTAGACTTTACCAAAGTCAAGTCAGTTAGTCAACACAGACTGAGAAATACTGGGGTACCTGACGTCGTGCGGTCCTAAGGGACAGGTAGTCGTTGAGGGACTCCAATGAGTTTGAGTACAGGTAACTCAGTCACTACGGTATGTTGGTAGAATAGGAATAACTGATGTTTATTTTAGAACTTAGACAAATCTAAAGATTTATGGCTTCGAATCTTTAAAAGTAATTCAGTGTCCTTTTCGTTTTTTAATGTCCATTACACTTTTTCTTTCGTTGATTCTAAGATTTAAAAACCTAGTTATTTTTTCTTTGGTTCTTAGTGTGTAAAGTGAACCCTCGGGACACTGGATTGAAGTCCGTATAGTCCGTAATGTCTAAGTCAAGTAAAACCCCCCCCACCCCCTTCGTTAGAACTAGAACTTCACTACGTAGTGAACCAACAAAAATCTTTAGTCCCCCTCTTGTTATTTCGTACTAGTGGGTAGTCACAAAATCAATAAGTTTATATGAAATTTTATATAAACTTGGTACGTGTCATCAACTCACATATATATATATTTATAACAAATATATATACATATATATATATTTTGTGTATACTATTTCTTCATTTTATTATAAAATGAAAATTTCAAAAAATAATATCCTTTCTATACGTAAACTTGTTTCGAAAAGAATTCAAACTAATTTGAACTGATGGGAATCAAATCTGATGGGAAAGTTTTACACACGAAAAATTTTAAAAACGTAGTAGACCGGTCGTCTACTTTCATATTTGTACACCATTTCTCATTACGGTGAAGGTTAATTCTTAAGTTTATAAAACGAACACTATGTTTTCATTTATGGTGGACCTTTAAACACTCTACGAAGACACAAATTTTCGAAAACAGGTATGTTTTTGTTTAGAAAAACCAACAATTCCCCTTTTTTTTGTCGTAACAGTTCTTCTAAACAGAAAATATAAAATCATGCTCAAATTTATGTAGACATCGATGAGATACATAAGAAGTTTTATCTGTACAAACGTAAACATTTTAGTATTGGAATTTCGTGAAATGTCTAAATTTAAAGACATTGAAAATTAACGTATTAATCGGACACTTCAACTTTCTCAAAGGGTGAGCTGGTCTACATACAAACTTCAAAATAAGTAACGTTTTAAGTCTGAATTCTTCTTTTTGGTGATCTGGTAAGTCCATACTGGATTTAAGTTAGGGAATAATATGTCACTTTCCCTGTTTATCTAAGTTCCCTAATCTAAACTTTCTAACAGACTTCTTGATACCTACTTCGAAGTACTGTAACATGTCCTCCGTCACTAGTTCTGTTAGGGGTTCTTTTTCTATACATTTTTCTGTTTTACCAACAGACTCCTCGGGATTGTTTATCGATTCTTTTCTTCTCTTGACTTTCCGTTTCTTCTTTTCCTTTCTAAATGGATAGAATTACGTCTCAAGACATCTTCTCGTTCCTCTCTATTCTTACGTAAGAAGTCTCTATTTACGTTTCTTTATCTCCTTTTGTTATCTTACCCTTTCCAATCTCCAGAGAAGTTCTTTTAAACTCTATGGTTCCCTTATAAAGTACGTTTCTACCTGTGTTAATTCCCGTCTTTACCATATCTGGATTCTTTCCGTCTGTTATAATTCTTCTCCACCGTTCTTATGTGTCTTGTTATACTTTTTCTAGAAGTATTGGGTCTAATGGTACTACCACACTAGTGAGTGGATCTTGGTCTGTAGGACCTTACACTTAAGTTCGTCCGGAATTCTTCGTAGTGATGTTTGTTTCGATCACCTCCACTACCTTAAGGACAACTCGATAAAGTTTAGGACTTTCTATTGTGACACTTTCACGACGTGAGTTATACGGTCGTTTAAAACTTTTGAGTCGTCACCGGTTTCCTGACCTTTTACAGTCAAAAGTAATGTTAGGTTCTTGAAGGTCTATCGGTTCGACCTAAATCTTTTCTGTCTCCGTATTCTCTAGTTTAACGGTTGTAGATAACCTAGTAATTATTTCGTTCTCTCAAGGTCTTTTTGTAGTAGAAGACGAGGTAACTGATACGGTTTCGGAAATTGATACACCTAGTGTTGTTTGACACCTTTTAAGAAGTTCTCTACCCTTATGGTCTGGTGGAATGGATGGAGGACTCTTTAGACATACGGTCAGTTCTCCGTTGTCAATCTTCGCCTGTACCTTGTTACCTGACCGAAGTTTCACCCTTTCGTCATACAGTTCCGACACATAAAAGTCGGACATATAAATTAAAGATACGTCTCATGTAGTACGTTTTATGACCTGACCTACTTCGTGTTCGACCTTAGTTCTAACGGTCCTTTTTATAGTTATTACAGTCTATACGTCTATTGTGGTCAAAATACCGTCTTTTGTTATTCCTTGATTTCTGGAGAACTACTTTCACTTTCTCCTCTCTCACTCTTTTCACCGAATTTTGATTTTTAAGTCTTATTCTTATAGTACCGTAGGACAGGGTATTGAAGTGTCGTTTATCTACCCATTTGTTATCTTTGTCACTGTGAAATAAAAGAACCGAAGGTTTTAGCGACCTCTACCACTGACGTCGGTACTTTAGTTTTCTGTGAACGAAGAACCTTCTTTTCGATACTGGTTGGATTTTCCGTATAATTTTTCGTCTCTGTAATGAAACGATTGTTTCCAGACAGATCAGTTTCGATACCAAAACAGTCATTAGTACATACTTATATTCTCAATCTGATAATTCTTTCGACTTACGGTTTCTTAGCTACGAAAACTTGACACCACGACTACTTCTAAAAACTCTCAGGTAACCTGACGTTCCTCTGGTTGGTCAGTTAGGATTTCCTCTAGTCAGGATTTATAAGTAACCTTCCTAACTATAACTTCAACTTTGGGGTTATGAAACCGGTGGACTACCCCTCTTGACTGAGTAACTTTTTCTGGGACTCCGACCGTTTCTAACTCCCGTCATCCTCTTCCCTTACTGTCCCCTCCTCTACCAACCTACTGTAGTGGTTAAACTACGTGTACACAAACTCGTTCAAAATCCTCAACCACTACCTATCCCTTCACACCAAACAACATCAGATACCTAACGTTTCTCAGTCTATGATGACTTAATGACTTTAATCGACTAAGTATATTTTAATAAACATATTTTAAATAAATTTTATACCATAAAAAAGAGAGGAAAAGATTCCTTTATCAAGTTTATATTTAAGGAGGTGTTTTTCCATTGGATAATTTTGTGACACTTCTACGTAACATTAAAATCTTCTTTTGTGTGAATAAATCGTTGAAGACCATCTTTCAACAAAAGTGAGTAAAAAAGTAAAATAACATAGAGTAAGAAAAGTACTCTTCCGTTTTACTTGTTTTTTATTAATCCTACCAACTTATAAAAGTGGAGTCAGGGTCTCCGAATCTTTTTGAATAGTAACAACTTATATAAATAACTCCAGTGTTTTCCCTGACTCAGTGTTTATCAATGGTAAAAAGTGAGTAATCTTACGTATCTAAATTTTTCAGATTATCACGACAACTTCAACACTTCCTTGACCTTGAAGTATGACGACCACTCTCACCATTCATCATGTTTGTAAAACCTATTAACGAACTGTAAAAATTACCATATTGTTTTATCATATAATAATAATGTATTTTATATTAAATACAGACGTTTACCGAGTATTTTATGTATATATGTATAAGTATACATGTATTTGTACATAGAATACTCGGTCTCCACATATATGTAGAAAATTTGGACTTTAAAGTGAAAATGTGTAAATGGGTTTTTCGTCACCTTTATATATAAGAATTTTTGTGACTATTTTCCTATAAAGTTAGGTCAAGTCAGTGAGTCAGCACAGACTGAGAAACGTTGGGGTACCTAACGTCGTACGATCCGAAGGAACAGCTACCTCGAACAAGTTTGAGTACCTCGAACAAGTTTGAGTACAAATATCTCAGTTACTATGGTAAGTTAGTAGAGTAGGATCATCAGGGGATGAGGAGGATGAAAGTCAGAAAGGGGTGTAGTCCCAGAAAAGGTTACTCAGTTCAGAAGAGAAGTCTACCGGTATCATAACCTCGAAGTCGGAGTCAAAGTCAGGAAGGTCACTTATGAGTCCTGACTAAAGGAAATCCTGACTGACCAAACCAGAAGAACGACGGGTTCCCTGAGAGTTCTCAGAAGAGGTTGTGGTGTTAAATTTTCGTGGTTAAGAAGTCACGAGTCGAAAGAAATACCAGGTTGAGAGTGTAGGTATGATTATGATTTTCCTTAAAATCTTGTAGGAATAAGTATTATCAGTTTTAATTACGAGTAATTGTCTCTTTAACTGTTTAACCTATTACCGAACACTATAAGAGTTTCTTACGAAATGAAAGACGGGTATTTTTTACTTATGTGAGTGAAGTCAAGTCAGAGAGTGAGCACAGGCTGAGAAACGCTGGGGTACTTAGCGTCGTGCGGTCCGGAGGGACAGGTAGTGGTTGAGAGCCTCAAATGAGTCTGAGCACAGGTAGTTCAGTCACTACGGTAGGTCGGTAGAGTAGGAGACAGCAGGGGAAGAAGAGGACGGGGGTTAGGGAGGGTCGTACTTTCAGAAAAGGTTACTCAGTTGAGAAGCGTACTCCACCGACTTCATGACCTCAAAGTCGAAATCGTAGTAAGGAAGGTTTCTTTAGGGTCCCGACTAGAGGAAGTCTTACCTGACCAACCTAGAGGAACGTCAGGTTCCCTGAGAGTTCTCAGAAGAGGTTGTGGTGTCAAGTTTTCGTAGTTAAGAGGTCACGAGTCAAAAGAAGTGTCAGGTTGAGAGTGTAGGTATGTCCTGATGACCTTTTTGGCATCCTGACTGATCTGGCTGGAATTAGCCGTTTCATTACAGAGACGAAAACTTATATGATAGATCCAACCAGTATTGAAAAGAAGGTTCCTCATTCGTAGAAAATTAAAGTACCGACGTTAGTCGTTAACGTCACTAAAACCTCGGGTTTTTTTACTTCAGACTGTGACAAAGGTGACAAAGGGGTAGATAAAGGGTACTTCACTACCCTGGTCTACGGCACTAGAGGCAAAAGACTTACAACTCGAAATTCGGTTGAAAAAGTGAGAGGAGAAAGTGAAAGTAGTTCTCCGAAAAATGAAGGAGAAGTGAAAGACGGTATTCCCACCACAGTAGACGTATAGACTACAATAACTATAAAGAGGGTCGTTAGAACTAAGGTCGACACAAAGAAGGTCAGGTCACAAAGAGTACTCCATGAGATGTATATTCAATTCATTCGTCCCACTGTTATATGTCGGAACTGCATGAGGAAAAGGATAAACCTTCGTCAGACAACAAGGTACAGATGACCATGAGTTTTATTGTACCTGTTAAAAGAAATGATTTTTTAGTCAGATTCTACAGTCTGTCTTTTCTTATTTATAATATATGTTAACTGGAAACTTGTTGTACCCAAATTTGACGTATCCAGGTGAACATGTACCTAAAGACAGGGGTTGTTTATACGTGAGGACTTGATGTCCTAGGTGTCGACCAACTTGAGTGTCTACGACTTCTCTCCTACCATCTATACGTCCCGACTGAGATTTCAATATACGTCTAAAGGTGGGGGACCCTAAAACGGTGGGGTAGGAGGGGGTCATATAAGTTCCCAGTTTACACACTCGAAATACCTTGAGTTCATTGTCTATCAGAAACCATTTTACTTATTCTACTCATCGACGTTCCTCCCTCCACACTTCCCCATCCTATACCCTCTGTTTTCCATTAAACCTCGTACTATTTTTAAAAGATATGGAACGACTTATACTATCGATGTCCCAACTCGATGATATGAGTTATGTACATTTTGACTGACGGATTCATGTTACGTTAAATAATTATACAATTAAAATGGAGATGTCTTTATACTTAGATTTTATATCGTCGTCGTCATTATTACTAAGGATAAAGAGTGTCGTGTACCTTATTATTATAATATATGAAATAAATTCTTTAGTCTACTTTTCTCTCCTATAAATTATTATATTCTACAGAAGTTACTTAGAAAATTTTATATATAAACTTTAATATTTTCACTATATATTAGTATCATTTTTACACAAAAATAAATAAATAAAACAAAACAAAACAAAAATCTTCATATCTCTTCATTTGTCACTTTATTGTGGGGAGGAAGTAGAAGTAACAAATGATGATTACGATTTATATATTACCATTTCGAAAAAAAAAAAAGGATCTTTTCCTTTAATACAGTTTTAATTAAACTCATGAACATACTGACGTATAAAAATAACATAAAGGTATGACTTCAGATTTAAATTTTGATAAAAGGAACACGTATTCTCCTGTGATTAAGTAAAAAAGGATCTTATATGTAATCACGACCAATCTTCCTTCTACTGTCAGACAAAGAGTGAGTAAAGTTCCGGTGGTTTGATGAGAGGAGAAAGGGTAAAAAAACCTATTATGAATGAGAAAAGTTAGTTTTTAATTTCGTGTCGTTCTAACTAATCCAAACAAAAGAGTAAACAGTAGAGGACTTAACAAAGTTTCTTATAAATTTCATAAGTCCAGTCCCCTTTATATGAATCAAGAATTAAAATGGACTAGGTGAGAGAGACAGTAAAAATACTGTACCTTTATCTTTAATTACTCTATAAGAAAAAGGTAAAATACACATAAAAAATTATTAATTTTATCGAAATTCTATTAAATAATTCGTAAATAGTTTTTATTTCGTAGAATTTAAGAAACCTACCTAATAAAGTAAATTTGGTTGTTCGATAAAATACTCCATTTATAAAATAAATTTGGTTAAAATCTTATAATCTTTCGTCTCATAAATATTCGTATGTGTCATAACATTTCGTTAATAAGAGGTTATTTTTATTTAAAATCTTTTTTTTAATATGTTCTACTGTGCAAGTTTTTTAATATCGTGGAACTTTTCTAATCTACTTGACATGTTAGTAATCAGAAAAGGAAAAAATATATACATTTAAGAGAATTTGAAATAAAATCTTAATAGTTTAAAATAGTAGTGATTAAAGATAATAATTGGTCGTAAAGGTGACTTTATAAATGAAATAGAAAGAAATAACTCTATATTAAATATGTTAATTCTACGTGTTTACAATTCACATGTAAATCATCGTATACTATTTACACATATAGGTACTTCGGTTTTGGGTAAAATTCTATGTCTTATAAAGATAGTGATGTCTGTAAAGATAGTAAGAGGAAGGTCAGTCAGTGACCTTCCTCAGTGATGGTGACGACGACGACGACGACGACGACTCATCGGAGTCACCACAGACTGAGACACGCTGGGGTATCTGCCGTCGGGTGGTCCGAGGGGCAGGGACCCTAAGAGGTCCGTTCTTGTGACCTCACCCCACGGTAAAGGAAGAGGTTACGTACTTTCACTTTTCACTTTCACTTCAGCGAGTCAGCACAGGCTGGAAGTCGCTGGGGTACCTGACGTCGGAAGGTCCGAGGAGGTAGGTACCCTAAAAGGTCCGTTCTCATGACCTCACCCCACGATAATGGTGATGGTGATGTTGGATGGTTTGTGTCGCGATCAAGATTAAAGAGAGTAATATCTAATGAAAAAAAGTTCAGAATGAAAAAAAAGTCAAAATTAGAAATATACTTATTCCAGTACACGGAATGTGTGGAAAAAATTAGACCAAAGAAAGTTAATCGAAGTAAGACACTCTAAGAAAGAGATACAAAATAAGTAGTCATTAAGTAAAGAAAAATAATAACACATCATGAACAACCATACTCATATTTTGTTAAAAATTATATGAGTGGACAACTCTCTTGAGAAAAATGCCGGTATTACTTATTATAACGATCCCCTGAGAACTTGTTAAGAAAAACACGTGTCGACGGAAGTAAAGAGAAATATTTAAACTTCGTTTTAAAGACCTAGTACAACATCAATTTGTTTGTAAGATATCATATATTTTAACAAAGATATTTGACGTCTTTAGACGGTTTAAAAGTTTAAGAAGGAAAAATTTACTCACCTAGGAAATACAAACGACTCGTCTAGTTACGTTCTCTTTTGATAACTGACCCAATTGTTTGAATTGGGGTCTTAGTAGGATCGTTTACAAATCGTTAACGGAAAACCCTGACTAAGTAATTAATAAAGGTAACATCGATCAGAATTCGATAGTTGTATTATAGTTGGTTGAGAGATTTAAGGACCTTTAAAGTGATAGTCAAGAGGGTCATCTTCAGTGGAAGTCACGGAGTAACCATGATATCGTAATAAAAACCATTGTCCTTTTTATTTTGGTTCTTTAAGTACTTGATGTACGGGATTGTGGAGAGGTTTAGAGAGATACCCTTTCCTTATCTATTTATTTTTACGAATAATTTACGTTTGATATACAGTTCATTACAAATGATGAAGTTACATTATAGAGAAATTTAATAAATTATGGATGTTGTTTTATTACTACTTTCATGTAAAAATACCTACTTCTTTGACTTCATGTTTCTTTACTTTACGAAAGGACTTCAAGGGTGTACATCATTCAGTACCCTTTCATAAAGTTGGGTTTGTTAGATCACAGTTTATAGTGTACCACTTGAAATGTAAAAATATATCGAAGGTAAGAAGATTGTTATTGTGTTCTGAAACAAAATGGTAATTTTACAATTAAAAAGTGTTAAATTTTGGAACTAATTGACCTTCTTATCTATGAGTTGTCACATTTAACAAGTTAATACATAATATGTCCGAAATATCTTATGTGGACGATATTAATGTATATTTCTATTGAAATTTTATATCTTAGTTCGTCAGTAATCGTTTCTTACTGAAACAAAACCAAAGTTTTAGTTAAATTCAATTTAATGGTAATAAAATTCAGTCAAGATTTTTACAAAACCTTTTGAACAATTTTCTATATAAACGATTAAGTATTCTACAGGTGTATATAATGACTCCGATGAAACTTAAAAGGGATATATATGAAATAACGTATTGTTTTTAATACAAGGTTTAAGAGGTTTCAAGTCGAGTGCCTGTTTTGTCTTTATAGTTGGAACGTCACTGACGACTAATGATTTACCCTTTCGGGGTTCGTTAAAAACACCCAAGGTTTATATCCGTCCCCTCGTCTATCTGAACAGTTTTCTGGTAACCTGGGATTCCACGAGTATTACTCTATGGGAATACTGGCAAGTACTAAAACTCAGAGCAAAGGTCCCGTCCGACCCGAAGTTCATTCTCCCTCTTTACTTCTATTCATTTCAAATTATTTTCTCCACCTCTACCGTGGACACCGGTTTCTCCCTATGTGTCTCGATCTTCGACACTTTGTTACACTAAATTCAACTACACGACCGAAGGGTCACCGTAATCACCATTTCTTGAAGGGACGGTTACTTCCTCTTCATTCTCTACACCCAAGTTAGGGACCCAGTCCTTCTAGGAGAACTTCGCCCGTACCGTTGGGTGAGGCCATAAGAACGGACCTCTTAGAATACCTGTCCGGCTCCTATTACACCGTCACTTTTTACCAAAGACCGATGTAGTCAGTTCGTCGTCTTCTCCTACCAAGTTCTCGAATCCGTCCAGTAAGACTAAACGTTCTAATCTAAAACGTCGAAGGTCTTCACCTCTTTGGAATTCCAGTAGATATTCTTTGTGAGGTCAGGGATAAAGAAGACACAATTACTCCCAGGTCTATTACTTGAACGGTACACAACGACTTTGAACCGGAGTTATGTGCCTGTGGTTTAACTTAGATTCTGTGTCTCCAAACTAATTCGTCCTTTCTTATCAAATTGACGTCCTTTTCCCCCAGTGTCACCCGATTACGAGAGTTCCGACACACAGGTTAGGACTTGTTATATCACTTTTGAGTATTTTACCAAGTTCATCGTCCCGTGCTGATCGAGTACCTGTAAGAAGATTAATCGACTTCACTACCTCTCAGTCAACCTTGGATGATCAAGGTTAGTCAGATCCCAGATACAAGAACTCCAGTCGTCAAAAGTAGACAACTCTCAGAGGAGGGACATTTTTATTGAATCCTCACACACAGTCCTGAAATAGATATAGAGAGTCCCTTTAAGATACGCTGTCTAAATATCAGATTTCGACTATGATCAAGGGATCTGGTTTTATTTCTTGGAGAACTACTTGCAACTTTCTCCTCTTAATTTTTCGACCGAATTTTAATTCGGAAGTTTTTTGATTTTAGTACGGTTGAACAGGGTAGTGAAGTACCGTCTATTTACCACTTTGTTACCTTTGTCACTGTCTGAAATAAAAGAACCCGAGGTTTTAGTGACACCTACCACTGAAGGTTCCTGAAGGAGGAACCTTCTTTTCGAGACTGTTGGATCCGTTGTATAATTTTTCGTCTCTGTAGTGAAACGGTTGTACAGCCAGATCAGTTTCGATACCAAAAAGGTTATCAGTACATATCTATACTCTCAACCTGGTATTTCTTCCGACTCGTGACTTCTTAACTACGAAAGTTTGACACCACAACTTCTTCTGAGAACTCTCAGGTGACCTGTCTTTCCTCTATTTCGGTCAGTTAGGATCTCCTTTAGTTGAAACTTATAAGTAACCTTTTGACTACGACTTCGAGATCATAAAACCGATGGACTACCCTTCTCGACTAGTCACCTTTTCTGAGACTACGAATCTTTATAACTCCTGTCCTCCTCTTTCCCCGTTGTCTCTACTCTACCAACCTACCGTAGTAACTGAGTTACCCGTATTCAAAGTCATTTGAGATCCTCTGCAAACGTGTTTGAAGTCTTCCACCACTTCCTATCCCTTCGGACCACATGACGTCAAGTACCCCAGTGTTTATCAACCTGTGTTGACTTACTGGCTTGTTGTCGGGGTCAGGTTGTCCATAAGAAACAAAGACGTAGAAGTGTATAGTGACAATAATTGAGACTTCAGTCGGAAAATGAAGTTTTCTGTTCCTGTTTCTTGGAACATGTACAGAAGTTGAGACCTTGACTAACTGGTCATTCATCTCGAAAACCTGTTTGTGAACTTCAACCTGTAATAGAAGTTGAAACTCTTCCGGAGGAAGTAGTACCCACCTAAAAGAAATTTAAATAAATAAAAACTTACACGACCTAGAAACAACAACGTGCCCGAAAAGAGATCAACACACACCTCCGATGAGAGATCGACAGCATATGTCAGAAGAGTAACGTCACCGAAGAGAATAACACCTTGTTTCCGAGCTCCCGAGAGTCCGAAGTCATCAACACCGTGTACACGAGTCATCAACACCGAAGGTCCGAGATCTCGTGTCCGAGTTACCAAAAACACGTGTCCGAATCAACGAGGTCACGTATACCTTAGATGAGTCTAGTGTCTAGTTTAGGTGCAGAGGATGTAACCGTCCTTCTGAGAAAAAGTCACTCGGTGATCCCTTCGGAAACATACGTTAAAGTGACTCCTCACTACAGGTCCTGTCGAGTTTCGACTTCTGATACCCCCTCCGACTGGTCGACCGACCTCCTCCTACTCACCGGGGTTTCACGTGACCTCCTTTATCCAAACTTTCTCGGGTACGGATCGATCCACTTTTACACCTCTCACTACCTCTCCGTCTCATCCTCACTGACGAAAAGTGTTCAGAAAAAGTTCCGGAAAAAGTACCACCATAGGTAGGTGGAGTAGAGACGACGAAGTAGAAAAAAACCTCACTCGACACCCAAAACCTAGAAGTTTGTTACGGAAGTAGGGAAGTGGTAGTTGAAGGAAAAATGGTAAAAGAACAGAATTCAAAAATCTTCGATCCTCAATCTTTTTACACTGGCATTATCTTCACAATAAACTGAAGGTAGAGGACGGAAACTTCCTGTTTATAAAGGAGTTTGAAAGAGAGAAAGGAATATTGACATTTACGTATAGTCCAAATTCCTTTTCTAAAGTCCCAAGAAGAGGTTAGTGACGGTGTATTGTATAGAGGTGGAGAGGGTTGTCTGAGGGTCCCGTCGAAGAGAGGGGCTCTCTTCTCGAAGACGTCGATTCTTCAGGAAGAAGGAGTAGACGGGGAGGGGAAGGAAGAACAAAAGTTTCCCCGGAACAAGAACACGGAATTCTTTTGTTTGCATGAAAAAAAAAAAAAAAAATTTGAACGGTGAAACTTTCTTTCTTCCACACCCCCTTCCCACTTAGAATACCCCGTGACCCAGGTCAGAGAGGAAGTAAGGTACAAATTCTCCACTACACCCCTTTACAGACTGAAATAAAGGAAAAGATACTACGTTTCCTTTTTATTATCGAAAGTTCATTACCCATAGTTCACCATTTCAGTAAACCTAGAAAAACAAAAGAGACATCATGAGATTTAGAGTTTTATAGTAGACGATATCACTTTCACTTCAGCGAGTCAGCACAGACTGAGAATCACTGGGGTACCTGACGTCGGATGGTCCGAGGGGGCGGGTACCCTAAAAGGTCCGTTCTCATGACCTCACCCAACGGTAAGGAAGAGTCTGTAGTAGACGATATCAAGACACTTTTTTTTTATATATATATATATAATAAATGTATCCTTAACACAACTGAGATTTCTAATAAATCCGATTATTTCAGTAAATTTGTTATAATTAAGAAGGTTAGTTAATTATACCATACAGAAAGGTGAACAAAAACAACAGAAGTTAATGAAAATAGTTACAGAATATTAAAAGACTCATGTCTATAAAATATAGGAATCCAAATAAGAACTCACAAAATAATAAAACTTCGTCAACGTTTACCCTAAACAAAAATAAACGAGAAATAGTAACAAACAAAAATCATATATCTTTACGTTATCTAAAGAAATACAATTGAAATATAGGTCGTTGAAATGACTTAAATAAAGAATCGAGATTACCATAAAAACCACTACAGAAATCTAAAAGAGACATATCAAAGTAAATTAGACTTTGTCACTGTCAAAATGAAGAAAATGTTAATCCTAATAAAAATGAAGATAAAGAACTGACTGACAGAACCACTCCCAAAGACCATGATACAATTTATTTGTATCACATCCACTGTAGGAACAGAACGAGGATTAGAGTCTCCTTTACGAAAGTCGAAAAGTAGTGACTCACATTACAATTGATATATACAAGAAATAATACAACTCCATATAAGAAAGATTTAGGTGAAACAACTCTATAAAATAGTATTTACCTACAACTTAAAACGATTTCCGTAAAAAGATGTAGAAAACTCAACTAGTAAACAAAAAATAGGATTTAAATAATACATCATATAATGTAACTGACTGAAAACCTATGACTTCATAGAAACGTAGGGACTTTATTAGGGTGAACTAGTACGACATACTTGAAAAAATTACATGACACCTTATGTCAAACAAATTATAAAAAACTTTTAAAACAGTAGACATAAGTAATCACTATAACCAGACGTCAAACAAAGAAACACTATACTAACAGACTAAATTATAGTCCCAATACGACTGGAATATCCTACCAAAACCTTCGTATTATGTAAGACGTTTAAAAACTTCGTCAAACTCTTTCTATCCACAATTAAAAAGTTTACAAACCATCTTAAGTGGACACTTCGACAGACTAGGACTCGGAGACAACCCTCAAGAAAATAATTGTCGACTTAAAGTGAAAGTCATTAACCGGATGTGTTGAAATGTAAAGTAGGACTAATTAAAAACCCTCTTACATGTGAAGTTCCTTAAAGAATTCACTAGATACAATGACCGTATATTAACAAACATTATTAAAAAATAATAGGAAACACCAGGACACCATACACAACATTGAACAGGAGAAAGTAAAGACTAAAATAAAACCAGGAGAGAGAGAAAAATAAAAAAAAAGAACTATACTCTTAACGATTTCCGAATAGTCAAAATAAACGAGAAAATTTCCTCGTCGAGAATAATATAACTAGAAAAGATAACTGAAATTCATAGTAAAAAGTAATAAAGACGAGACTTGGAATACCAATGAAAAGAAGATTATCGAAACCTAAAACAAATAAAAAGGAAGAGAGTAATTAACTCTCCATTTAAAACTAATAAAATTTGATAAGAATAAAAAATTTCTTCCGAACACAACGATAATTGGTGAGAAAAAAAAAAAAAAAAAAACGACACGGAGTGAAAACTATTAAAATAAAAGACTATACTTTCCATAAGTAACTTTCCTGACAACGACTTCGAGGTTATGAAACCGATGGACTACGTTTCTCAGTTGAGTAACCTTTTCTGGGACTACGACTTTTTCTAACTCTCGTCTTCCTCTTATTTCACCGTCTACAACTCTACTGACCTACTGTAGTAGTTGAGTTACCTGTACTCAAACTCTTTTGAGACTCTCTATCACTTCTATCTCTTCGGACTGTACGAAATCGGGTGCCAAAGTGTTTCTCAGTCCGTGTTCAATCACTGACTTGTTGTTATATATTACTTGTATGTTCTTTTCGTTTCGTTTGTTTCATTAAGTTTAACTGATTTTGTGTACTTACCTCTTTTCCTTTGATACTTTTGTTTGAAGTATGTATTCCTTTTCTTAGAACCGTTCAACCTTTGTGATTCCCACAGTTCTCCTCACTACCTATATCCAAATCCCTTCATCCCCTACAGTCCAAACCTCTATTTAATACTGTTCATAAAACTCCTGAGAAGATTTCTCACTCAGGCCATAAAAAGTCTTTCTTTTTGGTCTCAAAAGTTCGTCAGAAATGGCTGTATCAAAGTTACCGATCCAGGGACATTTTCGACAGATATGAAATTTTGTTTTTCGTAAATTTATACATACGAACCCCCGACGTCTCCCAGAAAAGAGAAAAAATTTTTTAATCTCATATCATCTACATAATACAACACAATTAAAATCTACATGTCGTTTCACTAAGTCAATACATACATGTATCTGTGTGTGCATAATAAAAAGTCTAATAAACGAGAATATCCAAATAATGTTCTATGAGTTACGTAAAGGGAAACGATATGTAATCCTAGAACTACAAATAAATAAAATATATATCATCACATATAGACCATTAAGACTAGAAAATTAAATAAAAAAGAGGAAACTGTTGGTATTTACACAAAAGGTACAGGTACTTAGATTAAGAAAAAACATTTATTTAAGTAGTCACCTATAACTGTTCCTATCTAAAACTGAGACGAAACGAACAGATCACCACCTATGTTTACCAATGTCGTATTACCTTCTTGATCTTCTCTTCTATAATGTGGTTAAACTTACTGATTGACAATAAAAAAGTTTATTTCCTTGTATAAAATGTCGGGGATTAAAGGTTGTTACCTTTCTCATTATTAGAAGAACGTCATTATCAAAATTGTCTTTTAATCTTACTTGTTTATTTTTAAACAACAGATTTCACCCATCTATTCTGGTACTTCCCGACCAATACACGGAAGTACTTACAAGAATGTAAGTGGTACTTGTACCCATCTTAATTCCCTACAGGTGTGATCTATCTAAAAAGACAAAAGGACCTTCTACACTCCTTCTCCCTCTCCCCTCCTACTGTCACGAGAAGGTGTGCAGTTGAAAAAAAGGGGGATGACGTATGTTACCAGTATACTAGTCCCGACGTTACCGGTTCCGACCTTCGTCCCAAACGTGAATTAGTTCTTTGACAAAAATTGAAAATACAGTGTTATAGTTTACAGGACTATCCCATCCTATACGGAAGTGAGGTAGACGTTTTACTCCGACTATCGCTTCTTACTGACGATTACTTTGACACATAGGTATTTTGACTTAAAGAGACGATTCAAATACTAGTTGGTGTGATAGGTTTCGAAAAGGTAAAGAACAGGGGACCCGATTTACTTGTGTTATTACGTGGTCTCAGTCTACTGATTTTAACGACATCAAACATTATAGTAATGACATGATTTTATCGACCAAAACTACTATAGTACTTACGTGTCTGAGTCCAACAAAAAGGTCCTTTTCTACTCGATTGTCTGGGGTTCCAGTACCCGGTGGTCTGTCCTCTGAACATTTCACATCTGTAGGACTGAAGTTTTAGATATTAATTCTTTATGGTGTTCGTTGATACAAGACTCTACCTGACGTAAACCGGGTACCTTACACAGAGAGAGATTTATTAGGCGAAGTTGGATTCTTTTTAAGTGGATTCCTTTTTAGTGAAGTGTTACTAATTAAATCGAAGAAATAAGAAACAGAAATTTTGATAGGGGTTGAGTTTCTGGTCCAACCTCCTCTAGAACTCAACAGAAATAAGGTGATAAAACGAATCACGGGACTTTGTTTAGGAATAAAATGAGACTTACGAGTGACAGTCTTAAACCGAAAAACACGGTCTCCTTACGTTCGGGTAAGGAGAAGGTTATTAAATTAGTTAACGGGAAAACATTACTTTGGAGGTATTTTAGGGGTTTTGTTTTCCAATCCCGAAGATACAACCACGTATTCATCTCTAAACCCTCTCACCGTAAGAGTTCCTCGTACTTTCAAAGGGTACTTACTATAAAATATGTATGAACGGAATAAGTAGAGAAGGTAGACCGACAACGACTTAATAGAGGGAAATGTAACCCGTGTAAACTACGTGTCGATAGGTAGACATCACGTCCATTACTGAACCTGATCACTAACCGTAGAACTCTACCTCTCCCAGAATCCCTGGAGGTTAGACATCGATCATCCAATCTACACGTCTATTGGACCCGAACACTTACTGTAGACTTCACCTCCCGTCAGAAAACCTAACTCGGAAGGTGGATACCTTACACTAGGATAGAGGTCTATCCACACTCCCTTTACGGGGTGGGAGAGTTTATCCTTAATCTCCGTCTTACTTAATTGATGTGTCATATAGGGTTAAAGGGTTAAAAGTCACAAAGTGTTACAGATAATAGTATAAGTCTCTAGATTCTTTAAGACTTAATCCAGTTGGATAAATAAAGACAAATGGAGTGTCAAAGGATTATAATAAACGAGAACTTTATGATGGGGGAAGTGTAGTGGTCATTGTAGAGTGTCTTAAGAATTGATACCTGACATGAAACCTTCTAACATTAGAAAAGAGGTATACTATCTGTAAGAAATCCTTAACATATGGGGAATTTCAATTAATATAGAAAGTTTACAAACTGAAGTGTTAGGTCTTAGACACAAACCTCTTCTCGACCTACTGAGGTCATAGTAAGAAGTAACGTTACAAACATTCGTCGGAAACTGTGCTTTTTCAAGAAACGTCCTTTCTTAAAAGACTTTTCCGTGAGGACACAGAACAGTGATTGGAAGTTGGTCCGTGGAGGTACAAGATGAGTAAAGATGACAACCGTGTGGAAAGTTTTGAAAACTAGTGTGTTGTGAAACGGACCGTAAAAGAGAGTATCTAACTTCTACATCTTTCCTTCTTATTCATTAATTGACTACTGGTTTAGAGAAAGGATCGAAGGGGAAATCATTAGAGTGTTTCTTTGGTATACTTGTTCTATCGTAGATTTCCGTTTCCAGGCATATCAGTTTCGATACCAAAAAGGTGTCAGTACATGTTACACTCTCAACCTGTTACTTCCGACTCGTGGTTTCTTAACTTAGAGAACTTAACGTCACGATTTCCTCTGAGAACTCTTAGGGAACCTGTCGTTCCTCTGTTTTGGACAGTTAGAATTCCTTTAGTTTGGACTTATAAGTAACCTTCCTGACTATACCTTCGATTTCGAGTTTATAAAACTAGTGGACTACACTTCTCAGGTGAGTGACCTTTTCTGTGACTACGACCCCTTCTTACTCCCGTCCTCCTCTTCCCCTCTTGTCTAATACTCTACTTAATTACCGAAGTGACTGAGTTACCTGTACTTAAACTCGTTTGAGGTCCTCTATTACTTCCTATCTCTTCGGACCACATGACGTCAGGTACCACGATATTTCTCAACCTGTATTAAATTAGTGAAATGAACTTGTTGTCGTTCCTTTATAATGTTTCTCAACTGTTCAGACGTATGTTCAGATGTCTGTTTCCCGTTACCACTACTGAGACTGTGGGATAGAGTTACTAATTAACTTAATGAAGAGACTAAGGGAATTTTTCGAAAGTACCGACCCGTCTTAGAAACCCCCATCAAAACACTCTTGAGACTTATACGTTACAGAGGCATCTAACGGTTGTTAGACTATTTTCGTGTAAAGAAAAGATGGTTGTAAAACTCATAACTAAAATATTCCCCCTTCATCGTCTCGGACTAAATTATTATACAAGTACTATACACGGGGTACAGACGAAATTGTACCAACACAAGTCATCAAATTACCCATGATTCAGATAAGTTATTGGAGCTTATACGTTTACTGTGGTGCGAATATCGTCTTTCACTTCTTCTTCATTTCTCGGAGAACTACTTTCACTTTCTCCTCGTACTTTTTCAACCGACTTGTAAGTCTTTTGATTCTAGTACCGTAGACCAGGGTAGTGAAGTACCATTTATCTACTACTATGTTACCTTTGTCACTGTCTGAAATAAAAGCCCCCGAGGTTGTAGTGACGTCTACCACTGACGTCGGTACTTTGACTTTCTACGAGAGAGGAGTCTTCTTTTCAATACTGGTTGGATCTCTCGTATAATTTTTCGCCTCTGTAGTGAAACGGTTGTTTTAACAGATCAGTCAATACCTAAAAGGTCATCAGTACATACCTACACTCTCAACCTGACGTTTCTTTGGACTCGTGAATTCTTAACTACGAAAAAATTGTCACCACGACCCCTTCTAAGAACTCTCAGGGAACCTGTCATTCCTCTAGGTTGTTCAGGTAGGATTTCCTTTAGTGAGGACTTATAACTAACCTTCCTGACTACGACTTCGACTTTGACGTTATGAAACCGGTGGACTATACTTCTTGACTCAGTGACCTTTTCTGGGACTACGACCCTTTCTAACTTCCGACCTCCTCTTCCCCTGTTGTCTCTTACTCTGACAACCTACCGTAACGGTTGAGTTACCTATACTCAAACTCATTCGAGACCCTCAACCACAACCTGTCCCTTCGAACCGTACGACGTCAGGTACCCCAACGTTTCTCACTCTGTACTGACTCCCTGACTTGACTTAATTTAAATTCAGATAAGTCCTCTAATCTCTTTCTATACCCAGTACCTCCATTATAACAGAAGAAGTTTAAATCATTTTGTAAATACATTAATGGAAGAGTTGTTCTCCTTCTTATTCTTAATTAATAACAGATGAAAGTACGAACGAAACATTAGAGACAGTGTAGTTTCCGTCTCGTTCGTGTAAATTTATTTTCTCTAGCCATGGTACCCATGAAAAATGACGAGATCAAAGATTTACTTTTTATTCATTGTGTAAAAATCTTGTATACTTTTAATTCCCTAATTCTCTTATAGTGATATCTTTTTTTTTAAAATACACTTTATTTTATTAATAATCAAAAGTTTTGATGAAAATTTAATACATCCGGTTGTATATAGTCTAGGTACCTTTTACTTGTTTCTCATAAGTTTCTCTTTACATATATGTTTTGTCTTTCTGAACTTAACATTTGTTAAATTAGTTTATAAAAAGAGGTTTACCTGACAGCTAAAAACGTATAATCCGTTTCCTAGGAAAATTTTATACTCCCTCCACAAAGTGGAAATTTTTTTAATTTAATGACAACTAAATTAAAATTAGATCCAAAGATCTACTTATCAAAGAATCGAGAGATATTGTTTTTGGACATTTTATTTTTAGAAATCACAAGACGTCGTGATTTTGTCGTCTAACCAAGTTTTAACCCTTTCCTCATTCAGTTCCGACATATAACAGTGGGACGAATAAATCGAATACGTCTCATGTAATACGTTTTACGACCCGACTTACTTCGTATTCGACCTTAGTTCCCTCTTTATAGTCATTAGAGTCTATACTGCTACTGTGGTGGGGATACCTTCTTTCACTTCTCTTTGATTTCTCGAAGAACTACTTTCACTTTCTCCTGTGACTGTTTCGATCGAATTTCGAGTTGTAAGTTTTTTTCTTCTGGTACCGTAGACCAGGGTAGTGAAGTACCGTTTATCTACCCCTTTGTTACCTTTGTCACTGTCTGAAATAAAAGTACCTGAGATCTTCGGAGATCTTTTCTTAGGAAGAAACGAAGAAGGAAGACTATTAACGATCTTTAGGGACTATAGGAAACAGAGAATCAAGGTAGAGAACTTAGAGACAGACTTAGTAAGTACCGGAAAAAGGGACACAAGAGAAACATAGAGATATGGGTTTAGAGGGAAAGGAAAGAGATACTTCTATTCTCAATTACTTAACTCCCAAGTGAGACTTGGTCATCCGGGAGTAAAACTAATTTATACCTTTCCGGGTTAAAGGTTTCTACTTTAAAGACCACCTACACTTATAACCCCACCGTATTACCACTGTTACCATCTTTCCAACTATACTGTGAGAACTGGAAGTCCTAGGGACCTACCGGTTGATACTAAAAGAATTCCTGTTCCATCAACTCGTCCGTAACTCACATAAATAACCGAGGATATTATTTCTTTGAATTTTATACCCCTTTGTCTTCTAACTACTGTTAATAGTGTCACGTTTATTGTTAAGAATTAGGTCAAAGGTCTGGACTTTGTAAGGAGTATGGATTCACGAAAAATAAATCCTCCGTGTTCCCTGAAAAACTTTATATCCTTAAATTACGATTTTATACATACAGGATTCAACGAAGTCAGTACAGGCTGAGAAACGTCGCTATACCTGACATCGGACGGTCCGAAGACAAGTACCCTAAAAGGTCCGTTATGACTTCACCCATCGGTAAAGGATGAGATCCCCTAGAAGGACTATGTCTCTATTTTGTGTGTACAGAATGAAGAGGACGTAACCGTCCTCTTAAAAAATGGTGGTCGTGGTGGTATCATCATTAATAAGTTCATATAGAGTTCCTATATAAAGTCAAGTCAAGTCAAATTAGTGAGTTAGTACAGGCTGAGAAACACTGGGGTACCTGACCTCGTGTGGTCCGAAGGGACAGGGAGTAGTTGAGGGTCTCAAATGAGTTTAAACACAGGTAACCCAACCACTACTGTAGGTTAGTAGAATAGGAGACAGTAGGGGAAGAGGACAGTGGAAGTTAGAAAGGGTCGTAGTCCCAGAAAAGTTTACTCAGTCGAGAAGTGTAGTCCACCGGTTTCATAACCTCAAAGTCGAAGTTATAGTCAGGAAGGTTACGTATAAGTCTTGACTAAAGGAAATCCTACCTGATCAACCTAAAGGAATTTTAGATTCCCTGAGAGTCCTCAAAGAGTTTGTGGTGTCAAGTTTTCGTAGTTAAGAATTCGTGAGTCGAAAGGATTATCAGGTTGAGAGTGTAGGTATGTACTAATGATCTTTGTGGTATCGGAACTCATCTATCTGACATAGTTTCAATAAGTAACCTTTCTGACTACGATTTCGACTTTGAGGTTACGAAACCGGTGGACTACGTTACTCGTTTGAGTAATCTTCCTAGGACTACGACCCTTTCTAACTCCCGCCCTCCTCATCCTCTGTTGTCTCCTACTCTACCAACCTACCGTAGTGACTGAGTTATCTGTACTCAAACTCGTTTAAGACCCATATCACTTCCCATCCTTTCGGACCGTCCGAAGTCAGGTACCCAAGTGTTTCTCGACCTGTGTTGAATCACTGACTTGTCGTCAGAGTTTCTTTAAATACCGGTAAGTGGTCTCGTTAACATATGACCACTTTCTCTTTATGTATTTATCAAGTTCCAAACTAGTCATATGAAACCCGACAATAACTGATCCCTGGGAATAAATCTCACTTTCAGAATTTAAGGTATATTATTCACTTCATGATGAGGTTCAGGTAGAGTGTCACACATTTTACCGGGAACTATGACATCAGATGTATTGGTTCTCTTGTCGATTAGAATACCTTTAAACCCTACTTGTGAATTTCGGTATAAATTTCCGAGTATACTATAGAAACAGTAAACCCTTTACAAGAAACTCTACTTTTCACATGATCCCGAGTTGTTTGTCATGTCCGACTAAGTAGAGTAAGGTATCTTATCTATCTAAACCCTTAGGTTCCCCTTCATCTTCCCTGTAAAATGTTAGTAATAGTCTCTTAGTATATACCTTGTAGATAGAAAAGAAAGTCATTTACATACGAAACGAACGAATTTACAGGACTAGTGACGTTCAGTAAAAAGGAGTTCCCTTTTTGTCATCCAACTTCGATACCGATGACGGACCAGTGAAACTCTAAGAATACGATCCTTTGGTCTCAATGATAGGATGGACTTCCTTGACTAATAAGATGATATATTTCGTATCTCTTTTTGTTACAGATCTTGAGTACTCTAACCAGGGGTCAGGAGTACTATTGACTTTTACTTACTAAAATAGTCAATACCGAAGTGTACTTGTCTTCGAAGTTAGGATGCTACCATCATTGATTCTGGTCGTTTTGATGACCCATACCTAATCAACCTCAGATCCTTTCAACACCATCTGTAAAGAAGTAAACTTGGTTCAATTCGTCACTCATAAAACCTGTAGAATATTTACAAGACGAAACAAAACAAAATGCTTTTAACTGTTCAGTTTTTAAACTTATTAACAGCCTGTGTCACCAGGACGGTGCTGCCAAGCCCACATTTCTTAGGTAGTCGTTATGTCCTCTGTCTCCTCTATACCCAAACTAGGGTCCCAACCCTTCTAGGGAACCTCCTCCTTTACCTTTGGGTGTGGTCATAAGAACGGACTTTTTAAGGTACCTGTATCCTTGGATCACCCGATATCAGGTTTCACAACGTTTCTCAACTTGTGTCGACTCGTAGGTTCGTATGTGTGTGTCTTCCTCTCTCATTTCAATTGAACGATATGTTCATCTGTACACACTATGTTGAACACGTAAAATATTCTATCCTTTTACATCGGAACAATATAATGAAGATTTCACTATATTTCTCCTTTTTGAGTGACATTACAACGATAATAGATTGATGGTAAACCGTTGTATACTCTATTTGTTTAAATACGGTTTATAAACTTATAAAGACTTTCATCTTCTGTACGATCTTTTCGAGCCTTTGTGTGTTACTTTTCTCCGACGTCTTAGCATATAAGATAATTTTCTTCCTTGTCTTTTTATGAGAGGGTTCAAGGACATTGAGAGTCTCAGAAGTCTTTTTCTACTTTAAGAGATTCTTATTGTCGTCGTTACCTGGGAAATACTTCAATTGTAACTAAAGGTAGAGAAGTCTTATGGTAAAACCCCCATCACTGTTCATTGTTTCTGTCGGTCTGATTTAGTTTGGATATGGGTCTGGTAAGGTGGTAACTATACACGGATCAAAAATTTTAGAAACGGTACGGGAAAAAAAGGAAAGGACGGGTGTAGTCTCCTCTACTTGGGTCTTCGTCTCCTCTCATCTTGTATTTATGGGTGTTTCCGTCTCGAGGTTACGCGAGTAGAGGTGACATTTCTAACTTTCTTCACTAGGATGGAGAAAAAATGAGGTTTAAAAACCCAGAGTTTGTTGGTTAGTCAACAACCAACGTTTTTCGACTATATACTAAATCTAACTACAAAAAAATTAAAAATAAAAATGAAATAAAATGAAATGTTATGACATAACCAAAACGGTATGTGACTGTACTTAGGTGATGCCCATATGTACTCAAGGGTTTGCACTTGAGGGGAGGGTGGAGGGTGGGGTATAGTAGAGAGACCTAGTAGGGGTATGTGGTTGGGGTTCGTAGGACATAGGACGTAGTTTGTATCTGACCGCTAAGCTAAGAATGTACTATCATATGTACACAGTTTTCTTTTTACTGAATGTTCTTTACTCCTGTTAGAGTCTCTGGAGGTCCTGTTATACTTTGCGAGGTTATAAGTTTAATATCCTCAGGCTCTTCTTCTGTTTTTCTTTCTGGTACTCTTTTAGGAACTTCTCTATTATCAACTTTTGAAAGGATTTTACCCCTTCCTTTATTAGTGGGTTCAGGTTCTTTGGGTCTCTCAAGGTTTATCCTATTTGGGTTCCACTTTGTAGGGTTCTGTGTATAATTAGTTTAATTGTTTCTAGTTTGTGTTTCTTGTTTATAATTTTCGTCGTTCCCTTTTTGTTGTTTATTGTGTGTTCCCCTAAGGGTATTCCTATTGTCGACTAGAAAGTTTTCTTTGAGAAGTCCGGTCCTCCCTTACCCTTCTGTATGAATTTCACTACTTTCTTTTAATGGATGTAGGGTCTAATGACATGGGTCGTTCATAGAATAAGTTTATACTTCCTCTTTAGTTTTCGAAATGTCTGTTCGTTTTCGACTCTCTTAAGTCGTGGTGGTTTGGTCGAGAGGTTGTTTACGATTTCCTATAAGAGATCTGTCCTTTGTGTTTTTCCCACATATTTGGACTTGGGTTTTGTTATTTCATTTACCGTTGTCCTAGTATGAATAGTCATTAATGGAATTTGTATTTACCCAACTTGCGGGGTTGGTTTTCCGTTTCTGACCGACTTACCCATGTTTTTGTTCTGGGGATATATACGACGGATGTTCTCTGGGTGGAGTTTTGATCTGACTTAAAATTGACCTCTAAATTTATGTCCCGATAGGTCTCTACTTATTGTCTTTCACATATCTTCTACAGTATATGAGAATATTAATTCCTTAAATAATTAGTAATATTTTCACTCTAATATACAATAGGTGAACCTTAATTTACTTTTTTTTTTAATTCTTGGTTTTTTATTTTGTACAAATTTGAATGAGTATAAATATTCCCGTTACGGTTTCGAAAAGGTTTGATGGTGTTTTAAAGTGAGTAAAGTGAACGATCGTTCCGTTACGAGTTTTAGGAAGTTCAATCCGAGGTCATCATGTACTTGACTCTTGAAGGTTTACATGTTCAACCTAAATCTCTTGTCTCTCCTTGGTTTCTAGTTTTACGGTTATAGGTAACCTAGTATCTTTTCGTTCCCTTACGGTCTTTTTGTAGATGAAGACAAAGTAACTGCTGCGATTTCGGAAACTGACACACTTAACGTTGGTTGATACCGTTTACGAAATTCTCAACCCTTATGGTCTGATCGAATGGACGGGGGACTCTTTGGACATACCTCTAGGTCTTCGTTGGTAATCTTGTTCTGTACCTTTTTACCTGACCAAGTTTTGACCCTTTGCTCATGCAGTTCCATACATATAAGAGTGGGACAAATAAATTGAATATTCGTCTTATATAATACACTTTACGACCCGACCTACTTCGATTTCGACCTTAGTTCTAACGGTTCTCTTTATAGCTATTACAGTAAATACGTCTACCGTAGTGGGATTACTGTCTTTCACTTTTTCTTAAATTTTTCGTTTCTTGTGGAACTACTTCCACTTTCCCCTCTCACTTTTTCAACCGAATTTTGAGTTGTAAGTTTTTTGATTCCAGTACCGTAAGTCATAGTAGTAAAGTACTGTTTGTCTACCCCTTTTTTTTCACCTTTATCACTGTCTGAAATAAAAGAACCCGAGGGTTTTAGTGACATCTACCACTGACGTCGATACTTTAATTTTCTACGAACGAGGAACCTTCCTTTCGGTACTATTTGGTTCTGTCGTATAGTATTTCGTCTCTGTAGTATAACGACTGTTTCCAGTCAATATTAGTTTCGATACAAAAAAAGTCATAAGTAAATATCTACACTCTCAACCAGGTATTTCTTTCGACTCGTGACTTCTTGACTACGAAAGTTTAACATCACTACCTCTTCTGAGAACTCTCAGGGGACCTGTCGTTCCTCTAGTTTGGTCAGTTAGGACATTCTTTAGTTGGGACTTATAAGTGACCTTTCTGACTACGACTTCGACTTCGAGGTTATGAAACCGGTTGACTACACTTCTCGACTGAGTAACTTTTTCTAGGACTACGACCAATTCAACTCCCGTCCTTCTCTACCCCCATTGTCTTCTACTGTACCAACCTACCGTATTAACTGAGTTACCTGTACTCAAACTCGTTTGAGACCCTCTATTACCTCCTGTTCCTTCGGACAGTACGACGTCAGGTACACCAGTGTTTCTCAACCTGTGATGACTCACTGACTTGTTGTTGTGTTTGTGCGACTTATACGTAACAAGTTAGTCGGTCAGTGTGTGGATTTTAGCTTTTCCGACATTTTGTCTATAGTCTTCTGAGATGTAGATAATAAAAATACTCATTTTTATCACTATTCCTTCCGTATAAATGAACTGATCATGTTACATTGGACGTAGTGAACAATTTCCAACAGTAACAATCCTAAGAGAGTTCTGTGATGGGAACCGGGAAGGGATAGGGTCTAATGTGTAAACGTCTAAGTCCGTTCCTGACTACTTTTTGTAAAATTTTTCTTTTTAGAGTTTTTTTTTTTTCTTTTCTTTTCTTTTTAGAGGTCTTTCGCGGTTTTTCGTTTTAAACGGTATCAAATGTATCGTAAACTTAATATGAATGTTGAGAAATCAATCATAACATAATCCATAATATTCACTGGACATCTACTAAACTTTATATACTCTCTTAAAGGTATGTAATATACGTTTATGGAAAAATAAACTTTTGGAAAAATAAATTTTTGAAGTCGGAAAAGTCTAAAACCACAAGGAAATTTCGGAACTTGGATAGGGGACGTCTATGATTCTGTTGACATCAAATTTACACTCATTGAATAACTCTCAATTAGGACACAATGTCCTATACTCGTCACTCTGAATTTTCCCTTTCTTTGGATAAGAGGGTAGAATAGGAGGTGGGAAATAAACTGTGGGTCTCTTAATACCAGTCAATAAATGTTGAGACTTTTGAGTGAGGCAAGATGTAAAAGGGATCAGGAATTCCTTTTTTTTTTTTTTTTTTTTTTATTCGTTTCTCCTCACGATCTATATACCATTCCCATCGTCTCAATCCGACGGAGGATTGTTCAAGATCAAAAGATGATGACCATAGTTATGTAGGGGGTTTAATGACCAAATATTGTTCTTCTCAGAAAAAAAAAAAAAAAAAAAAAAAAAAAAAAANCAAAAAAAAAAAAAAAAAAAAAAAAAAAAAAACGAATGTATAGACGTTAAACTAGTCCCGAAACACCCTTAAGATAGAGACAATATAAAGATTAGTCGATCTCACGGACCCGACCTCGACCTTCTACGTAAAAGTTTCTCCGGTTAGTTGTACTGATCTTACAACCACGACCAGTGATCGACCCACGAGTCGACTTCCTGACCGTACTCAAGGGACTGTGTCCTCCCAAAGGTACCTCAACGGACCCAAAGTGTGTCGTACCATCGAATCCAATCGTATTGTACTGAAGGGAGTATAAGGTGACCAGTTTTATAATTGTGTCAAGACCCTATAAGTCTTGACATCTTCCTTGTATCTTATAGGACAAAAACACCTTCCTCTCTCTCTCCAAGACTATGACGTTATTCGGGTCTCCATCTACGGGTCAAAAAAACACGAGAGAAAATTTACTTCCTACTCTGGAATTAGATGGAATCAGGAGTCACCTCATTGTGAAGTCTTCGGGATTCGTTGTTATTAAAAAGTTGGTAAATTTACATAAACGGGATCAAATTTTCCCTGTCTCAGTAAAGTACTCGACATAATTTTTATTAAAGTTGAAATAAACATACAAAATAGGGAATGTTTAGGAAAACCAAGTGTCATCTAAGTAACAAAATTCTTTAAATATTAGGAGTCTTAAGTTAATAGATATCTTTTTTTTTTATTTTCTCCATATTTTCCTTTATAGAAATTCGAGAGTTATATGAAGAAGTCGTTTAGTTTTAAAACGAAATACTACGTCGATAGTCGATTTAGTCTGGATAGTCAAACTTAAAGAAGTACGGGACAAGAAAAGTGAACTAACGGGACAGAATGACACAAAAGTTTAGTACTGACTATGCAAGGTGGAAAAACTGTCGAAGGAAACAGTGATCATTCCGAGCTTAGACTATAACTTGTATCTATACTGGATCCCCTGTGAGTAAACAGTTCTTTTATGGGATTTAACCTCAAAAGAACAAACACACGAATTTATACAAAATAGTCTACCAAAAAGGACAGAAGAAGGATGCCTCTCTTTATCGGAACACATCTGTTCAGACACAGACTTATTTTTGTCCTAATCAATATCCCCTTTAGTAAACACACGACTTTACTTAAGAAGAGACATTGAAATAAAACTTGAGATAATGGTTATAAGGAGTGTTTATGTTTCAACCTGTCGACGCAAAGTATAGTAAAACTACTTTACCTATTTAAGTCACCCCTGATGGTGACCACGACTCCTAGAGGTTCTATCCTTTCGAACACCCATAAAACTTCTCAATAGTCTATTCTTGTTTTCTGTTCAGGTTTTCCGTTCGACTAAAGTACAACCGGAGTCCGTATGGTTTGTAAGGGACAACTAAATGACAACTTAACACTTTCATTTCCGATATTTTCTTTTTTGTTAGAAACAAGAAAGGAGTGACGGGGGGAGGGAGGGGTGTAACACCAAGGAACTATAGGATTTCATTTATAATAAACGATACCTATTACACTTCTTCTCGACCAATCTGAATGTCAAGACCTTTTAAAGTTGGTAAAATAACAACACCTGTACTCACAATTTTTTTTTTAGTTTGATAGAGACACTGTTTTCAACCTTTATAAAAATATTTCTGTCCTCTTAACTCAAAGTCATTAGAGAAAGGTGAAATCACAGTAACATTTTCTACACTTCAATTCCATTTCGTTATTGGGGTGTTTTACAATCATGACGATAGGACCGTAAAGAAATCTTCCCGTATCGAAATACTTTGTTATTAACGTTACTAGATTTTCCATTTATTATAAATGTACAATAAAGGAAAGAAGGACTCTTACTTCTAAAAAAAAAGAAAACTCACTTTATAGGGTTAGTTAATTGTATTTAACACTCTTTCAGTTTTAAAATTTCATCACAAAGAGAGAGGTTTAACTCATTTCTAATATTAACAGGATAGAAATAACTTTTTTTACTCTTTTTAGTATTATAAAATATGAAATATCGTTAAAATGATTCGACTATAACGTTAAACGACAACAAGTTAGTTAGTACAGGTTGAGAAATGCTGAGGTACCTGACATCTTGTGGTCCGAAGGGACAGGAAGTCATAGAGGGTCAAACGAGTTTAAGTACAGGTACCCCAGTCACTACAGTAGGTTGACAGAGTAGGAGACAGTGTGGGAAGAAGAGGACGGGAGTTAGAAAGGGTCGTAGTCCCAGAATACGTTAACAGAGAAACGTAGTTCACCGGTTTCATAACCTTGAAGTCGAAGTCGTCGGTAGAAAGGTTACTTATAAGTCCCAACCAAAGGAAATCCTAACTGACCAAACCAGAGGAGTGACTGGTTCCCTTAGAGTTCTCAGAAGAGGTCACGGTACAACACTTTTATAGTCAAGAAAACAGGAGTCGGAAGAAATTCCAGGTTAAGAATATAGACATATATTTATAACCGTTTTGTTTCGAAACTGGATACGACGGTTCGAGGAGTCAAGTACCCAAGAGGTTCGTTCTTATAACCTCACCCAATGATACGGGAGGAGGTCCCTAGAAGGACTGGGTCCCTAGTTTTGGTACAGGAGATACAGAGGTCGTATCCGTCTGTCCAAGAAATGGTGATCGCGGTTTTTCTTGGTTCCAGTAGGAAGTCTTCGACGTCCCCTACCAAGGTTCTAGGGGAGACTATATTTTTAGACTCCGACAAGGAGACAATGCATTTTGTCATATCATAAATTTACTTTGGGTACGTGTAGGAAGATATATAAATTTTATAGATGGAAATATTAGATTTACGATATATGTATCAATATTCAAGTTACATTTATAAATGGTAGTACACCGTTTAAGTTCGAAACGAAAAACCTTGAAAGACCTTAAAAATTTTTCATAAAAGTTAAATGTTAACAAATTTTGACACCTAACTCTTAGGAGTCCATACCTCCGACTGACATCGGATTTTCGTCACGGACTTAACACTGTTCTGTACATTTAAACTTTGGTGCTAGTATTTTCGTTTGTGTTTTTACATGTATGAGTGTATCTGTAGTTATACGGTTGTTCATGGGGGTTATAAAGTCGGATATATCAGAAAGTGAAGTAACAAAAATCGACTAGAGACGACGTACTAAAGATATAAAATACCCAAATTAACACAGGTGAGTTTTCTATACACCTTTAAAATTACGGACTATGAAGACGTACATTGGACTAACCTCTAGTCTAGAGACGTCTGAATTAATTCTATTCCAATATGACTTTAACTCACTCGGAAATTAAATTATGTTTGTTATAGGAGTACTCATACCTCTTCTCTGTGTGTTCCTTTCGAGGTACACTTATGATTTGGTCCAAAACATCACTACGTAAACATTCGTTTTCTTACCGATCTTAACGGGAGACAGTGGTCTACGATCTTTATTCAGTCCCCTGTCTGAAAGGTAGTCTCGAGAATCTCTCTTCGTTGTGACGGTTAGAGAACTAAAGTCTAAAGATAGGATGTCTTATTATAAAAAGTCAACAAAAATCGGTGGTTTAAAAACCATCGAGAATATTGGTGGGACTTTTGAATGTTATACACTGGGACCTATATACTTTGAGGTCTCTTGAGGTACCAATATCGATAAATTAGATTATATTATTTCCTAGACCAAATAATATAATAAATTAAGTTTTACATCGATAACGTACGAATTCTATTACAATTTCAATAAATCCTAAAGAAGAGAAATGGATGACCCTCTTTATATATAATTTTGCAAAAAAGAATACTACTCTTGTAGTACATTTACTGACTATTAAAATCTTTGTCATCCTCGATATTACATCCTTTCTTAGTAGTCTAAAACTCCAGTCATTATATCCCTAGAATTCGATAGTAACCGGAAAAAGGAAGAGAAGACGATTAAATCCATTTAGAAAGACCCAGAGGTCAAGGAGTACACTGAGTACTATAACAACTATTCTATATATTAACAATGACTCAGGTTCGGGAAAGACGACCTCCAACTCGTCAACCCCGTTCCTTATTACTTCGACTTAGACCGAAGACATGGGGTCAAGTCAAGTCAGAGAGTTCAGAACAGACTGAGAAAGATAGAAATCCTATACGAAAACGTAATAGTGATACATGCACACTTTCAGTAAGTCATTACAGCGTGAGAAACACTGGGGCACCTGACGTCGGACGGTCCTAGGAGACAGGCACCTTAAGAGGTCCGTTCCTATAACCTCGCCCAACAGTAAAGGTAGAAGTGCTACTGAATTAAAAAAAAAAAAAGGTTAGTGACTGAGACGATATTGGTGTGTATAAAAGGCAAGGGAAAACTACAAAATGTTTATAAGAAAGAGGGTCAAATATCAAAATCGAGACCGATAAACATAATAGTTCTTACAAGAAGTGGATATTTTTATTTTTTTTTTTAACGAAAAGTATAAAATTGAAGAACTAGTACAGATTGAATTGGAGTATAGAATTTAATATTAGATGGTGCAAGAGAGTTTTAAAAACAAGGAGAGTTAGAACAAAGTAAGAGAAAATAAACTATAGTAAATACTACATTCGATATTAAATCAACGAATGATATTCTGTCACTATATAATAAATAACAGATAATAATTTTACATTCGGAGTGAATATGTTCTTTGAAAGGAGAGAAACAAGTGACTTACATAGGATTACTTCTCTATTTACAAACCGTATATTAATCAACAGTTATTTATAATTAACTTCATTTATACCGATTTATTTACTTAAGGGAGATGATTTTAAAAGTATGTATGAATTTTTAATTTCTATGAAAGGAAAACAGAAATATTACGTTTGGAGTATCTAGATCGTGTCAGAAACATTTGTTCAAAGTCACTTTTTGTGTTCGTGGGTATAATCGAAATAAACGTCATCTTAATTAAAAAGGAGTTATATTATATGAGTCTTATCGAACGTAAAGGTACAATAAAACTATTCTCGAATATATTTATTATCTATAAAATCACCGGTCCTATAAGATTTCTTCGGAAATACTACGTATAAGATAAAACACTTTCTATCATTAAAACAAAATTTAAAAGATATCGACACTTTTATTTTAGTTAAAATTATTTATTGATGGATTCATCATTAAGTCAAGTGAAACAATTAAAAATAGTATTGTAAGAAGCCCCTCTTGAATTTAGTAGGGGTTTGTGATTAATAGGATTGGATTTATCTTTATAGAGATTTCTATAATTGTTTCTTAAAGTAAGTCAGTAAGTTTTTTAGAAGTTGTTTGTAAATAACTCGATAACGTTATGATATGATGAATGATCAGATTGAGTACCTCTATATAGTAAATTTTTTATACTCAGTTGTCGTTTACAACCGTTTCTACGTATTTTAATTACATATTACGTATATAACGATCACCCTTATATTTTACTATGTCGAACACCAAAGAATATTTTGATTTATACGTCGATAGTACACTGTATCTTTAAAGTAAGACCCTGTTAATAGGGTGTCATTACTTTTTACATTCGAGTGTGTTTTTGAACATGTACTTAGAAGTGTCGTCGAATTATCGGTTTTTGACTTTCTTTTTTTTTTTTTTTTTTTTCTAAGGGAAGTTTCCTTTTTACCAAGATGGTTGACAGCATGTCAGTCCTGTTCTTTATTATTAGTCATTACTTTTTGTTACTTGTAGATATATGAATTTTTGAACTACTCAGAGGTCTCTCAATACGACTAATTTTTTTTTTTTTTTTGAGGTTTCTAGAGTGTGACATACTGTAGTAAATATAATACAAACACTTCACTGTTTTAACATCTTCACCTATTGTGTGGTCAACAACAGTTCTTACCCCCGCACCTTTAGTCTACACCGAAAAGTTACCGTTGTATTCCCTAGGAACAAGACTACCTTGATATCATAAAAAGGATACAGTTTTAGGACCAACATTATCATGTGACAACCAAACACTCTACAGAGGTAACCCCTTGAGTCATTTTTCATGTATCCTATAAAGACGACAGAATTAATGTTAACGTACACTTATATGTTAAAAAAGTTTCTTTTTCAACCCAATAATAATATGAAAAATTACCCAGGAAAACCCGTTTCTTAACCTATTACCACAATCACTTCTCAATATAAGATGTCTTCAAGTTTTACTAACCTATCTTACAACGTCTTCCTACAACAGGGAGAGACGACGACATTTTGACACCTCGATAAGTGGTTTGTTTTTATACAGTTCCCCCCTTTCACTAAAGACTCTTTACTATTTGAAACTGAAACCTCACGATTCTAACTTAGAGGACCCTATGTAAATTCATCGACTAAATCTTATTTCTACATCCAAGTCTCGAGTCCGTTCTCTAGTCTCTGTCTTTGTTGGAATTTCAATAATAGTATAGTCCTCTTATAAGTCCTTCTCTAATAGATCGTCTACACTGGACTTTAGACCTGGATCCGTCTACCTCCGAGGGGTGGAGGAGGGGATAGAAACCTTACGTATAACGTGTGAACGAAGGGGTAACAGTCTTCGAAGGGGTTCCTATATCAGAATTCTATCTTTGCACCGTAACTCTGATAGATCTACATTACTCAAGTCAAGTCAAGTCAAGTCAGTGAGTCAGCACAAGTTGAGAAACGTTGGAGTACTTAGTGTCGTGAGGTCCGGAGGGACAGGTAGTGGTTGAGGGCCTCAAGTACGTTTGATTACAGATAGCTCAGTCACTACGGTAGGTCGGTGGAGTAGGAGACACCCGGGGAAGAAGAGAACGGGGCTTAGGGAAGGTCCTAGTCCCAGAAAAGGTTACTCAGTTGGGAAACGTACTCCACCGGTTTCGTAATCTCAAAGTCGAAATGGTAGTCAGGAAGGTCACTTGTGGGTCCTGACTAGAGGAAATCCTACCTTACCAACGTAGAGGAACGGCAGGTTTCCTGAGAATTCTCAGAAGAGGTTATGGTGTCAAGTTGTCGTAGTTGTGAAACCCCGAGTCGAAAGAAGTGTCACATTGAGAGTGTAGGTATGTACTGGTGACCTTTTTGGTATCGGAACTTATCTGCCTAGAATCAGCCGTTTCATTACAGAGACGAAAAGTTATATGATAGATCCCACCAGTATTGAAAGGAAGGTTCCTCATTCACAGAAAATTAAAGTACCGACGTTAGTGGTGGACGGCACTAAAACCTCGGGGGTTTTTATTTTAGACTGTTACAAAGGTGACAAAGGGGTAGATAGAAGGTACTTCACTACCCTGGTCTACGATACTACAAGCAAAAGACTTTCAACTCGAAATTCGGTTGAAAAAGTTAGAGATGAAAGTGAAAGTAGTTCTCCGAAAAATCTAGGAGAAGTGAAAGACGGTCTTTCCACCACAGTAGACGTATAGAGTCCAATAACTATAAAAAGGACCGTTAGAACTAAGGTCGAACGCGAAGAAGGTCGGGTCGCAAAGAGTACTACATGAGACGTATCTTCAATTTATTCGTTCCACTGTTATATGTCGGAACTATATGAGCAAAGGATAAACCTTGGCAGACAACAAGGTACAGGTCATGATTGACAACGAAGGACTAGACGTATGTCCAAAAAGTTCTCCGTCCAGTCCACCAGACCATAAGGGTAGATAAAGTTTTAAAAGGTGTCAAATAACACTAGGTGTGTCAGTTTCCGAAACCGTATCAGTCATTTCGTCTTTATCTATAAAAAGACCTTGAGAGAACGAAAAAACTACTATGTCGTCCACAACCGTTAAACTAGAGAACAAGGAGACGGAAAAGATTTTGGTCGAACGTGTAGACGTTCAAGTACCAAGTGTATAACGAAAACGGACCGAACCTCTTAAAACTCGTAATGAAATGATCGCACACTCTACTCACGTTAACACACCATAAAACTTGTAAGAAACCGTAACGGAAATAAACACTAACCTTACTTTTAACTAGAAAAGGGCGGGACTCCGGTGACGACTTAAAAGGTTTAAACGACCGTATAACTCAGGTCGTAAAAGTGTCGTAACAGAAAGTTTTAAACTTTATCGAGCTGACCTTACGGTAGTGGAGGTGATCGAAACAAGTATCGCTACGAAAGATTCCGGGTGAACTGAAGTGTAAGGTCCTACAGACCGAGATCTACTCACTAGTGTGGTAGTACTAAAAGGCCCGGTACTTCTAGAAAAAAACATGTCAAGAAGACACATAAGAACGGTGGAGAAGATTTATAGAAGAAGAAGACAATCCCGGTATGGTAAAGACAGGAAATAACTCGGGTAAGAACGTACTTTACAAGGGACACATAGAGATTAAAAGAACTTCTTTAGAGATCAGAAAGGGTAAGAGAACAAAAGGAGATAAAGAAACGTAACTACCGATTTCATCCGAAAGAATAGAGAAGAACGATAAGAAACCTTGAGACGTAAGTCTACGAATATAGAAAGGAAAAGAGGAAACAAAAAGTGCAGAGAAGAAAAGTATCGATAAACATTCAGGAGGAGTCTGTCGGTAAAACGAAAAAACGTAACGAAAAGATACCCCTACCAGAACTGGGGACTGAGGACATGTTACAGTACTTTGAGGTAGGTAGTAAGTAGTCCGTGAGACAGATAGTCTAGATCAAGGATTTTAAATAAACAGTGAAGGTCACATATTAGTATTACCAAAACTAAATCCAGTATAGACTTAACAGATCACCAAAGGGGGTGAAAGAAGTCAAATTCAGACTTAAACCGTTATTTCACAAGTACTAGACTCGGTGTCAGTTGAGGACCAGAACAAAAACGACTGAGATATCTCGAAGAGGTAAAAACCGACGTTTCTTATATTAATTAGACTAAAACCACAACTGGTAGACCACTACAGGTACACATCTCAGAAGAGAACACAACAACCTACTCTTCTAACGATACTGGTCACGAAAGAGAACCGTTTTAAGATAATCAGAAACGGCACGAAGTAAGACATGAGGTTCCGATTCAAACGGACAATGAGGTCCACGAAGAACTGAAGGATGAAAACGTAAGGTCAGGGGATATTACTTTTCTTGTAGAAAAACCTACAATCAAGATTTTCAATAACATCCAGAAGTATCTTGACAAGTTGAAGTTGAAGAAGTCGAAATGACCAACCCCGTATCCGAACCTAATGGTACTACAACTTACCAAACCGAACCTTTGTTTATCTATAGGAAGACAGTAAAAACTCTAACCTAGGTTCATGACGTAAAACCTGAGAAAACAACTAGTACTACCGATGAGGTAAAGAAGATTCCCGAAGGACAAGTGTCATCATCTATATTACCAGTGGACTCAATTTAATTGGGTAAGGTCAGGTAAAATCAAAGGACTAAGGATCTTACAGCTACAAGTCAGAACGGTAGAGGACAAACTAGTGAAGGTTAAACGAAACTAAGTACCTGTACTATAAGATCCAAGGATACGTTATAACGAGAAATGTCGTAACCTGGAATGAAGATAGTGGTCAGTGTAGGTGTTGACTCATAACAAAAACGAAACTGACGTAGGGAAGTAAGAAGAACCTCAATAAAGAGGTTACTAGAGGTCATCGTATAACCCGTGAATGGTTGGGCCCTTTAAGGAGAAAGTCATAGGATAGTAAAACGGAAAAGTATGATAAGTACCCCAAGAGTTCCGTTCTTATGATTTCATCAAACGGTAAGGGAAGAGATCACCTGGTGTAAGACAGTCTGGGGAGGTGGTACTGGGTAAGTAGAACCCAGTCACTTACTAAGATCAATTTTGGAGATCTATTGAAAATTCTAAACTCACTATTTACACCTTTTGATGAGTAAAACACCGGTGGGTTTTGTTCGAATATTCAAAGGGACGAAAATACTTTGGACGGTAGATGGTCAGACATCAGCAGACGGAGAAGACAGAGCAGGACGAGAGTCGTGTTCCCCCTACTAAAGTCAAGTGTGTAACCTTCGAAGACTCCTCAAAAGGTGAATGGTTGCATACACACGTTCTTTCTAAGATATATACAGTGAAAATCTTTCATCCTCATTTACTCCTCTATGTGTGTGTGGGAAGTCAAGGGATACTACACAAACAGGTAGAAACGTTATACCTCGTCTTATTTTTACTTACGTTATTTATAAATAACTTAAATTTATAGGGATGAAATAGACCGTAACACAATTCATAAAAATTATTATTACTTGTATAAAAAGACTTGAAATAGTTTTACCTATTTATAACCAGATCAAAAGACTAATAAGGGTACTATATGAGATTATTTATTTTACGGTATCAGTTACCATATTTGTGAAAGCTCTGACTATATATAAAGGTTTATCTAAGAGGGTTTATAAAACAGTGAAATATAGAGGTGATAGAAAATTATACGTTCTCGAGATATTTAAAATAATATATATATATATAAAAAACGAAAATTAATTCGATTAAACTCCCCGTACAGTTAAGAATACCGGAGAGATCAATATTAAATTTAATAACCTAAAGATTTCCACCACTTTGATAAAAAAAAGTATCTACAATGATAGATTCGTAAAATTAAGAATTTTCTAACAGACAAGTACAGAAAACTACGTCTAATATGAAGATGACACTTCTTTTAATTCCTTACGTTATACTGAAAGTTTAATTCTTTTTCAAGTCGATGGATAAATCAACTTATTTATTAATATCAACAGATGTCATTCGTGACTGCACCTTTTAGTGTTTTACAGGACACACTTATGATACTTTAAAATTCTCATTTAATTATTAAATATTGTATCCACCACTCTTATGTATATACGTATACAAATCTCAATAAGTTATATAAAAATCACACCATACCATTACGATAGAGGAACAAATAGTAGGAAAGGTTTACAATTAATGATTACATATGTCATTTTAAATTTTACGTAGGTATTTAACTCAACTTTGACAGTCCGCTCAAATACGAAGAGTCTAGACAGAGTAGTGTTGTTGCTAAACCTCACTGTCTGTAATTACGGGGGAAACCGTACAGTATCGAGAGCCCTGAACCTGTCAGGCACAATCTCGAGAGTCCAGAACTTGTCTGGTACAATATCGAGAATCTGTTTAGTCACAATGTCGAGTCACAATGCCGAGATAAAATAAATCTATTATCGTCCCTTTAGGTAGAAGCTCCACACTCCCGTACATCTGGGTTTCTGTACTTCTCTTCTCACGGGGTCTCTTGCCCTCTCTCTCTCTTTCTCGTTCTCTCGGGGTCGGAAAACTGAGGAGAAAAATATACAGGGGGGTGGGGATGGGGCCCGGACGGGATACATTGAACCCAATCGGTCCTCACAACAAACAAGACGGACTCCAGGAATGAGTCTAGGAGTCTGAAAGGAAACAAGACAAAAGTGCTCCAAAAGAGGAGGAATAGAAAATCGGTGGTGGTAAGACCTGAGGAAAAGGAATAAAATTGCTTGTTTTGATTTAGATGAATTAAGACGGACTTTCTACTTTATTACACACTACCGAAATGTAAAACGGAATCTGAAGATGGTGTGACGTAGTCTCAGTATAAAAGACTTCTATCATACACAGTACTAAGAGATACGGTGATCGCTAAAGTGGTATCTTATGACTTGGATTAAGTAAGTGTTAAACATATGTTAAGGTAATTAATACCACAAAAGTACTTCTGAATAAGGGTACAGTCATAATAAATACGTCGAAAAAAAGAAACTGAACCTTATAAGTTATTTCCTAACAGTGTTGATGAAAATAAAGAGTATAAAAGACTATATAGTATATCCATGTAAGTATTTTACTTGGTTTTCATTTAGTGTAAAAAAACCACAATGGTTAAGAGAAGAATTATGTTAAAAAAAAGAGAAAAGACAAAAAGACTAAAGAACGGAACGGTTGAGTTTAACGAGAGATGTTCCCCAAATAAGTTACTTAGATTTAAGTTCATCATCCTTTACGTGATAGGTCAGTGAAGACAAATAAACAAGACGTAAAAGTATGAACTAGTGGGTCTTTTTGACTTAAATTTGTTTCTTTTAATAAACATATTAAACTATTTTCAAACTCCTTAGTCCAACTTTCAAAGTGATCATGTTATACATACATATTTACGTCCATGAACACACACACACACGTACACACACATACCACAAACACACACACACACACACACATACCCATCCATCTAGTTATCAATCTAAAAGGAAAAATGACCTTTAAATGATAAACGTCAATGGGTTGAGAGAACTAAGTACAAATGTGAAACTGGTAAAAGAGACAATATAAAATGTATTGATATCGGTTTTAATTTTTTTTTTTTTCATACTAAATTAAAAGTTCGGACATTAATGATTCTTGTAGAAACTGTTAAATGATTATAAACAGAAATCAGTAAGTTTCCTACCCTTTCATATCTTTTATTATCGTATATATTTAGTACTCACTACTTCTTATAGTGAAATATAAAAGAAGTAGTATTAAAATTACAGGTAACGTTATAATCTGTGTCATTGATAAATATTCGTTTTACTTACTAATAAGAAACTTAAGTATTTTAAATCTTAGTTCTTTGTGAATTTCTATTCAGACCGAGTCAGAGATACCCAGAGGACCACGTGTGTTGCAAAACAGACTCGGGAGACTAGTAGAGACTGTCCATACCCTAAACTAAGATTAACACTAAAAAGTGGAGAATGACAGCAAGACACCGAAGAGGAAACGGGAACTTCCACTCACAGGAAAAAACCACTCTAGGTTGTAAGAGGACAGCTATCAACAAGTCGTCGCTCAACATTAAAACTTCAAAAGTGTCCTCTTCTAGTCGTGTTCAGGAAGATGAGACGGTAGAACATCATATAGTCAGGTAGTCACCGGACGATGTCGTGTCCCCGAGACCCACGTCGTCTGAAACCGTACTGTATTCAGGAGAAACGCCTCCAACGGTAATTGGGGTGGTATCTAGGTGGTCTTAAATGTGTCCTGACCCCTTTGTCTGGAAACCTCCCCTGTTTGTTTTGGAACATACGTGGTCCTGGGTCCTCTTCCCTCGTCACCAAGTTGTTCTCTGACTAGGTCTGAGTGGGTACTCACAGGTCCTCAAAGGTCGTCTTCGCACCCAGTCACCACCGTACCAAGTCCCAGGACCCGTGACTCATGTCGTGACACACGTATCCTGACAAACTTCCTCTAGCGGTCATAGAATTAATGGAGGTGACATCAAACCGAAGTCCAGTTTTTTGTCTTTCCCTTGGTTCGGGGTTAACAGTTGTCTTTTAACCTAATTTTACAATGACTCGTACTCAGGTCAAGTCAAGTCAGCGAGTCAGTACAGACTGAGAAACGTTGGGGTACTTAGTGTCGTGCGGTCCGGAGGGACAGGTAGTAGTAGAGGGCCTCAAGTGAGTCTAAGTGCAGGTAGTTCAGTCACTACGGTAGGTCGGTAGAGTAGGAGACAACAGGGGAAGAGGACGGAGGTTAGGGAGGATCGTAGTTTCAGAAAAGGTTACTCAGTCAAGAAACGTACTCCACCGGTTTCATGACCTCAAAGTCGAAATCGTAGTAAGCAACGTTTCTTTAGGGTCTCGACTAGAGTAAGTCTTACCTGACCAACCTAGAAGAACGTCAGGTTCCCTACGAGTTCTCAGAAGAGGTTGTGGTGTCAAGTTTTCGTAGTTAAGAAGCTACGAGTCGGAAGAAGTGTCAGGTTGAGAGTGTAGGTATTTGCTGATCACCTTTTCGGTATCGGAACTGATCTGTCTTAAATCAGCCGTTTCATTACAGAGACAAAAACTTATACGACAGATACAACCAGTATTGAAAAGAAGGTTCCTCATTCGAAGAAAATTAAAGTACCGACGTTAGTGGTAGACGTCACTAAAACCTCCGGTTTTTTATTTCAGACTGTGACAAAGGTGACAAAGAGGTAGATAAAGGGTACTTCACTACCCTGACCTACGGTACTAGAAGTAAAAGACTTACAACTCGAAATTCGGTTGAAAAAAGAGAGGAGAAAGTGAAAGTAGTTCTCCGAAAAATCAAGGAGAAGAGAAAGACGGTATTCCTACCTCGGTAGACGTATAGACTCCAATAACTATAAAGAGGACCGTTAGAACTAAGGTCAAACACAAAGAAGGTCAGGTCTCAAAGAGTACTACATAAGACGTATAGTCAATTTATTCGTCCCACTGTTATATGTCGGAACTGTATGAGAAAAAGGATAAACCTTGGTCACACAACAAGATACAGGTTAAGATTGACAACGAAGGACTAGACGTGTGTCTAAAAAGTTCTCCGTCCAGTCCACCAGACCATAAGGATAGAGAGAGTCTTAAAAGGTGTCAATTAACACTAGGTGTCTCAGTTTACGAAACCGTATCAGTTATTTCGTCTTTATCTACAATAAAACCTTGAGAGAACGAAAAAGATACTAGGTCACCTACAACTGTAAACTAGAGAACAAGGAGACGGAAAAGATTTTGGTCGAACTTGTGGTCTTTCAAGTGTCAAGTGCATAACGACTTCGGACCTAACCTCTTAAAACTCGTAATGACTCGTGCCGGGGTGGGTAGTCTTTTTCTGGGTTAAAGGGGGTGTCAGTCAGGGTAGTCCTTCGAAGGTATTCGGAGAAAAAAAAAAAAAATTAAAATAAAAAAAAAATTCTAAATTTTACAAAATAAAAAATAAAAAAAAATTTAAAATTTTAGAAATTAAGAATAGGTAGTCTCCCCTCTGTCTGACTTTTGGTGTTAGTGTCTTTTGATTAGTTTGACTAGTGTGCTTGGTGTCGGAGCATATTGGGTTTCCTTGATACTTAGTACGGAACATCCCGGTGGGTTCTGTCTGCCCAGTAAAACCTCCCAAGACTGTTTACACCACGTGACCTCTTACCTTACCGTTTGGTGAAGTCATAAGAACAGAACTCTTGGGTACTTGTCATACTTTTCCGTTTTTTTATCCTGTGACTTCTCTACCTTTATGGTCTGGTGGACTGGACAGAGAACTCTTTAGACATACGTCCAGTCCTTCGTCGTCAATCTTGACCTGTACCTTGTTGTCTGACCAAGGTTTATCCTTTTACTTACTCAGTTCCGACGTATAACAGTGGGACGAATAAATTGAATATACATCTCATGGAGTCTATACGTCTACTGTGGTGGGAATACCGTCTTTCACTTCTCCTCGATTTTTCGGAGAACTACTTTCACTTTCTCCTCTCACTTTTTCAACCGAATTTCGAGTTGTAAGTCTTTTACTTCTAGTACCGTAGGCCAGGGTAGTGAAGTACCCCCGAGGTTTTAGTGACGTCTACCACTGACGTTGGTACTTTAATTTTCTGTGAATGAGGAACCTTCCTTTCAATGCTGGTTGGATCTATCGTATAAGTTTTTGTCTCTGTAATGAAACGACTGATTCCAGACAGATCAGTTCCGATACCAAAGAGGACACCAGTACATACCTACACACTCACCTGACATTTCTTCCGACTCGTAGCTTCTTAACTACGAAAACTTGACACCACAACCTCTTCTGAGAACTCGTAGGGAACCTGACGTTCCTCTGGGTTGGTCAGGTAAGACTTCCTCTAGTCGGGACCCTAAAGAAACCTTCCCTACTACGATTTCGACTTTGAGGTCATGAAACCGGTGAAGTACGTTTCTCAACTGAGTAACCTTTTCTGAAACTACGATCCTCCCTAACCCCCGTCCTCCTCTTCCCCTGATGTCTTCTACTTTAACGACCTACTGTAGTGACTGTACTACCTGCACTCAGACTCACTTGAGGCCCTCTACCACTACCTGTCCCTCCGGACTGCACGACGCTAAGTACCCCAGTGTTTCTCAGCCTGTGCTGACTCACTGACTTGACTTGAATTGACTTTCTACTTGAGGGGTCCAGGGTTATGATGACCTAATGTCACCTCTTTATTGAGGTCTTTCTTACTTCTTGTCCTCGGTTTCATTTGTGTTGTGGGTCAACACCTACACTGACCACTACCTTCATTTAAGACTATTACATTTATCGTTATAAAGTATCCTTGGACCTTACAATCCAGGTACTTAGTTCTGTTTAAACTTCACCAATTTGTCCTTTATTGTTCTCACTTATAGTTGTAAAATCCTTAGTCACTTGATTCTGACTGATCTTACCCACTTAAATTGAGTCTACTGGTGATATTGATTACGACACTAATTTTTAGGGAATTTTATTTACCTCATCGGTAGTATCAGTTATTTTTTCAGACTTTACGTCACGAACCTACGTTAGAGTTTTTACTGTTATACTAGACAAACAAACGTTCCTTTTGGTAAGTTATAGTGTTATTAGGTTCAGATACGGGGTCGGTCATTACGACTTCTTGGACTTCACCTTACCAAGATACTTCTGGATATTCTGGAAGGTCTTGATTGTGTGTTTTGTCTACAGGAAAAATAATATCCCCTGACCTTACGTTTTCATCCTTCAGTTCTTTGTGAACCTCATTGTCCGTTTTAAGCGGAACCTAATGTTCTTCTTCGTCCCGTTTCCGATTATCTCAAAACGGTTCTTTTACGTGACCTTATCGTTTGTGGGAGAAGGTTGTTGTATTCTCTTCTGAAATGTCTACCTGTAGTGGTCTACCTGTTGTGGTTTTAGTCTAAGCAATGTAAGAAATATCAGTTTCTACCTCTTCAAGATATGTCAGTCTTTATTTGTTCTGACCGTTGACTGATACCTGTTCTGGTACTCGGGGAATAACGTTTTAAGTCTGTATTTGACTTCTTTCATCCCTTTTGGTGATCTGGTAAGTCCATACTGGATTTAGTTCAGGGAATATTAATATGTCACTTCCACTATCTCCACTGTTTGTCTAAGTTCCCTAATCTACACTATCTGTCTCACGGACTTCTTCATACCTGTCGCCAGGTACTGAGATATATCCTCCGTCACTAGTTCTGGTAGGGGGTTTTTTCCTTTACGTTTTTCCGTTTTACCAACAGACTCCTCCGGACTATTTATCGACTCTTTTCTTCCCTTCACTTCCGTTTCCTCTTTTCCTTACTTTATAGGTAAATTTACGTCTCAAGGTTTCTTATCGTTCCTTTCTTATCTTTCGGAAGGAGTCACTAACTACGTTTCTTTATCTCCTTTTCTTATCTTACCCCTTCTAATTTCTGGAGAAGTTCTTTTAATCTCTATAGTTCCCATGTAAAGTACGTTTCTACCCATGTTATTTCCTGTCTTTACCATACCGAGATTCTCTTCGTCTTCTATAATTCTTAACCACCGCTCTTATGTGTATTCTTGATATTTTTTTTCTAGAAGTACAAGGTCTATTGGTGCTACCACACTAGTGAGTGGATCTCGGTCTGTAGAACCTTACGTCAGTTCACCCGGAATCCTTCGTAGTGATACTTGTTTCGATTACCTTCACTACCTTGATGTCAACTCGACAAAGTTTGGGATTTTCTACCACGACAATTTCACGACGTGAGTTGTACGGTCGTTTAAACCTTTTGAGTCGTCACTGGTGTCCTGACCTTTTTCCTTCAAAAGTAAGGTTAAGATTTCTTTCCGTTACGGTTTCTTACAAGTTTGATGACGTATTGACGTGAGTAAAGTGTTAGATCGTTTTAATACGAGTTTTAAAAGGTTCGGTCCGAAGTTGTCCTGTACTTGACACTTGAAAGTCTACAAGTTCGACCTAAATCTCTTCCGTCTTCTTGGTCTCTAGTTTAACAGTTGTAGTCAACCGAGTAGTTTTTTCCTCTCAAGGTCTTTTTACATATAAAGACGAAATAACTGATACGGTTTCGGAAACTGACATACCTATTGTTGTTTGTCCTTTTTTGAGGTTTTCTACCCTTATGGTCTAGTGATAGGGACGGAGTACTCTTTACGTATAGGTCCAGTTCTAGACTGTCAATCTTGACCTGTACCTTGTTGTCTCACCAAGGTTTAGTCCTTTCCTCATGTAGTTCCCCCATATAAGAGTGGGACGAATAAATTGAATATACGTCTCATGTATTACCCTTTACGGTCCGACCTACTTCGTGTCCCACCTTTATTCTAACGACCATCTTTATAGTCATTGGAGTCTATATGTCTATCGTGGTGGGAATACCGTCTTTCACTTCTTCTTGATTTCTTGGAGAATTACTTTCACTTTCTCTCTCACTTTTTAAACCGAATTTTGAGTTGTAAGTCTTTTGATTCTAGTACCGTAGGTCAGAAGTGAAGTACCGTTTGTCTACCCCATGTTGTTTTTGTCACTCTCTGAAATATAAGAATCTAAGGTGTCAGTGACGACTACCACTGACGTCGGTACCTTAATTTTCTACGAACGAGAAACCTTCTTTTCGATACTGGTTGTATCTGTCGTATAATTTTCCGTCTCTGTAATAAAACGGTTGTTTCAAGGTAGATCAGTTTCGATACCAAAAAGGTCATCAGTAGATAATTACACTCTCAACCTGACACTTCTTCCGACTCACGTCTTCTTAACTACGAAAACTTCACACCACAACCTCTTCTGAAAACTCTCAGGGAACCTGACGTACTTACATGTTGGACAGTTGAGATGTCCTTTAGTCATGACTTATAAGTAACCTTCTTGACTACGACTTCGACTTTGAGGTTATAAAACCGGTGGACTACGTTTCTCGACTGAGTAAACTTTTCTGGGACTGCGAACCCTTCTAACTTCCGTCCTTCTCTTCCCCTGTTGTCTTATACTCTACTAACCTACTGTAGTGACTGAGCTACATGTACTCAAGCACTTTCGAGGTCCTTAACCACTATCTGTCCCTTCAGACCGGACGACATCAGGTACTCCTGTGTTTTTAAACCTGTACTGACTCACTGACTTTAGTGACTTGACTCGTAGTTCTCTTTCTCTCGTCGATTTTTTTTTTTTCTTACAGATCAAGAGATTCCGTAGTGATTAGGGACTCAGAGAGATCAGAAAGGAGAAATAGAAAAATCGGAGTGGAGACTGACAATCTTCTAAAAGTTCTACTCTCATCTTCACAATATTCGTAAGACAAGGTGTCGGAATTTAAATAAAACTATCTTCCTTTAGTGACGTGTATTGTAAATTAGAGAGACAAAAGTTCTACTAGAAGAACTTTTGGAGTACAATTACGTACATGTATAATGAGTATAACATCTAGATGAAATATTGTGGACCTCTGACAAAAGACGATATCATCTGTATGTAATAAAAAAAGACGTTAAAAGACCAGATAATGTGTTAAGTAAGTGTTTAGAGTATCCCTTTTTACGGACTGAGTTCGTGTCCATTAAGTCCACGTCTTTTTTTTCTCTCTCTCTCTCTCTCTCTCAATCTAAAGGAAAGAGGTCGTATAAAAAGAAGTTCGTTGTTCTAAGGACCACCTATAAATGAATAAATACAGTAAGAGTAACAACAAAATCTCGTGAATATTTTTGTCTCGTCGACATCCCAGATATAATATAGTTATTAACTATCACGGTATACCTGTGATACTTTCTAAAAACAGAGGTTTACCTACACGAACCCCCCTTTTTAGGTCTAGATTCATCAGAACAAGTCTAGAGATTGGTACAATTGTTTCCTTTCCTTGTATTCTGTGACCTCTTTTCGACTAATGTTGTTTCATTGCCAACTTTTTGTTCTCTTCAAGGTTAGTTTCTAACATTCAAAGACTTACTATTGAAGTCTTAAGGGACTTATGTCTTAATGGACTTATAGACTATTTATATCTATCTTTTGAAAAGATCTATTTTTATATAAAAACTTGCACTTTTACTTTCAGGCAGAAACGCTGGAGTACCTGATAAGTCAAGTACCTGAAGAGGTCCAGTCTTATGATCTCACCCATCGGAATGGGAAGAGGTCCTATAGAAGGATTTGGTCCCTGGTTTGGGTCCAAAGGGGGTAACGTCCGTCTAGGAAATGGTCGACTTGGAGTTCCCTTCGGGATTTTTTATAAAAATCTTGATTAATAAAGACATAAAGTTTTTATTTCATGATGATGTATTAAGTCCAGACTCGTGGGGTGTCAAATAAATGCATTTACGACAGAAAGAGCTAAAATATACGTAAACTGAAGATCAGACAAACAAACGAAAAATGACTAAACAGGTTATGACGTTATTTGTTAAATTACAGATGAGTACTTAATAATGCAGATGATCACTTTTAATCGTTCGAGGGGGAGGTACCGTATATAGATTCTCATTTTAATGACTAGTTTGGTCAGTTAGTTAGGATTTCCCTTAGTTGAGACGACGACGACGATTCAACGAAATTAGTACAGGTATAGATTTATAAATAATCTTCCTGACTACGACTTCACGGTTGTGAAACTGGTGAACTACACTTCTCAACTGAGTAACCTTTCCTGGGACCACTACTCTTTCTAACTTTCGTTCTTCTCTTCTCCCACCATCTCCTACTCTACAAATCTATCGTAGTGACTGAGTTACCTGTACTTAAACTCGTTTAGGACCCTCTTTCCTTGTCCCTTCGGACGATGTAACTTCAGGTACCCCAGTGTTTCTCACCTTGTACTGAAACGTTGACTTGTGTGTGTGTGCTTTAATGACCCTGTGTCTAAAATATGTATATATATATATATATATGTGCACACACACACACACATATGTATGTATAGATAAGTTAAAGTGTTTTACACATACTCTCGATATACCTTGTCGTACCTAATGACCGTCTTTATATTACAAAACACTTTTTGTTTGGACTAACATCTTATTATGTGTGTTTGAAATTATGTTACAAAATGTTTTTGTGTTATTACGATTTTGAAAGTTATCATCATTGGAAACCCCTCTTCTTTCTTCTTTACCCCTTCAAACGTGTCATTTCAATGAAAGTCCCAAGATCAACACTCTAATTCACCAACCTAATCCTCATAATAAAATAATACAAAATATCGTTCACCTAACACACATTATGTAAACGAAGAATTTTAATTTAATTAATAATACCAAATACTTACTAAGGAGACTTTATTGTATGTTTCTTTTAAGGATATGTATCTACTGGTCTCTTCAACATACTTACTTACGGATTTTATTATAATTAAATCATTACATAAACCCTACCATTTAATTATTTTAGACTTTTCGCTATTCCTGGTATCCTCATAAAATATTACTATCTTTCATAGAACGGTAGGTATAAAAAATTCGTTACCTACGAGTCAACCTTTCTTCGTTTCGTATTTCGGGTCAATGTTGACAAAAAGACACTTAGGTATCTTTCATCTGCTCTCACGAGTTTTTCCTTTCTAGATATTTCAAGAAAAAGGGAATTCCTAGGTGACGAGGTTTGTGTCCCGGTGGTTGTTGTGGTATCCTGGTTAAGATACTGGCCGATCTGCAGTCAAATGATCTACTTTCATCGGTTTTTGATCTTTGTCAGTTCGACTTCTCCCTTATGTATCTTTTAGAAACTTCATCTCAAAGTCGTACAAACGAAAAACATTACCACTAAAGATTTACGATTTTATTAAATAGGTTACATTAGGAACTTTTCGTAAAAGATAACTTAAGTCTAAAGTGGAATTTTTGGACTCCGAAACAGTAGAGTTACAAAACTTATGAAGTACATGGTTTATTTAGATTCTCTCAATCTCAAAGAAGATAAAAACTCGATATTTATGTTATTAATTGATGTATGATTAAGACAATGGTATCCGAGAAAATATATATAAGTCGTTTAGTTGGTTCACTAATAAAACATCAATAATTATATTATTAAAAAATTATTTTCTTTCGGTTTGGAAATGACTTTTAGAAACTCCAAATTCTTAAAGAGAAGGAAAATGTGTGTGTGTGTGTGTGTGTGTGTGTGTGTGTGTGTGTGATAAAATGGAGAGTCTTATTATACCATTAACGTCCAAGTCGAATAGTCAAGTTAAGTCAAGTCCGTGAGTCAGTACAGGCTGAGAAACGTTGGGGTACTTGACATCGTGCGGTCCGGAGGGACAGGTAGTGGTAACGACCTCAAGTGGGTTTGAGTATACGAAGCGCAGCCACTACGGTGAGTTGGTAGAATAGGAGACAACAGGGGAAAAGGAGGACGGGAGTTCAGGAGGATCGTAGTCTCAGAAAAGGTCACTCAGTTGAGAAGTGTACTCCACCGGTTACATAACCTCAAAGTCAGAGTCGTAGTCAGGAAGGTTACGTGTGGGTCCTGACCACAGGAAATCCTACCTGACAAACCTACGGGAACGTCAGGTTCCCTGAGAGTTCTCAGAAGAGGTTGTGGTGTCAAGTTTTCGTAGTTAAGAAACCGTGAGTCAAAAGAAGTGTCAGGTTGAGAGTGTAGGTATGTACTGGTGTCCTTTTTGGTATCGGAACTAATCTACCTGGAGACAACCGTTTCATTACAGAGACGAAAACTTATACGATAGATCCAACCAGTATTGAAAGGAAGGTTCCTGATTCGCAGAAAATTAAATTACCGACGTTAGTGGCAGACGTCACTAAAACCTCTGGGGGTTTTATTTCAGACTATGACGAGAAAGTACTTCACTACCCTGGTCTACGGTACTAGAAGCAAAAGACTTACAACTCGAAGTTCGGTTGAAAAAGTGAGAGGAGAAAGTGAAAGTAGTTCTCCGAAAAATCAAGGAGAAGGGAAAGACGTTATTCCCACCACAGTAGACGTATAGACTCCAATAACTTTAAAGAGGGTCGTTAGAACTAAGGTCGAACACTAAGAAGGTGGGATCGTAAAGAGTACTACATGAGATATATATTCAATTTATTTGTCCCACTGTTATACGTCGAAACTACATGAGGAAAAGGATAAACCTTAGTCAGAAAACAAGGTACGGGTCAAGATTGACAATGAAGGACTGGACGTATATCCAAAGAGTTCTCCGACCAGTCCACCAGACCATAAGGGTAGAGAAAGTCTGTAAAGGTGTCAAATAACACTAGGTGTGTCAGTTTCCGAAACCGTATCAGTTATTTCGTCTTTATCTATAAAAAGACCTTAAGAGAACGAAAAAAGTACTATGTCCACTACGACCGTTAAACTAGAGACCAAGGAGACGGAAAAGACTTTGGTTGAACTTGTAGTCCTTCAAGTGTCAAGTGCATAACGACTTCGGACCGAACCTCTTAAAACTCGTAATGAAATGATCGTACACTCTACTCACGTTAACACACCATCAAACTCGTAAGAAACCGTAACGGAAAGAAACTCTAACCTTACTTTTGACTGAAACGGTCAGGACACCGGTGACGACTCAAAAGGTTTAAACGACCATATAACTCACGTCGTGAAAGTGTCGTAGTAGAAAGTCCTAAACTTTATCGAGGTGACCTTTAGGTAGTGGAGGTGATCGAAACAAGTATCACTACAAAAGATTCCGGGTGAACTGAAGTGTAAGGACCTATCAAGTCGAATATCTTTTATATTTTTAAGACAGAAGTCCCGATCTGTAACGTATATAGGATAATTCTAAAAAGAAACACAAAAATAACGATAAGAGACTACCCCTTTTTTTTTTTTTTTTTCCTTCTGCTTCTTCTCTCTCACTCAATGAAAGTTTTTCGGTTTGAACGGTTCCAAAATACCTGGAGTGACACAACGGACAACAAAGTTATAGGTACTTTAAAACCTTAGTTAGGTGTTTTACATATTTATCCTTTTTTATTTTGTCTTGAAGATTCTAACCACAAGTTCTCAACAAGTCAAAGTTTATTTGTGATATAATTCCCGAGATAATTCTACATAGTTACATTCTCTTTTCGTTAACGAATATCTGAATCTATAAACTGTTTTGATAACTCACTAGTAAAACAAAGGAAACTGAACCCTGAATTTATTATTAATATAGATGTGTCCAGAATAGAAAAGAGAAATACTGTGAAATTTTGTATGACTTTAATTTCTTACTAACATAGGATGAAAAATCGTAAACTTAAAAAAAGAAAACGATTACTAAACTTGTTAAGGTTATTAATTGAAGGGTTTCGTATAGAATCACATGTTAACTCAAATTTCGTCAACGAAGTAATAGTTCCATACATTCTGTGGATGTACGGAGTCCTCTTTCTGTCCCCTACTTTTTGTTAGAAAAGTTTTTTTTTTTTTTTATATATATATATATATATAAACAAATTACACGACCTGTTCGTAAGAAGATTTAATACAAAAGGTCCAAATAACTCTATTTTAACTATGTGTCGTAATATACTCAACTCAGAAAGGGTTCAAAAACGAGATAAAAAACCGTATTATCCTGAAAGGAACACCGAGTCTGTCATTTCTTAGACGGACGTTATACCCTCTGACCCAAGTCAGGGACCTAACTTTTCTACAAGACCTCTTCCCTTACCGATAGATGAAGTCATAAGAACGGACCTCTTGAGGTACCTCTCTTCTCGGACAACCCGATATCAGGTATCACAACGTTTCTCAATTTGTGCTCACTAGTTAATTGTGAAAGTGAAAGAAAAGTGAAAAGTAAGTGTATTAATGTCTGACTTTTCATATAACAATGTCACGAATAGAAAAAAAATTCTAGGAGTATCTACTCTGATCGTTCGTAAATTTTTAGTCTGTTTGACGAGTGTAACTTCTCTTCTTGACTACGTCTCTTCTTGACTAAAACACCCCAACGAGTTAAATTTTATATTCTGTGATTGTCAGAGATACAATGAAGCTTTATCACCTTATACTATTACAAAAAACAATGGTAGTGAAAAGAAAAATTTTCTCTTGTGTCTATAGTATCTTTAATATCCTTTTTAAAGGTTGTAGATGGGATTAAAAGAGGGTCTCGTATGGGATCTTATGTAGTTTCGTTGACAATACACGTGAAGATCAATTTCGGTCGACTCCGAACTGTTCTTATTAGATGAACTTCACTAAAAAGAGAAGATTGTAAAACATGAATAGTGACAGTTCATCCATAATAGTAACTGTAGACCATTCTACAGTCTTAAATAATACATCAAATTGTGGACGGTATCAAATCCGTATTCTGAGCCTTCAAATAATCCTTAACGAGTTTAATTAATGACAAATTACTAAAATATCATCAGAATTCTCGTGTCTGGTGTATTAGATAAAATTCTCAGTGTATAGTGGTGTTAATTAGATAAAAAGGTACTTTATTATTATTAGATATGTTATAAGTGGTAACAGTTTATGATTGTATAAATGAAAAGAATAAAGAGACATTGATCAAGTCTAAAGACCAGAAGAATGTAAATAAATTAAAGATGATGGTTTTCTTCATCTCCGTGTCAGTAATCCTTTTAAGGAGTCTCTCTTGTTTTCAGTACATATAACAATAGATCTAAAAAAAAAGTAAGTAATGAGGAATACAATATTTTATATAATCGACTTACTTCTCACACTGATTTTATTGTGTCAGACGTTATACACAGTTAACAAGAATTATAAAATGGATGTAACATCGGTAATCAAAATACAAACGTTAAAAAATAAGAAGTGACTTTGACTCTTAAGTGTTCGAAGACCTCAAGTCGAGGTCGTCGGTCCCTTAGTCGGACTTCCCCACTCGCTACAGCCACCTGCTACTACATCGGAGACTGAGTATCATACCTTGATGTAGACGACTCCTACTACGTCAGAGACTGAGTACCATCCTTTGATGTACAAATAAAGTTCGAAGTCCAAGAGAAAATATGAAACTGTTTTCGTAATCCAGTCTCCACACTGCAAAAAACTAAAGGGGGTGGGTCTAAATGACATGAATCGAACACTAATGTAACATTGAGTACGATGTAAGGAGTCAAATAAAGAATAGAAAGATTTAGGACAAACGGGGATTGTAGAATTCTAGTAATAGAAGATTTTTCCGAAGATCGATAAAAATCGATAAGGATTTGAGATTTGAGTTGTTAGAAGAAAACGGTATTTATAAAGGGAGTGTTTGTTCAGAGTCTATTGTCAGGAAGGGTACCGGAGTTCGACGTCGGATGTACGAGTAGGACCTTGTAAGAAACATTTCTAGAAACTTGCTTACAGTTGTCATTGAAATATTTAATAAAAGACCCGTGTTGACATCTTCCGAAACACGAAAGAGTATGAAGAGAGTTCGTGGTATTGTAAGAAAGGTCGGTTGAGTTGGTTTCTTTCCTTTTTTTTTTCAGTCTTAGTGTTCCGGATTGAGGAAGTAGGACCCCGACTCGGACGTTCTACTCCTCTCCCCCAACCCCGACACGGAGATAAAACAGTCATTACGGATTGTGTCGAGGGCTGTTGTTCGATAAGGTAAAAGAAGAGGTTTACATTTAAGTTGTATATACCTCATCTATAAACTCCTAATGACTTTTATATGTAGAAGGAATTGAAGTCCTTATGGTCCCTAATAAATTTCTAAAACCGTTAGAACTGAAAAGAATATAACTTTTAGTTTCATAGGGACATCCTAGGACAATAGATATCATTAGAAAGATAGAGATCGTTAGTCTTACGAAAATCAAATAAATGAAATTTAAAGTACTAATTCTTAATAAGAGATTACAAATTGAAGTAAACAATTTTAATTTTTTTTTAATCCTATTACAACAAATAAAAAATAAAAATAAATAAAAAAAACTTAAAATAAATAAAAAAATAAAAAATTTAAAATTTTAGAAATTCAAGGGTTTGTACTTGGGGGGAGGGTGGAGGGAGGGGTGTTGTAGGAAGACCCAGTAGGACCTCAGAAAACATTAACGTATTTTTTAAATCCTATAAATAAAAAACACTTTTATACGGTAACCTCCCTGAAGGGACCACCAGGTCACTAATTCTTAGGTGAAACGTTACATCCCCTACCCCCAAAGTTAAGGACAAAACCCTTGATTCTAGGGTATACGATATCCCGTTGATTCGGGAACGTGGTGTTAATTTCTTCGGGAACACCCGAAGTTACTTCTTGAGAATACGACATTTATTCTGGACTGTGTCAGTTTATTTATTTATTTATTTATAAAAAAGTTACAGCAACTTTAAAAAGCTTTTACAATGACCTTAAGACTTTTCCTAGCGTAACGTGGATATCTACAAAATACATTATACCTGTAAAATTGTTGTAATTAAGAAGGTTAGTCACTTTTACCTACAAAAGGGTAAACGAACAAAAGAGATTGTAAAAAGTAGTTTTCAAACAAAGGTAACATATCTAGAAAGTGAAGACACTAATTTTAGTACTGATTATATTACGTAAATATAATATAATAGAAACCACCCTAAATTACCCTAACAAAAGGAATAAAAAAAAAGTCTATGAAACAACAATTGTAAATCTTTATTTTAATTAAGATATATAAATATAATATAGGACTTAAAATGATTTTAGAAACTAATTTATGTTGACAACCTACTACCTAAGAAATTCCAAAAGACACATATTCTAATATAGGTAACGTTTATCAATGTTAAGATGAGGAAGGAAAGTTTAAGTCTATAGAAAATAAAGAACCAGAATAGATTAAGAAAATTTATATGAAGATCAAGACACAACTTATTCTTGTCACTCTCATCTGTGGGAAAAGAAACAAAACAAGGACTACAATCTTCTTTTGAAAGTTGTAAAATGATAACTCATACTATAAGTGACAACTAAACAACATAACTTGGGACTTATCGTTTGGTTATGACTCTTTCTTCCTGTTTAGTCTCCGTAATGTGAAGGACTAAAGTTCGATGTAAAGTGTCGATACCATTGATTGTCATTCCAGTCCGTATTTTTGTGTGTATCTTGTTACCTTGTCTTATCTCTCAGGATTTTATTGGGTGCACATATACCAGTTGATTATAACCTGTTCCCTTATTTCTCATGTGTACCTCTTTCCTATGAAGGAAGTTATTTACCACAACCTTTCGACCTATTGGTGTACCTCTTTTTACTTTAGTTTGATAGAACGTGGGGTGAGTGTTTTCAATTGAGCTGTACTTCATTTTTGAATTTGTAATCTGTACCATAGAATTTAACGACCTCCTTTAGTATCCTCTCCTTGTGAAACTGTGACCAGAACCATTACTAAAAAACCTATACTGGGGTTTTCCAGTTCCCTGTTTTCGTTTACAGTTGTTCACCTTTATGTAGTTTGATTTTTCGAAGACGTGTTACTCTCTTTGTTAGTTGTTTTACCTTGTATATCTTACCCTCTTTTATAAATATTGATGTACAGTCCATTTCCCAATTATAGGTTTTATACATTTCTTCAGGTTGTTGAGTCATAGTCTTTTTATTAAGTTGATTTTGTACTCGTTTCTTTGACTTATCTGTAGAAAAGGTGTCTTCGATAGGTTGCCAGTTATCCTAGGACTTTTACCCGAGTTATAGTCCTTAGTAGTCCCATTACGTTCAATTTTGGTACTCTAGTATAGTAGAGTGTCTACAATCTTACCGACAGTACTTTTTCTATGTTCTATTGTTTACAACCACTCCTACGTCTCTTTTCCCTTGTGAACACGTGACAACTCCCCCGTACATATAACTAAATCCGTGATACCTTTAATTCTACCTCCAAAGAGTCTTTCAATTTTTATTTTGCTGGTACACTAGATCGTAAAGGTAAAGAACCATATATAGGTTTCCTTTATTTTCGTCCTATAAACATGAAGGTACAAGTAACGTCACAATAAGTGTTATAGGTTTTACGTTAGATTCCTAGACAGTCGTTTACTTGAATTTCCACTCGTAATAAGTGGATACTCTTCCCTTAGGACGGTAAACGTTGGTGTACCTACCTGGAATTCCCGTATTACGATCCACTTCATTCAGTCTTTCTTTCGATGTTTATAACGTACCATTGCCAATATACACCTTAGATTTTTTCCGTACAAACATCGTTGTCTTTCATCTTACCAACAATCATCTCGGACGTCTTATCCCTATAATACCTCTATAAATTCCCATGTTTGAACATTGATCTTTTACTTTTATTAGGACCGTTAAATTACTTGTCAGTTCACTAATATTAGTTTATGATATAATATGTGTGGTTTTAATGACCCTCATCTAGAATTAATAATAGTGGTGTATTTTCTTTTATTTTAATACACTCCACTATTTCTACGGTCGATTCCAATAACATTATTAGTATAACGTTTTACATTTACATAGTTTAGTTGAATAAAATATGGAATTTGAATGTATTATAATACGGTTAATATAGGAATTTTTAACTCCTTTCGGTTCAGTTCAAGTTACTTGAAAAAAACTTGAGTCTTTTACCCAACCTAAGTCCATTAACTGACATTACTCACTTTCTTAGTATTGTTCGTCTCTTTGTTCACAGTGACTAATACCGTGTAAGAAATATTTGAGAGAAACTCCATTGGAAAACATTTCAAAAAATGGGTTAGGCACATGTTAAACCGGACTAACTACTTTTAAAGTATTTAGACACTGAATCCATTGGTGTCAATTGTTGTCTTTTCCAAAAACTGTCACCACGTTTATAAAATTTCGGAAGTGCATCATGATGTCGTAATAAAACTATAGGGACCTATATAAATTAGGACATATATAAGTTAAATTTATAGAAACCATTTTATTGTTTTGTTTTTTCTTTATATTTGTGTTATGAAAAGTATCGAAAGACTTAAAAAATTTACTCAACAGATTTACATAGGGGGTTTGTTAGATACATTTGTTATCTAAACTTATTACGGTTCAACGAAGTCAACACAGACTGAGAAGCTGGGTTATCTACCGTCGGGTGATCCGAGGAGACAGGGACCCTAAGAGGTCCGTTCTTATGACCTCACCCAACGGTAAAGAAAGAAGTTACGTATTTTCACTTTTCACTTTCACTTTAATGAGTCAGTACGGACTGAGAATCGCTGGGGTACCTGACGTCGGATGGTCCGAGGAGGCAGCTACCCTTAAAGGTCCGTTATCATGACCTCACCCAACGATAACAGAAGAGGCTAAACTTATTATCTCTTACAAATTAGACTTGAGTCGATATAGTATATTTAATTTGTGGTTCTTTTTTTGTTATCTCATTGTAACAAAACGTAATGTTCTTTTATTTTTAAGAGTTTCAACACGAAAAGTTCTATTTCTAAGTGTCATCGAAATGAAATCGTGTGTACCTAGAGACATATTCCAGTTTTGTATGTACACTATAAAAAGTTCGAAAAGAAGATCTAAAGGTCGTGAAATAGCATACAGGTGTAATTTGGACGAAGGAAGAAAGAGGGAAAGAGAAAGGTAAAGAAAGTATTAAATTACAAGATAGATCAAAAGATAAGTGTGTGTTTATGTATTAGTAATATAAAGATATATCTATGTATACGTATTGTATCATAAAAAGTATATATTGTGATATATAATATATACATATACTCTGTAAATAACAGATGAAGTCAATTTGATGACTTTTGACTTTCTTTTTAATCTGTCTTAATCTGTGAAGATGATTTAGGTTAGATAGATGGTGTTTGATCCATCGAATAAGAATTCTTTTGAGGTTAAAACTTATCTTTGTAAAAATTTCCTTTTAAGACAGATAACACACATTTTTATGACTTTCTTATTTATCGTAATACTTTCACTTTTTAGCTCTTATAATTTAATTATTTTCTTAAATCTTTTCCGTCTCCTTGTTCTCTAGTTTAACGGTTACTTGCGACCTAGTACCTTTTTTCCTTCTCTCAAGGTCTTTTTGTATATAAAGACGAAATAACTAACCTTGTTTCGGAGACTGATACACCTAGTGTTATTTGACACCTTTTAAGACTTTCTTTACCCTTATGGTCTGGTAGACTGGACGGAGAACTCTTTGGATATACGTCCAGTCCTTCGTTGTCACTCTTGACCTGTACCTTGTTGTCTGACCAACGTTTATCCCTTTCCTCATACAGTTCCGACATATAACAGTAGGACGATTAAATTGAATATAAGTCTCGTGTAGTACTCCTTTCGATCCGACCTTCTTCGTGTTCGACCTTAGTTCCAACGACTCTCTTTTGAGTTATTGGAGTCTATACATCCACTGTAGTGGGAATACCGTCTTTCACTTCTCCTTGATTTTTCGGAGAACTACTTTCACTTTCTCCTCTCACTTTTTTAGCCGAATTTTGAGTCGTAAGTCTTTTGATTCTAGTACCGTAGACCAGGGTAGTAAAGTACCCTTTATCTACCTCTTTGTCACCTTTGTCATAGGCTGAAATAAAAACCCCCGAGGTTTTAGTGACATCTACCACTGACATCGGTACTTTAATTTTCTGCGAATGAGGAACCTTCTTTTCAATACTGGTTGGATCTATCGTATAAGTTTTCGTCTCTGTAATGAAACGACTGATTCCAGGCAGATCAGTTCCGATACCAAAAAGGTCACCAGTACATACCTACGCTTTCAACCTGACACTTTTTACGACTCGTGGCTTTTTGACTACGAAAACTTGACACCACAACCTCTTCTGAGAACTCTCAGGGAACCTGACGTTCCTCTAGGTTGGTCGGGTAAGACTTCCTCTAGTCGGGACCCTAAAGAAACCTTCCTTACTACGATTTCGACTTTGAGGTCATGAAACCGGTGGAGTACGTTTCTTAACTGAATAACCTTTTCTGAGACTACGACCCTCCCTAACCCCCGTCCTCTTCCTCGGTTGTCTCCTACTCTACCGACCTACCGTAGTGGCTGCGATACCTGTACTCAAACTCACTTGAGGTCCTCAACCACTACCTGTCCCTCCAGAACGCACGACACTGAGTACCCCAACGTTTCTCAGCCTGTCCTGACTTGTTGACTTGACTTCACTTATATGAAATTAAACACAAACTTTATGAGATCATAAAATTCATTCTAATTACAAAGAAACTAAGTACGAATTTTATGACACCTTTTCTCCTAGTGGAAATCTTTTTACGTTTTAATATAAACTGTACGAGAAATAATTGAGTTCTTTTACGACGACATGGATGATTATACTTCTCTATTAAAAAGTATATAAGTTAATTTTTCCACTAATAATCCGTAGACTTTAATTCCAGTTTTCATATTCATAAGAGTATAATAAAATAAAAGTTTATTAGGTTTCTTGTGTCATCCGAAAACTTGTTTATCTTGTATTAATGATCTTTTATTTCTGTATATGAGTATTGTTACACCGTCTTAGTTTTCGAAGTTGCACCATTATTACTTTTACCAATCTTTTTTATTCACCCGAGATCTAACATAAGACAGTGTCGAATACATACGATAGACACTTTGTTCTTTCGACTAAAATAAAAGGATCACAAGAAGAGTTGGTAATTTTGTGATACCACAATTTTTAATAAAAACACGTAAAAAAACACAAGTTGGTATATCATTAGTGGAATCTTCTTAGTTCTTAATACAAAATATTATTATTATGTTCTTGGTAGTTTTATTATTATCAAGTAAGAGTTACAAATAATTGTTATATTTATATGTATGTATGTACCTTTATTATAAATAACACCACTATTTCGATCCGTAAAAGGAGCTAGAGTATCTCAAATCTTATAACTCTGTTTCAATTATTATTTATGTATTAATTTTAAATTATTTTATCTTCACTTACACATATCATCTTAAGACTCAAAGATTGAAGTTATTCGTTTACCACGATAGTAAACAATTTCAATCATTTTATCTAAAAATCGTCCTTTTGTCACTAACGGTGTAAGACAAGTAAATCTTTATTACCACTCAATTGGTTAAGTAGTTCATCTTTCGACTTATGTACACAGACCATGTTTTATAAATCCAAAAACTACCTCTTTGGACGTAATTAAACAGTGGTATGTAAACTGTAACTTTGGGTACATTGACTACAATAATTGTTTTTATCGTTTTTATCACGTCTATATCTTTTACTTTTTTTTTTTTTTTTTAATCCACACTTACAATTTTACCCTTATTCTCTACATTAGTCTTCTCACTATCTCTCCGTCGTATACTTCGGGTGTACGAGGTACACAGTTTTCGATCTCTCCTTCTTTTCTCATTCTTTGAAAAAGAAGATATTCGTTCCTTATCAATTAGGACAGTACAGGCTGAATCTGTAACTCATCTTTAATAAGTAAACCGGTTATAACTAACACAGGGAAACGTACGATCTGTGTTAGAATCCAGGATCCTGTGTGGTCACTTCTTTAGTCAGGTCCAAGGAGGGAACACCTCAAGAGAAAGGGAAGGGATCAATCCCCTCTCCCCTATTACATTCATTATTTACCATTAATATATTTTAGTAGTTCATAAAACCTTAACATTATTTACGATATTTTTATTTCAACTGATCTATTCCATAAAACACTCACATCGTTGGATCGTTTTACATCATTTCCTACTCCAATTTTTTTATTATTTATCATAAATGATACTCAAATTCGTCTCCTCACTATACAATACTCAACATAAGTTCTCTTAATAAGGACATTGAGACGATTTTTGTTCGACTTTTCCCTACCACATCTTCGTTGTAAAGATCAAATCTCTAACCTAATGATGTTCTATTGAAAACCACTACGGAAATGGTCTCACGTATTCCTACCACTTTCCACGAACCGAAATCGTTTCTAAAATTTTCTTCATGGTTATTAGAAAAGAGGGGAGGGGTGAGACGAGAGTAAGTCATTACTCTTAAGTTCCTGTCATGATTCTAAAAACCGGACTCGTTAATCTTCGTATTCGACGGTAGTTGACTCCATACTGTTAGACTCCGATGTGTTCTAAAACTCGTCAAAGTCTTCAAGTCAACATCTGAAAAGTTCAAATTCTACAACTAATCAGTAGGTTGATCTTTGTAACAACCTCTTTCAACAGTTATACTCGACCTCTATATTATTAACACCTGTAAAATTCATGAAGCTATCGTAAATTTTTGTATTCTGACTTACATTTATAGATCTCTCACTCACATCTATCTTTTCGATAGACCCTGTTACGTTTTAGTTATACACTCCCTCTTTGTTTCCTCCACAGTTTTCTACTACGAACTGAACCGATGTACACTTCCCTACTACTAAACATACAGTCTCTGTACAGGAGTCAGTGTTTCATTTTTTGTCCGATAATTCTTAGTATTTCACTTTTGAGTTATATATAGTGGAGTAATTTAAAAGAGTCGTAACGATAATTACTTGACGTATTAATAAATATGAGTAACTAATTCATTGACAGTTTACAATATCTCAAAGATTGACGAAAAAAACAAATAGACGATTCAGTACAGGTTAATAAAACGTTGGGACATCTGACATCAGGTGGTTTGAGGAGACCGGTACCCTAAAGGGTCCGTTCTTATGGCCTTACCCAACGGTAAAGGAAGAGGTCCCCTAGAAAGATTGGAGTCTTAGTTTGGACTCGGAGAATGTAACCGTCCACACAACAAATGGTGACTCGGTGGTCCCTTCGAGAAAATCGGAACGACGACAACGATTCAGTGAAGTCAGCACAGACTGAGACACGCTGGGGTATCTACCGTCGGGTGGGCCGAGGGGGCAGGGACCCTAAGAGGTCCGTTCTTCCGATCTCACCCAACGGTAAAGGAAGAGGTTACGTACTTTCACTTTTCACTTTCACTTCAGCGAGCCAGCACAGGTTGAGAAGCGCTAGAGTACCTGATGTCGGATGGTCCGAGGAGGCGGGTACGATCCGGTAATATAACGAGAACCTAACTAGAGCAAAAATTTTTCTTTTACTTCTTTTTCTCTTTTTTAAAAAAAGATGATTTAATATGTGACTAACACGTAAACGTTGTAAAAAAGTTACTTATTATATAATAAACAACTAACTTATTCTGTACATTATGTAATACCAACCCTTAAATTTTCCTACCGGACATTGAGAAACTTAGTTTATAACTTTGAAAATTAGTCGTAAATCTAGGGTAATGACATCAAAGAAAATGAGTAGAACGTAATGAGAAGTAATACAAAAGTAAACTAATAAGAAATGATTTATCATTGAAGACTAAAGGTGGAATTAAAAGATATGTATGAGAAGAAGAGATCTACAAGAGTCTACGATTCAACAGACTGAGAAAACGATGGTCTACTTAACATCGGGTAGTCCGAGGAGACAGGTACCTTGAAAGGTCCGTTCCTATGACCACACCCGACGGTAAAAGAAGAAGTCCTCTAGAAGGTATCGGTCCCTAACTTGGGTACAGAGAACGTAACCGTCCGTCCAAGAAATGGTGACCACGTTGGGTCCCCAAAGAGGAGATCTTTTCGGAAAAGAAATAAACTTCGTTAAAGGTTATGAGGAAGACTTCAGAGTTGATACAACAAATAAATATAAGAAAGTAGACTAAACGATGAAAAATTTTTGTAAAATATTTCATTGTTTTATCTACGATTCTGTCTGATCTCTGTTTGTTTACTTGTTCGTTTTGATCCTTTCATCGTCATATATGTACTCTGTTTGTCTCTTTCCATTATATTATACGTAAATTAGGATTTATACTTCGATTAATCTATTTTTCCTTTATTAGGTTTTAAGACGATCTTTTACTTATTTGTCTACCGATGTCTTGCACTACGAACTCTTTTCGAGAGGACTTATTTACTGTTGAGTCACAAAAACTAGTACACGTAGATATTCAAATTAAGAAATCTTAAAATTAAGACACCTTTTGTACTTTCGTTATACGATATATAAATTACGAATTAAAATCAGAATTATTAAAACAAGTACAAACTTGTATCGTCACAAAACTTGCAGTAAACAAACAATAAGTTTTACTTACCCACTGGGTAAAAACGGTGCTTTTAAATGTTAGATTAATTAACTCTATTGTAAAGATTTATTAAAAATGTGACGTCCTTATATCGTCTACCTTTTTATGTTTACCGAAAGGAGGAGTAAGATAAGTGTAGATTATACAATACACCAAAATTCGTTATACTCACCCTGTGTCACCATAAAAGGTGAGAGTGATTAAGTTACTTTACTCATCTCAAATTTATATTTGAATAAGAGATAATCGATACACAAATTTTCTGAATGACCTTCCTTTGTGACTTAATGATGAATGTCATTGACTTATTGAAGTGGACGAATACTTCCGAGAATCAAGTTTTACACTACATAGTCTAGAGGTTTACCTGGTCTGGTGAAAAAAGAAAAATAGTCTTCTGTCTCCTTTACCCCTTAGGAAAGAACGATGACAGATCAGACCCCTCCATTCAAGAAAATGTACGGAGACCACTCACTGCTAAAGTAGTCGATGGAAAGTCCTAGGACTCCTACTGGGTTGTTGTAAGAAAAATCTTACGATTTGTTTTCACATCGGACGACCGTTCTTGTTTGACTGTTCGACGTTTTTAATATTGGAAAATTTCCGAAATAGAAGATTTTAAAGGTAGATATATAGGAACTTAGAATAAGGTCTATTAGTGATGAACAAAAATAAATTTCATTGTAATCAAATTGTTGTTTTCTTTTTTAATACAAAGGAGAGAAGATTGCACAAGATAGATTTGACCTGAATTTTAATAAAAAGTTTAAATTCTAGATAATAACATGTACTTAATGAATTGTTTGAATGTTTACTGGTACAGTGTTGGTCACAGACTCTAAAACAAGAACTGTTGATTTGTGAGAAATAAATGTGAATGTAAACCGATTGGTAACGTTCTTGTGGGTTGTGGAACTTTTTTTACTCTCAGTTTCACAATCAGAGAGTCAGTACAGGGAAAGAAACGCATCGGTACCTGATATCGGGTGGTCTGAGAACTCAAGTACCTTAATAGGTTCTTTATTATGACCTCATCTATCCGTAAGTAAAGAGGTCCCCAAGAAGGGTTGGGACCCTAACTTGGGCCCAGAGGAATTAACAACCTCTTCCGTAACCGTTAGGTCAGGTCATGAGAACGGACCTTTTAGGGTACCTGATTTCACGGACTTCCGACGTCAGGTACCCCACCGATTCTCAGTCTGTACTGACTTGCCGAAGGGAAATTGAAAAGTGAACGTACATAACCTCTTCCTTTACTGTTAGGTGAGGTCACAAGAACGGACCTCTTGGGTTCCCTACCCCCTCGGTCCACCCGAAGACAGAGACTCAGTGTGTCTCAACCTGTGTTGACTTTAAATTTAGTCTACTGGTAATATAGATGATGACACTCGTCCTTAGGGAGTCTTTACCTCATCGGTAGTACCAGTTGTTTTCTCAGACTTTACGTCATGCACCTACGTTAGAGTTTTTGTTGTCTTACTAGAGACAAGTAAAGGTTCCTTTTGGTAAGTCAGAGTGTCATTAGGTTCAGATACGGGGTTGGTCATTGCGACTTCTTCGACTTCAACTTACCAAGATACTTCTGGATATTCTGGAAAATTTTGATTGTTGGGTTTTTCTACAAGAAAAGTAATATTCCCTGACCTTACGTTTTCATCCTTCAGTTCTTTGTGGACCTCATTGTCCGTTTGAACCGGGACCTGACGTCTTACTTCGTCCCGTTTCTGATTATCTCAAAACGTTTTTTTTTTTGGGTGACCAGTATCGTTTGTGGGAGAAGGTTGTTGTGTTCTCTTCTGAGATGTGTACCTGTAGTGGTCTACCAGTTATAGTTTTAGTCTAACTAATATAAGAAACGTCGGTTTCTACCTCTTCGAGATATCTCAGTTGTTTTTTGTTTTGGTCTTCGTCTGACACCGAGTCTAGTACTTGAGGAATAATTGTTTAAATGTGAATTTAACTTCTTTCATCCCTTTTGGCCATCTGGTAAGTCCATACTGGATTTAGTTTAGGGAATACTAATATGTCACCTTCACTCTTTATCTAAATCCCGGATCTAGACTATCTATCTCACGGACTACTTGATACCTTACTCCAAACACTGTAACATATCCTCAGTCCCTAATTCTGGTAGGGGTACCTTTTCTTTACGTCTTTTCGTTTTATCGACAGACCTCTCCGGAATGTTTAACGACACTTTTCTTCTCTTCACTTTTCGTTTCCTCTTTTCCTTTCTATTTCCTAGACTTACGTCTCAAGGTTTCTTATCGTTCTTCTCTATTCTTTCGGAAGGAGTCGCTATTTACCTTTCTTTATCTCGATTTGTTCTCTTACCATTTTTGATCTCTAGAGAAGTTCTTTTAATCTCTATGGTTCCCTTGTAAAGTACGTTTCTATCCGAACTATTTCCTGTCTTTACCATACCGGGATTGTCTTCTTCTATAAATCTTCTCCACCGTTCTTATATGTCCTCTTGACATGTTTTTTCTAGAAGTGCCGGGTCTTTTAGTGCTACCACACTAGTCAGTAGATCTCGGTCTGTAAAACCTTACATTTCAGTTCACCCGGAATCTTTTGTAGTGATACTTGTTTCGATCACCTCCACTACCGTAAGGTCAACTCGATAAAGTTTAGGACTTCCTACTACGACACTTTCACGACGTGAGTTATACGGTCGTTTAAACCTTTCGAGTCGTCACCGGTGTCCTGACCTTTTCCAGTCAAAAGTAAGGTTGAGGTTTCTTTCAGTTGCGGTTTCTCACGAGTTTGATGACGTGTTAACGTGAGTAGAGTGTACGATCATTTCATTACGAGTTTTAAGAGGTTCGGTCCGAAGTCATCATACACTTGGTACTTTAAAGGCAACAAGTTCGACCAAAATCTTTTCCGTCTCTTTGGTCTCTAGTTTAAAGGTTGTAGGCGACCTAGGACCTTTTTCGTTCTCCCAAGGTCTTTTTGTATATAAAGACGAAATAACTGATACGATTTCGGAAACTGACACACCTAGGGTTATTTGACACCTATTAAGACTTTCTCTACCCTTATGGTCTGGTAGACTGGACGGAGAACTCTTTGGATATACTTTCATTCCTTCGTTGTCAATCTTCATCTGTACCTTGTTGTCTGACCGAGGTTTATCCTTTTCCTCATGCAGTTCCGAAATATAACAGTGGGACGAATAAATTGAATATACGTCTCATGTGGTACTGTTTGCGATCCGACCTTCTTCGTGTTCGACCTTAGTTCTAACGGTCCTGTCTATAGTTAGTGGAGTCTATACGTCTACTGTGGTGGGAATACCGTTTTCACTTCTCCTTGATTTTTCGGAGAACTACTTTCATTTTCTCCTCTCACTTTTTCAACCGAATTTAGAGTTGTAAGTCTTTTGCTTTTAGTACCGTAGACCAGGGTAGTGAAGTACCCTTTATCTACCTCTTTGTCACCTTTGTCACAGTCTGAAGTAAAAAAACCGGAGGTTTTAGTGCCTTTTACCACTGACGTCGGTACTTTAATTTTTCTGCGAATGAGGAACCTTCTTTAAATAATGGTTGAATCTATCGTCTAAGTTTTCGTCTCTGTAATGAAACCACTGATTCCAGACAGATCAGTTCCGATACCAAAAAAAGTCATCAGTGCATACCTACACTCTCGACCTGACACTTCTTCCGACTCACGGCTTCTTAACTACGAAAACTTGACACCACAACCTCTTCTGAGAACTCTCAGGGAACCTGAAGTTCCTCTAGGTTGGTCAGGTAAGACTTCTAGTCGGGACCCTGAAGAAACCTTCCTTACTCCGATTTCGACTTCGCGGTCCTGAAACCGGTGGAGTACGCTTCTCAAAAGAGTAACCTTTTCTGAGACTACGACCCTCCCTAACCTCCGTCCTCCTCTTCCCCTGATGTCTCCTACTCTACCGACCTACCGTAGTGACTGAGCTACCTGCACTTAGACTCACTTGAGGACCTCAACCACTACTTGTCTCTCCGGACCGCACGACGCTAAGTACCCCAACGTTTCTCAAACTGTGTTGACTCGCTGACTTGACTTCGCTGAATCGTCGTCGTCGAGGACTTAACATCCGTCTAAGAAGTGGTGGACTAAGTGGTTCCTTTGGGGTCACGGAAGGGTCTTTACGTAACGATTTTAGATTTTAAGTTTGAGACTTGAAACGATCAGCAAAGAGTTGTTAATAGAGAGAGAAGAATTAGTTTTGTTTGACCGAAGAACTGTTATAATTCTAGATAAAATGTAGACTGTTTAAAGAAGAAAGATAAGTCAAGTAAAGTCGTCGTAGGTTGAAAAACGTTAGGGTACCCGACATCGTGTGGTCCGGAGGGACAAGTAGTGGTTAAAGACATCAAATGAATTTGAGTACGGGTAACTAAGTCACTACGGAAGGTTGGTAGAGTGGGAGACAGTAGGGAAAGAGGAGGTCGGAAGTTAGAAAGGGTCGTAGTCCCAGAAAAGTTTGGTCAGTTAAGAAACCTAGTCCACCGGTTTATAACCTCAAAGTCTGATTCGAAGTCAGGAAGGTTACTAATAAGTACTTACTAAAGGAAATCCTACCTGACCAATCTAGAGGAACGTCAGGTTCCCTGAGAGATCACAGAAGAGGTTGTGGCGTCGAGTTTTCGTAGTTAAGAAACCGCGAGTCGAAAGAAATATCAGGTTCAGGACGTAGGTATGTACTGATAACTTTTTTTTTGTATCAAAACTGATCTACCTGGAAACAACCGTTTCATTACAGAGATCTAACCAGTATTGAAAAGAAGGTTCCTCGTTCACAGAAAATTAAAGTACCGACACCAGTTGTAGACGTCAGTAAAACCTCGGGTCTTTTTATTTCAGACAGTGAGGAAGGTAAAAGGGATGGATAAACGGTACTTTATTACCTCGGTATACGGTAATTGAATCAAAAGATTTACAACTTAAAATTCGGTTTAAAAAGTGAGAGAAGAAAGTAAAAGTAGTTCTCCGAGAAATCAAGAAGTGAAAGACAGAAATGAAAGACTTCGGGGGAACACCAAGTCTACCATTTCTCAAGACGGACGTTATGTCCTCTGGGTCCAAGCTAGGGACCCAACCCTTCTGGGGCGTTACTTCCTATACGGTTGGATCAGGTCATTAGAACGGACCTTTTATGGTGCTTACCTCCTCGGACCGTCCATGTCAGGAACCCCAACGTTTCTCATTTTGCACTGACTCGTTGAAGTGAAAGTGAAAAGACAGTATTCCCACCACAGTAGACGTATTGATTCCAATAACTATAAAGAGGGTCATTAGAACTAAGGTCAGACACGAAGTAAGTCGGGTCGTAAAGTGTACTACATGAGACGTATATTCAATTTATTCGTCCCACTGTTATATGTCGGAACTTCATGAGGAAAAGGTTAAACCTTGGTCAGAAAACAAGGTACAGGTCAAGATTTATACGGTCGTTTAAACGTTTTGAGCCGTCACCGGTGTCCTGACCTTTTACAGTCAACAGTAAATTTCTTTCCGTTGCGGTTTCTTACGAGGTTGATGGCGTGTTAACGTGAGTAGAGTGTACGATCATTTCATTACGAGTTTTAAGAGGTTCGGTCCGAAGTCGTTATACACTTAGTACTTGAAGGACTACAAGTTTGACCAAAATCTTTTCCGTCTCCTTGGTCACTAGTTTAACGGTGTAGGAAACCTAGTAGCTTTTTCTTCCTCTCAAGGTCTTTTTGTAGATGAGACGAAATAACTGATACGGTTTCCGAAACTGACACACTTAGGGTTATTTGACACATTTTAAGAAGGTAATCTCGGAAAGAGAGGTTAAATCGAATATTACGTATTAAAACTTTCATTTTTGCCAACGGGGTATTTATGTTAATTAAAACTACTATAGGAAACGAGACATTCATATAAAATTCGTATTTTATTTACTATCTTTACTTCTTTATTGTTTTACTATAAATTCCCAACTCACTCAACTCTGTCTGTGTCAACCACTAGTCTTTACCCATACTATTCTTTAATCTTCAAAAATTTCAATGGTTTTTACATTATGGTTCTGTTTACACGAGACAAATCTGACATTAAACAAATCTTTGTACATTCTTTCGTAACGTCCTCTTCTTCATACAACACCCTATTTTTAATTTAACATTTAGAGATGTCTGTACAATCCATCTTTCTTAGAGGTCTACCTCTCAGTCTCACTAACTGTGTGAGATTGAAATGTTCAAGAAAATCCGGAACTGATTAATCGAATATATATATATAAAAAAAATTCGATACTAATACATCAAATTGTTCAAGTACACGTGACACACGATATTATAAGTCATTTCAAATAAGACCGGACCACAGAAACGATTTGGTTTGTAGAAAAGGTTAAATTTTTTTTTTTAATAGTACAACTTTCGACTGAAATAACCTCAAACAGAATTCTTTCGATAAAAAAAGTAATGAGTAACTAATAAAGAAGGTAAACTTGGACCAGAAATTACAAATGATAAGAAATAATAAGAAATTAACACAGACTCCAGTCCCCGCCGGCTCTCCTCTGTGGGACGTAGGCTCCAGTCCCGCCGCCGGTCCTCCTCGATGGGACGTAGTCTCCGGTCGTCACCGTCCCTCCTCTATGGGGCGCAGGTTTCAGTTCCCACCGGTCCTCCTCTGTGGGGTTCAGGCTCCAGTCCCCGTCGACCCTCTTCGGTGGACCACGGGCTCCGGTCCCAGCCACTGGGACTCCTCGGTGGGGCTCGGGACCCCACTGTCGACCCTCCTCGGTGGAGCGCCGGGTCCGGTCCCCGCCACTGGGACTCCTCGGTGGGGCTCGGGCTCCGGACCCCACTGTCGACCCTCCTCGGTGGAGCGCCGGGTCCGGTCCCCGCCACTGGGACTCCTCGGTAGGACTCGGACTCCGACCCCGGGCGTCGGTCCTCCTCGTTAGGCTCCTCTTCACCGACACGTCCGTGTCCTCCCGGATCTCCTCGATAGGGTGCAACTTCCAGTCCTTGCTACCACCATTCCTCTATGGGGAGTAGGTTCCATTCCTCGTCACCGACACGAGACGACCTCGTCGGAACTTCTCTATAGGGGTGCAGATTCCATTCTCGTTGGGTTCATTCTACCATCCACAACGTTCTCCGGTAATCTCCCGTCTGTGTGACTTTGGTATGAGTGTCTTTTGATCATTTAGATTAGTGTGATACTGGTGTCGGAACAGATTGAGTTACTTTGGTTTGGTTCCCGTTGGGTTCTGTCCGCCCAGTACCACCTCTCCAGACTGTCTTGCACCAGGTGACCTCTGTCCATACCGTTCGGTGAAGTCATAAGAACGGAACTCTTGGGGTACTTGTCATACTTTTCCGTTTTACTATCCTATGACTTTCTCCTTTAGGGGTCCAGTAATCCACGGGTTATACGATGACCTCTAGTCTCCTCTTTATTGATGTCTTTCTTGCTTCCCTACCTCGGTTTCGTTTTTGTTATAGGTCGACATCTACACTGACCACTATTTTCGTTCCAGGCTACGACATTTCTCGTTATAACGTATCCTTGGACCTAACAGTCCAGCTACTTAGTTCCATTTAACCTACACCAGTTTTTTCTCTACCTTTCCCACTTACAACTGTAAGATCCTTAGTCGCTTGATTTTACCTGACCTTACCCACTTACATTGAGGCTACTGGTAATATAGATGATGACGCCCGTCCTTAGGGAGTCTTCTTTACCTCATCGGTAGTACCAGTTGTTTTCTCAAACTTTACGGCATGAACCTACGTCAGAGTTTTTGCTGTCTTACTAGAGACAAGTAGAGGTTCCTTTTGGTAAATTATAGTGTCAATAGGTTCAGATACGGGGTTGTTCATTACGACTTTCTTCGACTTCAACTTACCAAGATACTTCTGGATGTTCTGGAAAATCTTGATTGTGGGTTTTTTCTACAGGAAAAGTAATATCCCCTGACCTTACGTTTTCATCCTTCCGTTCTTTGTGGACGTCATTGTCCGTTTAAACCGGAACCTCATGTCTTATTTCGTCCCGTTTCTGATTATCTCAAAACGGTTCTTTTACGTGACCAGTATCGTTTGTGGGAGAAGGTTGTTGTGTTCTCTTCTGAGATGTGTACCTGTAGTGGTCTACCAGTTGTGACTTTAGTCTGACTAATATAAGAAACGTCGGTTTCTACCTCTTCGAGATATCTCAGTCGTTTTTGTTCTGGTCCTCGACTGACACCGAGTCTAGTACTTGAGGAATAATTGTTTAAGTGTGAATTTAACTTCTTTCATCCCTTTTGGTGATCTGGTAAGTCCATACTGGATTTAGTTTAGGGAATACTAATATGTCACCTTCACTCTTTATCTAAATTCCCGGATCTGGACTATCTATCTCACGGACTACTTGATACCTTACTCCAAGCACTGTAACATGTCCTCTGTCCCTAGTTCTGGTAGGGGTACCTTTTCTTTAAGTTTTTTCGTTTTACCGATAGACCTCTCCGGAATGTTTATCGACACTTTTCTTCTCTTCACTTTTCGTTTTATCTTTTCCTTTCTATATCCGTAAATTTAAGTCTCAAGGTTTCTTATCGTTCTTCTCTATTCTTTCGGAAGAAGTCACTAGTTATGTTTCTTTATCTCCTTTTGTTGTGTTACCATTTCTGATCTCTAGAGAAGTTCTTTTAATCTCTATGGTTCCCTTGTAAAGTACGTTTCTACTCGAGTCATTTCCTGTCTTTACCGGACCTGAATTGTGTTCGTCTTCTATAATTCTTCTCCAACCGTTCTTATGTGTCTTCTTGACATGTTTTTTCTAGAAGTACTGGGTCTATCAGTACTACTACACTAGTGATTAGATCTCGGTCTGTAAAACCTTACACTTCAGTTTACCCGGAATCTTTCGTAGTGATACTTGTTTCGATCACCTCCACTACCTTAAGGTCAACTCGACAAAGTTTAGGACTTTCTACTACGACATTTTCACGATGTGAGTTATACGGACTTTTAAACCTTGTGAGTCGTCACCGATGTCCTGACCTTTTCCAGTCAAAAGTAAGGTTAAGGTTTCTTTCCGTTACGGTTTCTTACGAGTTTGATGGCGTGTTAACGTGAATAGAGTGTACGATCATTTCATTACGAGTTTTAAGAGGTTCCGTCCGAAGTCGTTAGGTGTTTGGTACTTGAGGAACTACAAGTTCGACCAAAATCTTTTCCGTCTCCTTGGTCTCTAGTTTAACGGTTGTAGGCGACCTAGTACCTTTTTCGTTCTCCCAAGATCTTTTTGTAGATAGCTAGATAACGGATACTGTTTCGGAAACTGACACACCTAGGGTTATTTGACACCTATTAAGACTTTTTCAACCCTTATGGTCTGGTGGACTGGACGGAGAACTCTTTAGACATACGTACAGTCCTTCATTGTCAATCTTGACTTGTACCTTGTTGTCTGACCAAGGTTTATCCTTTTCCTCACGCAGTTCCGACATATAACAGCGGGACGAATACATTGAATATAAGTCTCATGTAGTAATCTTTACGACCTGACCTTCTTTGTGTTCGACCTTAGTTCTAACGACCCTCTTTATAGTTAGTGAAGTCTATACGTCTACTGTGGTGGGAATACCGTCTTACACTTCTCCTTGATTTTTAGGAGAACTACTTTCACTTTCTCCTATCTCTTTTTCAACCTAGTTTCGAGTTGTAAGTCTTTTGCTTCTAGTACCGTAGCCCAGGGTAGAGAAGTACCCTTTATCTGGTCCTTTGTCACCTTTGTCATAGTCTGAAGTAAAAAACCCCGAGGTCTTAGTGACGTCTACTACTGACGGCGGTAATTTAATTTTCTGCGAATGAGGAACCTTCTTTTCAATACTGGTTGGATCTATCGTATAAGTTTTCGTCTCTGTAATGAAACGGCTGATTCCAGGCAGATCAGTTCCGATACCAAAAAGGACACCAGTACATACCTACACTCTCAACTTGTCATTTCTTCCGACTCGCGGCTTCTTGACTACAAAAACTTGACACCACAACCTCTTCTGAGAACTCCCAGGGAAGCTGACGTTCCTCTAGGTTGGTCAGGTAAGACTTCCTCTAGTTGGGACCTTAAATAAACGTTCCTGACTACGATTTCGACTTCGTGGTCACGAAACCGGTGGAGTACGCTTCTCAACTGAGTGACCTTTTCTGAGACTACGACCTTCCCTAACCCCCGTCCTCCTCTTCCCCTGCTGGCTCCTACTCTACCAACCTACTGTAGTGACTGAGCTACCTGCACTTAGACTCAATTGAGGCCCTCTACCACTACTTGTCCCTCCGGACTGCACGACGCTAAGTACCACAGCGTTTCTCAGCCTGTGCTGACTCGCGGACTTGACTTGACTTGACTTACAAATCAGAACAAATAAAACAAGGAAACTATAGAGAAATCAATGAATGTCGACTTGACATGACGATATTATAATTACAGAATTATTTGACAAATAAGGGTTATCATTTCCTTTAGTCAGGATTTATAAGTAACTTTCCTGACTACTACTTCAACTTTGAGGTTATCAAACCGGTGAATTACACTTCTTGACTGAGTGACCTTTTCTGGGACTACGACCCTTTTTAACTTCCGTCCTCCTTTTCCCCTACTGTCTTCTACTCTACGAACCTACCGTAGTGACTGAGATACCTGCACTAAAACTCGTCCGAGACCCTCAACCACTACTTGTCCCTTTAGATCACACGAAGTCAGGTACCCAAACATTTTTCAAGCTGTAGTGACCCACTGTCTTGACTTGACTTACACACGATTTCCGTCAAAGACACAATGGAGAAGAAAAGTTTATGTTATTACGAATATTTGGTAAAAATTCTAATGAAACTTACAAAAGGTTTATATACGTTGATTTGACACTAGAAAAACTCTCTTTTTTATTACATTAAAAAAATTAGTTATTTACGGATTGGGACTTATATTACAATCAAAATACAATGGTATGAAACCCGTTCAGAAAGTTACACACTAGAATAAAAGTCTTTGAAAACATAAAACACAAAAGGACAAAGAGACCAAGTGAATTAGGCTATCAGGTCCTCCCAACTTACATCAACAACAACAACAAAAAAGTTGTCATACGAGTAAAAGGTAAGAGACAAAATGTTCTGAACGGTAAACTTCTGAGTAAGAATATCGAGAATGTCTACGAGAAGATTAAGGGACCAAACAGGTAGAAGTAGAAGTTATTAAGTAAGTCAATAAGTGAGTCACTCTTTTTGAAAGTGTTCTGGAATTAAAGTTAAGGACACATATAAATTAATGTCATAGTAAACACAGATCAAAAAGGGGTATACATGAAACTAGACTTCAACAAATAAAATGTAGAAACGTTCGGAACATATAAAAAATGACGACGACTCTAAGACAATAAGTATTAAAGTCTGATATAGTGTCACTTAAGGTGTATTATAGACGTATTGTTTCGAAATAATACTTTACTAATTTAATAATTAAATGTACTGTTTTAAGAGTGACTTACCTCTGTTGGTAATCAGTGTCATGAATTTCTAAAAAAAAAAAAAAAAAAAAAAAAAAAATGGTGTAAACTTCTTACTCGTTTATCTGTTCTCTTCTTCCCTCTGTTTTTTATGTTCCGTCAGACTTTTATCGTAACATATCAGTTCCTGAATGGTTTACTGGTTTGGGATCACAGAAATAAAACCATGGACTTACAATCATTCATTTAACGACGTATCAATGGAGGTTTACAATAGAAAAAGAAAATATTTTCGTCTTGAAAAATGAGTTGTATACTGACGAGTCTTTTTTTCTGATATAAAGGGTCACCGGAACCTTGTTTCAAGACCAGTTAGTCTACTCCACGTTTAAAGTGTACCGTCGAAGACCATTTGAAGAACAGATTCTGTTTAACATAGTTTGTTTCAAGTATTCGCTCTACTTGAAATAAATTCTAATAATCTTAACATCTCTCTAGAACCCGAGATAACACAACTTTTGTTCCGTCCTTCTACAAATTTGAGCCACCACATATCACCTTTTAAACACCTTCTGTCCTGTTGTCACCCCCGTTCAACTATCACCCCTAAATAACTCGTGTCACTTAATAGGGACTCAAAGGTTTACAAAAAAAAGAGACATTAATCCTAGACAAAAAGGATTAACTGTATTTAGTTTCAATCCGAGGATGTGAGGGTGTCTTTGACTCTTTATCTTCTTGATGGAAAGAGCTACAAAAGTAAACTTTCGCTCCCGAGTTCCACGAAGTCTTTCTGTAAGAACCCAACACTTTGACTGCTCTGACCGTCTTATAAATATTGATAAAGTCCCCAAAACGATCATCAGTACATACCTACACTCTTAGCCTGACACTTCTTTCGACACACGGTTCCTTGACTACGAAAACTTGACGCCACGACCTCTTCTGAGAACTTTCAGGGAACCTGACGTTCCTTTAGGTTGGTCAGGTAAGACTTCCTTTAGTCGGGACCATAAAGAAACCTTCCTTACTACGATTTCGACTTTGAGGTCATGAAACTGGTGGAGTACACTTCTCAACTGAGTAACCTTTTCTGAGACTACGACCCTCCCTAATCCCCGTCCTCCTCTTCCCCTGTTGTCCCCTACTCTACCGACCTACCGTAGTGACTGAGTTACCTGGACTCAGATTCACTTGAGGTCCCCAACAACTACCTGTCCCTCCGGATCGCACGACGTTAAGTACCCCAGTGTTTCTCAGTCTGTGCTGACTCGTTGACTTGACTTAATCCAATACTTCTTTTCCCTTGGTAACACGTGACGACCACCCTTACATTTAGCCACGTCAATAATACATTTTGTCCCAAATCAAAAGAGTTTCTTTCTTTTTATCTGGATTGTATTACGTCAATAAAGGGAAGACTTAAAACAGACTTCTTTTATTTTTGTGATCGAATTTTTCTATACACGGACGAAAGGTACAAGTAATACCGTGATAAGTAGTATTACGTAATTTTACTATATTAAAGATTGTTTATTACCTTATAAAAAGTCGGTACTTTTCCTTATTTAGTAATGGTAAAAGTTATTATACCTGGAGTTACTGACTTCACTTTATTGAGTCTGTTTCTACTTATAACATACACTTTAGATTTGTTTTGTTTTTATTACTTTCTGTTCTATGTCTCTTACTAACGGTATTCACCCTACCCCTTAACTTTATTTACCCACTTGCCCCCAGTTACCACCTTTTTGTAATAAAACAACCTCAGTCGTCTATTATTATTAGTAAACACCAGGACCTAGTGTGATTGTGGTAAAACTCGGACTCAGGATAGAGAAGGGAAACGACGTACTGACTTGAGATTGGATTAATGTTCTTTACGTACGTTCAGTTTATTCAAAGGACATCAGAAATTGGGAACTGAAATAGACTATAAATTAGGAAACGACTACGTCTAACAATTATCAGGTAATTCTTATTATCAGTACTCTAGGGGTCCCTTCCTTTTTGAGGACTAAGAGTGACTACACCTAAACGAAAAAGGAAAAACCAGTCTAAGATGTAAATAGGAACTAAGGAAACTTAAGGGGATAGAGGGAAAGTCCCTGTCTCACATCGACGTTTACGGAGACTTAGTGGTAGATTGACATATATTCAATGATATTATTTAAAGTGTTAATTGAATTAACACAACGAACGAAACAAAAGACCAGAGTTTTGAGAGTCAACCTCTCTATAATAAGTTATAGGGACGGAGAATTTATTGTAACAGATGAGGGAAGTCATAAGAACGGATTTCTTAGGGATACCTGTATCATCGAACCACCCGATGTCAGGTACCCTAGTGTTTCTTATCTGACTCGCTGATTTGTTGATGAGAACTTTAGATTGAAAACATTAACAATCTCATTGTCGACGACGTTGTTAATTCGGTGTTTTAAGGTCCACACCTTGTGTCGCCCAAAAGGACCATCGACCCGTCTACTGGAAGAAACCACACCATCAGGCCCCTGGGTCTGAGGATGTTTGAAAACTGAGTTAGTAGAAAATGCAAGAATTTCGGGAAACGTACTTCGGTTACCTTCTTCCCTCTAATATGTCTCTTTTCTGTGAGTGAAAAGTAAATTTAGTAGTATCTGTTGTGATTCTAAAATAGACAATAGAATAATTTTGTGTGTGTTAGTGTGTGTGTGTGTGTAGATGTGTTATTCCTTGTACCTACACGTATATTCTTAAACTTTCTCCGTTTTTGTTTTTCTTGGATGTCGGTTGTAGTATAGAGTACTACTTTCAGATTTATAAGAAGGAGAGTACTTACCCGTATACCACTCCGATAGACGAGGAAGATAAAGATAAGATGTTTAATGACCTCTAGGATTCGACACGTTAGTCCGTTCATTTTCTTTAATTCCCACGTTTTTAACCTTTTGTTCTACATTTTGACGAAAATAAGTAACAACTGTACTAACATATAAACATCTCTTAGAATTCCTTAGATGTCTTTATAACTGTTTTTGATTATTCACTTAACTGTTCCAACTTTTGTTGATGATGGAGTGTCATTTTTTCTCCCAGTCTCCGTTTTAAAAATTAATGTTCAATTTACAAGATTGTTTTTTCTCTACTCCCTGGATGTCAATCCTCCTTTAAAGATTTTAAAACCAGTTCAGTTCTTCTTATAGTTCCGTCAGAACCAATAAGAAATTGTTGTTGTTTTTTCCATTCATTGGAAGATGGGAATAAGTAAAGAAAGAGGTAGGTCTATAAACTTCAACGAAAAAAAAAAAAAAAAAAAAAACCTGAGACACTTATACCCAATATCGGATTCCTATCGAATTGGGACTTGACTTCTCTAAGTCTTAGACACTCCTGAAACACCTCGTCTCTACGATATAGTCGTGTGAAGGTCTATAAAACTGACAACTTTAGTAACACCTTCAACCTACATAAATGAGAGTCAACTTGTATTAGGATTAAAACAGTGAACCAACAACTTAAAGTCATTCAGGTTTACCCAAGGGTTTATCAAAGAGACTTGAGGTGGTTGTGTATACTCACTAAAATTGGAATTTTAGGGATGTAAACAAATGAAAGACAAAATTAAATAACATAAAATATATGTTTATAAAATGAAAGGGTTGAATTAAGTTTCGATACAGAGTAAAACGTGTGGTAAATCTCCTATTATACCATTGATACTTAAAAGTCAGTACATTATAAACGACCTTACTAATAAAGGAACAAAATTAAATAAATAAAAATTAACCTCCTATAACGATATATTACAACACAACCGAACACGGTATGTAGTTGTACTTAATCGATGTCCAAATGTATACAAGGGAGGGAAATTTTGAGGGAGGGTGAAGGGTGGAGTAGGATGGGAAGATCCAACAGTCTCTCGTGACTCAACTGGAAGGATACAATATATCGTTGAAGGATAATCGATAAAGTGTCCACCATTAAGTATATAAAGTTACGATGGGAAAGTTGAGTAGTGAGAGAGGATGGAGAATACACAGGTACTCAGACGAAAGATACAGACTCACTCAGAGATAAGGACGGGACGTTTACCTCAGTAGTCATGGTAAAAAGATCTAAGGTATACATATACAATTACATACTATAAACAAAAAGAGAATGAACATATTGTCCGAGACCCAAGTAGGTGGAGTGATCTTGACTGAGTTTTAGAAAGGAAAAACACCGACTCACTATAGTGTATCATGTATATATAGTGTTGAATACAGAGGTAAGTAAACACCCACCCGTAGATCCAAAGGAGATACAGGACCAATAACACGACGTTACTTGTCACCCCATGTACACAGAGAAAGTTAATACCAAAAGAGTGTCATATGTGGTTTATAACCCTAACGACCCAGTATACTATCAAAACAAAGATTATAAAATTTCTTTAGAGGTATGACAAGAGGTGTCACCGACATGGTTAAATGTAAGACTAGTTGTCACGTTCTCACAAGGGAAAGGAGGTGTAGGAGAAGTCGTAAATAACAAAAGAAACTATTTCCTCCGTGTTTGTATGTTATCTCTTTTCTATCTGAGAAGTTATTCACCACGACCCTTTGACCTGTCGATATACAATTTTTTGTCACATTAATCTTGTGTAGGATTTAGTATGTGTTTCTATTTGAGTTTTACCTAATTTCTGTATTTATATTTTGGTCTTTGATATTTTGAGAATCTCTTTTTGTATCCGTCTTGTGAGAACCACACTTAGTGTCTTTCTAGGAGATACTGAGTGGAGGATCTCGTTACCTTTATCTTTGTTTTAATTTTACTCTTGATTAATTTGAATTTTCGAAAAAAGTATCTTTTCCTTTGATATTTGATATACTTTTCTGTTGAGAGTCTTACCCTTTTTTTCTTAACGTATACTTTGTTAACTGTTTCCTAAATAGAGGTTTTATATGTTTGTTGAGTATGTCGAGTTATGTTCTTTTTGTTGTTGGGTTAGTTTGTTATCCGTCTTCTGGATTTGTCTGTAAAGAGGTTTCTACAATAATAACAAGTCAGTGATTCGGTACGAGTCCGAAGGGACAGGAAACGATAGAGGGTCTCAAACGACTCAAAGTACAGGTGACTCAGTCACTACGATAGTAGATTAGAAGACGGTGGGGGGAAGGGAAAGTCGGAAGTCAGAAAGGGTCGACGTCCTATAAAAGCATTCAGTCAAGAAGTGTAGTTCATCGGTTCATAAACCGTGAAGTCGAAGTCGTAGTCAATAAGGTCACTTTGAGTCCCAACTAAAGGAAATCCTAACTAACCAAATTAGATGAAGGACAGGTTCCCTGAGAGTTCAGAAGAGGTCCTGGTGTCGAGTTTTCGTAGTTAAGAAGTCACGAGTCAGAAGAAAATACCAGGTTGAGAGTGTAGGTGTGTACACTACACTGTAAATGTACTGTACACTGTCGTTCTAAACAAATATCTTGAGGGAGTCTCGACCTCCTTTATCTCCGAGGACCTCCCGTGTTTGTTTTAGAACACACATGTTCCTGGGTCCCCTTGTCTCGTCACCGGGGCATTTTCTAATTCGGTCTTGCTCACAAACTCCCAGAGGACGTCTCCACACCGAGTCTTCACCGGACGGTGTCCCCTGTCCCTGTGAACATCATCGTCAGGACCCTCCACGTACGACCGTATTCGTCGAAAACCTCCAATGGTCATCGGAATGGTATCTCGGACATCTGAAATCCTGACCCACCAGAGTCCGGTTCCTTGATTGTCCCTCCCTCGTATTAGAGTGAGTACTTGTCTGTTAACCCAATTTCTAAATGTGACACCAGGACGGGTGGTTTCGTTCTGGGTCCAAAGAGGTGTCGATCCCGGATGGTAGTCCTTCGAACGTGTTCAGGGAATAGGAGTACGTAGTCTCCCGTCTGTTTTCTTCATTCTAGATATTAGAGTCGGAGGTCTTACTTTTAGTGTTGGTGTCTTTCGATTACTTTCATTAGTACACTTAGTGTCAGAACACATTGAGTCACTCCGATACTCGGTCCGACACGTCCCAGTGGATTCTAACTGTCCGGTACCACCTCTCAAGACTATTTTTCACCAGGTGACTTTTTCCCTTACCATTTTGTGAAGTCATAAAAACGGAGTTCTTGGGGTACTTGTCACACTTTTCCGTTTTTTTTTTTTTTTTTTTTTTTGTCTGTATACTTACCGACTATTTGTGTACTTTTTCACAAGTTGTAGTGGATAATCTATTTACGTTTAGTTTTGATATTACTTCATAGTGGAGTGTGGTCAGTCTTACCGGTAAGTAGTTTTTTAGATGTTTGTTATTTATGACCTATCCTATACCTCTTTTCCTTTGGGACAACGTAACTACCACCCTGACATTTGACTAATACAGGAAATTGTTATAGATATAAAGTTTTAACTTACCTTAAAGATTATAAATAATTCGTTCCCTCTTACACCTATACAAACTTATACGTTAACAGAAAAGAAGCGTTGTATAGTAGGACTTTTTACTTTGTTTTATACCTTGAAACGTACCCTTTTACCTTCTGTTATAGATAACAATTAAATAAGTTAATAAGTCACTAAACCTTATTATAGATACGTTTTACATTTTTCCTATATTTTCTTAAAAAGTACGAAATCTTTAGAAACTTCAATAAACCGAGTTCAAAAGAATAAAGGAAAGAAGTTTATGTTAAAATTTATTAATTTATATGTCTCTTGTAGTTCAAATTTTTATTATCGGAAAGTTTAAATTATTTATCTTAAAAAAGAGTAAAAACATTCATTAAATCACTTGGGTAGTTTTGATTATATTTACTACAGATTCGAGTTACTTCTTTACACCAGATTTGTCTATGATTTATTGTTCTATTATCACTGTTACTAAAAAAGTAACTCCTGTCGAAAACTCAAAAACTAAGTGTGTTTGACAATCAAACTTCGTGATTATCTCATAACTAAAATATGTTCACGAGATTTATTGTTATTTCTCGAATAGTGTTTACTTTTTGTAGTGTACTCTCTGAAAGATTAATTTCAATATTAAATAATAATATTCTTATTTACGATAACGACGTTAAATACTAGTGATATGGACTTATTGAGACTAACACTAGTTGTGTATAACTGATTGACTTGACTCAAACCAACGTTATAAAAGGTACATACGTCTGGGTCTGTGTAAACATTTGTGGTTTTTACGGAAAGGAATTATTTATGTGGGACGATCGTTTTTATTTCATTTATATATTATCTTTTTTTGTTAAACTGATGGTCGGACTAATATATACTTTGAATTAAGTCTAACACTACATATAAATGTATGGGCTTTCAGTTAAATATATATAGTTTATTTGTTGTTTCATCTTACCCTTTTATCGGAACTTTTTACAATAGAGTTTTATCTACGTTGTAAAATTAAAAAAAAAAAAACAACCATTACTCTTTTTATGTCTTTTTGGCCAGTGAAGGATAACGATCTATTACTAGTTGAAATAAAAGAAAGAAAAAAAAAGAAAAAAAAAAAAACATAAAAAAGGAATTTAGTTGAATTAAAAACCTCAAAAAATAAAAAAAATTGAAAAATTAAAAAAAAATAAAAAATTTAAAATTTTAGAAATTAAGAATGTACGCAAGGGTTTGTACTTGGGGGGAGGGTGGAGGGAGGAGTACGGTAGAGAGGTCCAGTAGGGACTCGTGGTCGGGGTTCGTAGGACATAGGACGTAATTTGGATCTGACCGACGGTTAAGTAAACATTTAGTCTTATTTCTGAATTAATGTAAGTATAACGATTAAAATAGATGTTTATACATACACACACATATATATATATATATACATATATATATATAGTGAGACACGACTCGTGACAAGATTGTACCCCTCCTGGGATACAAATAGTAATAGAGTTTTATATTGAGTTCTGACATACTTTTTATCTTTTCTTACCTTGGTCACGACAGAAAGTCAAGAGTATCTAGTCTACAGTGTAAAGTCCCGGTGATATACTTGAAACGATAAATTGGAACCGTACATAGAAGAAGAAAAGGAGGTTATAATTTTATTAATATTCTTAAACGGTTCCACGTTACCGATTCACTCCACTGTACTTTTCATACAATATCTTGGGTTGTCTGTCGAATTATATTGACTTTTATTTGTTATTAACATTTGGAAATACTCGTGATTGTTTTAAAAAACAACTAGTTTTATACACTTCTAGTTGGAAGTCACAAAGAGTAGAGTAAAGTCATGTCTTGGACGTGATGTATGTTGTAAGGTTTTATACACATACAACATTGAGTATACAAGTACTCTAAGGGATACTATCGTAGATCGGTGTTGGTAACTATAAGGTTGTATCTGTTGAAGTATACGTCCGTTGATAGTGAAGGATTCTATTCAAATTTCCTCTTCTCTAGGGAAACAACTATCTCACTCATAGCGACGGAATCCAACTAGGTTGGTGATAAGAACTACTACGGTGTCTCGTTAGTGAAGTGAAAACTATTTAATAATAAAAAATCGATTATTATGGTTGAAGTCCTTTTCGAATCCGACAGCTTTCGACACACCACCAGTAACCACTTTGACTTTCTCTAATAGTACTGTGCATCTGACGTAAGATAGTCTCTTATTAGTTTTAGGACGGTGAACGTAGAATTTAAAATCTTAAAAGTTACTTAATCAATAAAATTAAATGTTGTGAATGATACTTTAACAGTGCACCCGAAACATACAAACGATTCACCGAAGTCAGTACAGACTGAGAAACTCTGGGGAATCTGACATCGGGTGACCCGAGAAGACAGGCACCCTAAGAGGTCCGTTCTTATGACCTCACCCAACGGTAAAGGAGGGGGTCCCCAGAAAGGTTGGGTCCCTAACTTGGATCCAGAGAATATAGAGAACGTAACCATCAACCCAAGGAATGGTGATCACCGTGGATCCTTCGGGTCATTTCGATCACCTCTACTACTCGTCGACTCGATAAATTTTATGACTTTCTACTACCACAATTTCACGAAGTGAGTTATACAGTCATTTGAACCTTTTGGGTCGTCACCGGTGTCCTTACCTTTTCCAGTCAAAAGTGAGGTTAAGGTTTCCCGTTCGATTTCTTACAAGTTTGTTGACCTTTTAACTCGAGTGAAGGGTATGATCATTCCAATACGAGTTTTAGGAAGGTCGACCCGAAGTCGTCAAGAACTTAACTCTTGAAGGGCTACGTGTTTGACCCAAACCTTTTCCGTCTCCGTAGTTTCTAATTTAACGATTGTAAGCAACCGAGTATCTTTTTCGTTCCCTTAAGATCTTTTTGTAGATGAAGACAAAATAACTGATGAGCTTTTGGAAACTGACACACCTAGTGTTGTTTGACGTTTTTTAAGAATTTCTTTATCCTTATGGTCTTGAAGAATGGACAGAGGACTCTTTGGACATACACCCAGTCCTTCGTTGTGAATCTTGGAATGTACCTTGTTGACTGACCAGGTTTTAACCCTTTCCTCATTCAGTTCCGACATATGACAGTAGGTCGAATAAATTGAATACACGTCTCATGTAGTACGTTTTACGACCCGACCTACTTAATGTTCGACTTTATTTCTAACGACCCTCTTTATAGTTGTTGAAGTCTATACGTCTGTTACGGTGAGATTACTGTCCTTTACTTCTCCTTGATTTCTTAGAGAACTACTCCTACTTCCTGATCTCACTTTTTCGACCGAATTTTGAGTTGTAAGTTTTTTTGACTAGTGTCGTAGACCATAGTAGTCAAGTACCGTTTTTTTTTTTTTTCTCCCTTTTTCATCCTCGTAACTATCAAAAAAAAGAGAAGAACCCGAGGTTTTAGTGACACCTACCACTAACATCGAGACTTTAATCTTCTATGAACGAAGAACCTTCCTTCCGATATTGTTTGGATCTGTCATATATATA